>CM076575.1:638671193-639271193 GCA_034641835.2 Pinus albicaulis | reverse complement strand
AATCTTTTCAGATCCAAATCTCACATCCAACAGGAAAAACCATCCTGCAATGGGTTTGTTCCAATGATTTGGTGCTGGATCTCAAGCTGGTTCTTGAACGGCGGATTGGAATCCCTTCTGGCCTTCAGCGACTTCTCTTTCAAGGGAAACAACTCGAGGATCTTCTACCCATCTCTTCTTACTGCATCAACAGGAACAGCTCTTTGGTGTTAACCCTTCATTTGAGAGGGGGTGCAGCGGGACAGTCGTCCTCCGCTCCTCCCTTCTCTTACAAAGATGCAGTTCATTCTGAGATCCCAAAACCCTCGGAAGCCCTTAAATCCAAGCCTTTTTTGGTTAACAAATCAGAGGAAGTTCCCATTGTCGAAATTTCCCATGCGGATTCTGTAACTCAACTTCAAGAATATGCAGAAAGAGCCATCATTTGCAGATTCAACGGACTGTGGCCGAGATCTCAGGACCTTTACGATTGGGTTCATGCAAACTGGACACATCATTGTAAGGTCAGTTTCTGTTCAAAAGGATATTTCATTGTTCTTTTTGATGACAGTAAGCACTATGAAAAGGCTTTAGAAGAAGGCCCTTGGTTCATGGGAACTGCAGGGCTCTTCTTAACACCTTGGTTTCTAGATTTTGATCCGGAAAACGCGGTCATCACCAGGACACCTGTTTGGATCAGACTTCCAAACCTACCTGTCCACTTTTGGCATGTTGCAGTCTACAAAGCTATAGGCAACTCCTTGGGCAGTTTCATTACGGGAGATTACAGGAGGGAAAGAGTAGGTCTCTACACATATGCCAGAATATGTGTGGAGGTGGACTTAAGCAAGGGACTTCCAGACCAAATCATTCTCAAAATAAACGACTTTGTTTGGACCCAGACTTTGGACTACGAAAATACAGCCTTCCGCTGTCGCCACTGCCACCAAACAGGGCATCTGCAGTCCACTTGCCCTTCTCTACCGGCAAAAAAGAAAAAGGAGAACCTCTCCAAGCACAAATCTAAACGATGGGCTCCTTGCTCTCCACCTCCTGCCGTGGATTCTGATTCCTCTTGCTCTGAAGATGAAGCCAGCGATGCAGATTTGGATCATGCCCCTCCAGCTGGGGTTCCTTCCAACGATGGACCGACACACTCCTCCGACATAGCCATCGCCCAGAAACGTGCTCATTTGACCTCTTCCTCTGACTCAGAAAAGGAGGGGCCCCCCTCGGAGCACCCCAGTCTTCAGGTTATTGTGGCTCATTCGCCCCTGGATGGATGGGTCAAAGTTAAAAACAGGAAAGGGAAAAAGCTTCGTGTTGAGACCTCTACCCATTCTGGGTAGAGATCAGCATTTTAGCTTCCCAGTCTTTGGTTGTAGTACTTTGCTTGTTTCACTCCTCCGGAACCGAGGTTGATAGTCCTATCATTTCCGGTTGCTGGTTTTCTGTCTCTCTTGATTGTATCACCATCTTGTATCATATTTTTGCTTAATAGAATTAGTCCAACTTCAGAAAAAAAAAAATAATATTTTAATTAAAGTGATAATATAGTTAGTTCTTATTCATTTTTTTAAATTTTAGCTATATATTAGGAAAAATGTGTTTCAGAAAGGTGACTGAACTCTCATATATGACTCTAGATTCAAAGATTTCAAAGGAAAGTTGGGCACCGAATGGATAAGCCCTTATGAAGTAGATACAATGTTTGAAAATGGGACTGTGAATTTAACAACCATTGATGGGTCCCAAACATCTCTGCTTTCCAATGGACATTTTCTGTGGTTATATCATAAGGCTACTTCTAAGGATTCATTTGTCAAAATTGTTTCAAATTCAAACTCAAACCTTGAAGTTGATGGGGAAAGGATTTTTTTTTCCTATGTTGTCGGTCGCTTAGCTTTTTTCCTATTAGTAAAAAAATAAAAATAAATATGTCTACTGGTGAAAACCCCTTTAAGGTATTATTCAACGAATATGGTGGCTGAAAATATAGCTTGTTGGTGGCCAACATATCTTTTTATTTCTCTGTAATAACATTCTGATACCTATTATTCTTTGTCTATAATTGGTTTATTGTTTAAATTTGTTGCTATTACAAACTCCATATTTACCAACCATTATCAGTTATTACACTTATAAAGGTTTGTTGTTATCGAAATATATTAAAGTATTCAAATAGGTCCTGTTGATACAGTTCTTTAGAGTTATTACTGATACAAATATGTACATCTGCAAGGCACTTTTACATTGTCACATAGTTATGTTGATAGATATCACAAACACTTTCATTTGTTCACCACCACAAGCCGACACATCATGTGCTCTTACATTTTCATGGTTGACAACTACAATCTTGTGCTAACACCTGATTTTGCTAACACATAATCCTTTTTCATGACATTATTGCAAAGGTAGGCTTCACAAATAGACACATGCCTAAAATTATTTATTTCATGATGACAATCAAGTCAACTTCACTTGTATAGTGTTCATGTTAGCATAATTTTTAAAGTTGACAACAAGTATGATTTTTATCATTTGCTTTGATTTATGGATTTAAGCATGGCATGATCCTTTGTCACACCCATCGAGGATGTCTATTATCATCATGTTGTAGGGGAGGGGGGGGTGGAGGAGGATCATATCTAGCATATAATGCACCACTACCACCATCACAAATTAGTAATTGTTGACAAGATATTGTATTAATAACAACCAGTCATCATTACTCCTATAAACCTTATGCGACTACCCAGAAATCTTTCCCATTACTTGTCAATTATGGCATAAAACCATCGAAAGAGAAAAATTTTCAATTATAAAAGATCACCATTCTCCTTTCTAACAAAAATTTGCATGAACAAGTGCCAACATTGTAATCGTATTCTGAGTAGACATGGGAGGAGTAGAAATCCACCATGAAATTAACTCTATCGATGATTTTTTAAACCATCTTGAGGCCCTAGAAGTATTTCAAAATGAAAATTGGATGGTATAGTTTAAGAAGCTACAAGCATTCAATGAGTGAATTGTTGTAGAATTTGTAGAGACAGTAAACGAAGGGGGATCAATAGTTAGAGGAATAAGTATTGTTGTTACAGAGGAAGTAATTTCTATGTTTACAAGTCTACCACAAACCAAAATGTGTTCATTCTATTGAAAAATAGTAGTCCTAACAATTAAAGCCACATTTTTGCAGGAAGGCAAGTAGGAGATAAGGTATAAATGATGAGGGGTTTAAAGGACCTCCCTTCCTCATCCCTAAGATGATGTGGCTTATTTCGTCCAGAAATTTTTAACTTGGGAAGGGTGTTTCTGGATTGTGTCTCATTTTCATTTTTAGTTTTTAGCACACTTGTGTAGTGGGCATATAGTCAATATGCCTTATTACTTGTTAAAATGGTTACATCATATGGAAAGCATTGTACGCATGGAAAAAATCCTAAAACCTATGTAACTAATTAGGGTTTGATTAAATTGATCATAGCTGAATCACTACAATAACAGGAGAGTAAATGGGCTAGAATGCTTGCAAACTCACGAGTACCAGCCCCAAAGGAGGAAAGGATTGAAATTGAGGAACATGAGGAAAATGAAAAAATATAACTAAAATAAAAGGTAGTTACACCACCTAGGCCTCCTCATCAAATTCTCTGAAGTATGAGTTTTACAAAAACTATCGCTAATACACCTGCTAAGGGGAAAATGGAACATATTAAAGAACCAATAGATATTTCTAGTGATCAGTCTAAGATTTCTAGGTATCGGTGCCCTCTTAAGGAAGAAGCACCTTTACAACAAAGAATAAAATAAAGGCCAGTAAAAAAGAAATTGGGGGGTAAAAAACCTAAGAAAATAGTAAGAGTGAATCTTAATCCATCATCTGCCTTAATTACTAAAGTTCACGTTGCTATAGCAGAATCAAAGGAGCTAGAGGAATAACTTGGAAAGGAGAAGAAAGAACAACACAAGTAGGAGAAGGAAGGCATTCCTCCACCAGGTAAGATTGAAATTGACTCCCTAACCCAACAAATTAATGATTTGAAAAAGGAAAATAAAAATTTGAAGGAAAATCTATACTCAAAGAGAAAATCCAATTTAAGAAAAAAATGAGGTTGGAAATGATAGCAGAGGTAGCAGAAATGGTGCCAGTTGCTAACACAACTGAAAGGTTATGTATGGGTTGTTAAAAAAATCTTTTAAGGAAGTAGGTTGTGAATATATAGAAATTGTCTCAGTTGATATACAAGTAGAGGTGTTGGACATGGATTCCCATATTGCTAATCCAAAAGAAGCCATCGAAGACCCTAGTACTACACAAGAAGCAACAGATGTGTTATAGGTCATTTTATCATATTCTCTCAAATTCCCTAGAAACCACATCAATGAACATCCTTGACACCTTGTAACCATCCATCTTCAAATCCTTGAGAATTATCTCTTAAAAAAGTCCAAGAATTATAGGTTAATCAACTTAAAAACCTATTTTTAGCCCAAACACACCCTACATTCTAGCCACCTGCACTCATTTCATGTTGCATAACTGGGAAGTTGCACTAACCAACACATAAGTTTCTTTTATGCAAGTGTGTTATCGAATTTTGGGAAAAAAAAAAAATAATTACGAATCATCTCTTTCCAGAAGCTTCTAAGGTGGTTTTAACCATTTACTATTGATTGAAATATCCAATTCCTATCCTATCCTATCCTATCATATAGGTCTTATCTCTTATCCCTAGAGCTTATCCTCCCTCATATGTGGATCTAAGTCCTCTATTGGTTAATCATAAACTACCCCATTTACCCTATAAATTCACTACCTCCCATAGAATATGGGTTGGATTTTGGAGACTCTTAGTTATGCCTTGATGTTACTGCATTTTATCTAAGTATCCATTACCATCCTTGAGTTGTGATTGATGGCTTGCTTTGTGGCTAACGAAGAACATGTTTGGTGGGAGAAGTCTTATACATTTTCAATATCTGTAAAGGGTTTTAATATTCTCCTACATTTCATTAATATAAAATACTTTGTTTCCCTAGAATTATGGTTATTTGATGCATATGTATTTCAATTTCTCTTGACTCATTGATTAAAGATATTAGTCTATGCTATGTATATCTTGTAGTTCTTGTGCTTATTATAGATGTTTCACAAGTTCCATTTGTAGCAATTGGAGTTGGAGCTAAAGTTCACAAGCAACGAGAAGAGGAGAACTTACATTGGACTCAAGGTAATTCCATCCTCCATATTATAACCTCTATAAGGAAAGTACAAGTGTTTTTATTCTATTGTTTCTAAAACAAGCCACTCGATCTAAGGAATTCAATTTTGTCTGTAGGAGCGAATTTTCTGTTAAACAACTGTAGAAATTGGGTTGTATATTTGCAACTACTCATGGATTTTTAATCAAAATCATAATACAAAAACTTACCCTACTACTTTGTGAACATTAATTCACAATTTAGAGAAAAAATATCAGACATGCAATAAGAAATCACACACATGCAAATATATTTTTCCTGGGAAAGAAAAATACTAAAAACCCCAATGCATGCTTGCATTAATTTGATGAATAGAGATGTATTACAATTGATTTTCTCAACTGAGCACACCCAAAAAGTGCATAACATCTATATATTCTCACTGAAAGTGTTTGACACAGACTTAGTCAATTCCTTCCTTTTCTTGAGCCCTTATTTTCTTAAGCAGATCTTGAGGAAATAAGCCCCTACTAATTAGGAATTTCCTCCAAAATTCTTTTGCAATTCCTTAGGGTTGATCATCTGACCTCATGCAACACCTATACACTCAACTAGTTTACAACTATTTGTTAACATCCTTGGAAACTCCACAACAGGAAAATCATATTCTTTGCATACATGAGCTAATTATTAGTCGATTGATTAGTTAACTAGATGATATTTGAGTTATATTGATGGCTCACTACTTAAATGAACAAGAACTAGTTCTATTAACAATTAGAACTAGTTTAACTGATTACAACTAAAATTAACTCGACCTAGGTTCCTAAAATTTAGGAATCACTACATACAACTGAGCTTCATGCTCTTAACTCAAATTCACTGAGCTAAACTCCTAGTTTTTAGGAATCGACACAATAAAATTGAACATAAACTCATTAACTCTAATTGAGTGTTCTCGACTGAGTGACAAGAGACATGTCACCTAAGTTAACTCCTACAAGTTGTTTGCTGACGCGTAATTTCAAATTTCCTCAATTTTATTAAGGAAATATCAAAATTGGGACTTTATTGCATTTTCAACACTCCCCCTCAGCAAGAAATATATTATCAACCACCCTTGTCATGCACCTATGGAATGTACTGCATGCAACACCTCTCATTATTATTTTTGTTACTGCGACATTTTCAACTGGGAAACATAAAAAAAAACAAACTGAATCAACTATGTCTGCAATTTTCTATTAGGAAAATTGTGTTGATGTTGACTCTACTATTGAGCCTCCCACTCTGTTGTCAACACTCTTATGCACTCCTTAGTATCTGACTAAAATTGATCCTCTTGTCACTCAATACTACAAGCCCCTGTAGGAAGGTAATGATCCATGAGGAGAATGCATTAATGGATCCTACCCAAATTTATACAACTCTTGGACTAAGGATCTACATCGTTCCACCTCACCCTTGGAGGTGTAGCTATATGTGATCCCTATTCCAACTTGGCTTGAACTTTCCCCTTATAAGAGGTCTTTGCTTTAGTGAATGTCTCCAAACTTCCTCCTCTTTGCCTCTCCATTTGTGGTTTCTCCACAACTTCCCGGTGCTCCTTCTGAGGATGCATGTTGAGAGGTATATCCTTCTCCCTCTCAACCACCATATCTCTAGTATTTTCCTTGATCCTCAAGGTTGTGCATGCATTTTATACCTCAAGTGCATATAGGTTATTGAATCAAACCCTGATCTTCTTCATCTTTCTCGTGACTATGTGTATTAGGAATGCCTTTCCTTTACTGAAGATCACATCATAACCACGGTATTCTAAAACTGCAACAGAGATGGTATTTTTCTCTACGTCTAGAATGAACATGAAATCCTTGAGTCTGAGATGGGATCTCAACTCCCTCTAAAAGTTGATTGTACCAATCTCGGTCACGTTGTACCTTCCATTGTCTCCAAAATCAATATTCATCTAGAGATATTTATCCTCCAGGTCACCAAAAAAATCTCTACACCAAGTTTGTGGAACGAGGTGTTGTGAAACCAGCTCCAAAAATAGAAGAAAAGAGATATCAATGCCTTAGAAATAAGCCACTTCGAGGGGGCAACCTCCAATACATTACATTAATGAACAATTCTTGGATGATACAAATTACAAAACCTCCTTTCTATATATAGGAGTCCATGGGGCCATAATTTAATCCTAGTGGGGCCACAATGTAATCCTAACTGACCTAACAATAATAATTTAAGGGCATAATAATAACAATATGGGGGTTACAGGGGTACAATAATAACAATAAGGGGGTTGCACTAACAACAATAAGGGACTATACTAGTAATATAGGGACCTAACATGCCCCTCTCCTTCAAAAAAGTGTTGTCCTCAATACTTGAGTAGCTCTGGGTGCTTCTGTATAAAATTATCATCCTCCCATGTAGAATCTTCAGTGGGTAAGTTCTTCCACTTGATGAGATACTCTGAAATTGATCGATTCCGTAGTTGTCGAGTTCTTCTTTCCGTGACCGCTTCAGGTTCCAATATGATTTTTCCTTCCTCATCAAGTTCTGGCAATATTGTTTGAACTGGAATATTTTCACCTATAACCTTCTTTAAGCATGAAACATGGAAAACTGGATGCACTTGCGAAGAAGCAGGGAGCTCCAATTTGTATGCCATAGTACCAATCTTTTGCAACACCTTGTAAGGACCATAGTACTTTGGCGATAATTTATTATCCTTCTTAGCTTGCTTGAGGGACATTTGTTTGTATGGTTGTAGCCTTAAAATACCCAGTCTCCTACATCAAAACTTCTCTCGTTGCGATGTTGATTTTCCTGTTGTTTCATTCGATTTTGTGCCAAATTCAGGTTATCCTTTAAGAGTTGGAGAACTTCTTGCTGATGCTCGATGTGATCTTCCACTGCTTGAACCTTAGAATTTTCTCTTAAAGATGATGTGATGGATGGTGGATGATATCCATAAAGTGCCATAAATGGGGTCATTTTTGCTGCAGTATGGAAGGAAGTGTTATACCACCATTCGGCAAGAGGTAACCACTTGACCCATTGTGTTTGTTTATCAGATACAAAACAACGAAGATATCCTTCCAAACATTTATTTACTATCTCAGTTTGACCATCAGATTGAGGATGATAAGATGAGCTATGAGCTAATTGAGTATCCAAACAAGAAAATAACTCCGTCCAAAAATTTCCAGTAAAAATGGGATCTCTGTCGCTCACAATAACCCTTGGGTTTCCATGTGGCTTTTGAATTGTGTCCATAAATGTAGTAGCAATTGTACTTGCTTTAAATGGATGAGATAATGCACAAAAGTGTGAATACTTGGTAAGTCTATCAACTACCACCATGATGACACTCTTTCCTTTAGACTTAGGTAAACCTGCGACAAAATCCATTGAAATCTCCTCCCAACGTTGACTTGGAATGGATAAAGGTTGTAGAAGTCTCGGGGTCTTAATTTTCTCAATTTTATTCTATTGGCAAACCAAAATTCTGCCACAAAGTTTTGAATATCAGATTTAAGGCCATCCCAAAAAAATTCTTTCTTCACCCTGTGGTATGTTTTTAAAAATCCTGAGTGTCCTCCTAAAGGAGAAGTGTGCAATTCCAAAAGAATCTTTTGTTTTAGTTGGGAATTCTTACAAATATATAAGCGATATTTGTACCATAAAGAATCATTTTTCCAACTAAATGTATCAGATGTACTAGGATCTTGCTGCAACTTTTGAATGAGTGTCCATACATCTTTGTCCTTCTTCCATTCATCTCTTGCTTCGGTTATCCAATCTGGTTGGATAATAGAAATGGCACAAAGCAATGCTTCCACCTCTTCATTCCTTCTTGAGAGTGCATCTGCAACAACATTAAGCTTTCCTTTTTTGTAGATTATTTCAAAGTCATAACCCAACATCTTTGTGACCCATTTTTTCTACTCTTCTGAAGATAGTCTTTGTTCCAAAAAGTGTTTAAGACTATCATGATCAGTTTTTACTTTGAAGTGTCTTCCCATTAGGTAAGTTCTCCATTTCTTTAGTGCATGCAGTATTGCTAACATTTCCTTCTCATAAATAGGTTTCTGTAAATACTTTCCTTTGATTGGATGATTTTCAAAAGCAATGGGTCTTCCTTCTTGCATTAAAACAACACCAATTCCATTTCCTGAGGCATCACATTCCACAATAAAGGTTTTTGTGAAGTCTGGCGTAGCTAAGACCGGTGCTAGGCACATTGCCTCTTTAAGATGTTCGAAGGCCTTAGTTGCTTCAGGAGTCCATGAAAATGCATCTTTCTTCAATAATGTTGTTAGAGGTGCTGCTATTCTCCCATAATTCTTAACAAACTTGCGATAATACCCTGTTAACCCGAGAAATCCTCACAACTTCTTTATGGTTGTGGGACTTTCCATTCCTTAATGGCTTTAATTTTGTTAGGGTCTACTTTAACACCCTCGTGAGATACAATATGACCCAGATATTCCACCTCTTGTACTCCAAAGAAACATTTGGATGTTTTTGCATATAATTGTTTCTCCTGCAATAGTTTGAGCACCCTGTCAACATGTTCAACATAATCCTTCCAAGACCTGCTGTAGATTAGTATATCATCAAAAAATACTAGCACAAATTTTCTAAGGAAGGGTTTTAAAATGGAATTCATCAACCCTTGAAATGTAGAAGGTGCATTGGTAAGGCCAAAAGGCATGACCAAAAATTCATAATGACCCCCATGAGTTCGAAATTTTGTTTCTGGAATATCTTCAGTCTTCATTCTAATTTGATGATATCCTGAACGAAGATCCAACTTGGTAAAATAAATTGCTCCATGTAATTCATCCAATAATTCATCAATCAAAGGAATGGGAAATTTATCTTTAATGGTGAACTTATTGAGCTCCCTATAATTCGGACACATGCGCCATGATCCATCCTTCTTGTGTACCAATACTACAGGAGCAGAGAAAGAACTTTGACTAGGTTGAATTATACCCGCCTCTAACATTTCTGCAACCATACGTTCAATTTCGCTCTTTTGGAAGTAAGGATATCTATAAGGCCTGATGTTTGGAGGAACACTTCCTGGAATCAAATGAATAGCATGATCATGATCACAAATAGGTGGGAGTCCTTTGGGAGTTTCGAACACCTTGGAATGATTGTCCAAGACTTGTTGGAGATCTGCAGAAATAGATGATTTTGATGTTGGAACTTCTAGTGAGCATAATTGTGCAATTACGCCTCGTTGTTCTTTCTTTAGAAGCTTTGTCATGACATTATAGCTTATTATCTTTCCTGGCTTCCCCACAATACCCCGTAATTCGACTTCCTTTCCTTCTGAAAAAAATTTCAAGAAAATTTCTTGAAAATTAAAAGCTACCGTCCCCAAAGATTGTAACCATTGTACTCCTGGTACAACATCAACACCTCCCATAGGAATGGAAAGCATTGGACTAGTCAATACATATTCCCCCATGGTTAGCTTGATATTATGGCATTTTTCAGAGCAATTTATAGTTCCTCCATTTGCAACCATCACTTGACATTCTGGTGCTGGGTATAGGAAACAATTTAATTCCTTGGCTACCTTATAATGAATAAAATTATGGGTGCTACCTGAATCAATCAACACTATTACCTTTTCCTTCTTGATATGTCCTTCTATCTTGAGAGTTTGAGGAGTGGTAATGCCTGCCAGTGCATTACACGATACGGTCGGATTCATTTCTTCCTCTTCTAGGGCTGGTTCCTAGTGTATATCCTCTTCTTGTTCATTTTCTTCTTCCTCTTCACAATCTATGTAAAATAATTTCTTCTCAGCACACTTATGACCTTTAGTGTATTTGCTATCACAACTGTAGCAAAGCCCTTTTTCTCTTTTTTCTTCCAATTTTTGTGGTGTCAACCTTGTAGGTTGCGGAAATCTAGGCGTAGCAACACTTCCTTCTTTATAGAAGTGAGAGGTAGGCTTCCTTGTTGCCATAATTTTACATTCAATTTTTCTTGCCAACCTGAATGCCTTCTCCAATGAATCAGGTTCCAAAATGTGAACTTCATGTTGGATGTTATCCTTTAAGGAACCTATGAAGAGATCAATCTTGTGTTCCTTTGGAATATCAGTTACCCTTATGTTCAATTTTTGGAAGTCCTCAATGTGCTCCCCCACTAAGCCCTCTTGTTTGAGCTTTACCAATTGGATAAAGAAGGTGTTGCTCTTTGTATCCTCATAATGTGCTATCATTCCCTCCATAAAAATTGACCAAGTGACAATTTTTTTACGGGAGCAAAGCCATCGATACCATACAAAAAAATTTTGTTCTAAATGTAAAGTTGCAATGTGTACCTTTTGTGTGTTTTGCACATTATGGAGATCAAAATATTTCTCCATCTGTAGTATCCATGTTACAGGATCCTTTCCAGCAAAATTCCTCATATCCATTTTTGGAATATGGTGGTTCTTCCTGCCAACATTAGAGTTTATGAAGTCACGATTAACATTTATTTTGTTCTCATAATGAGTTTTCTCTACTATATTTTCACCATTAGGAAACATTTCTTGTATCAACTTTGTCAAACCTTCCATGTCTGATTTTAGATCATTCTTCTTGTTTTCCATGTTTTCTTTCATTTTTTCATCGATCTTAGCTTCCATGTCATCTATCTTAGATTCCATGCCTTTCTTCAAACCATCCATCTTCGTTTCCACGCCTTTCTTCAAAACATCCATTTCATTTTTTTTTCTCTTTGTGAGAGTGAAATTTGGTGC
The DNA here is from genome assembly GCA_034641835.2 of Pinus albicaulis. NCBI lineage: Eukaryota > Viridiplantae > Streptophyta > Pinopsida > Pinales > Pinaceae > Pinus > Pinus albicaulis. Next base: position 639,259,219 of record CM076575.1, on the reverse strand, counting down.
ACTTGCTCTTGTAATTTTGATAGATCATGTTGCAATTCTTCATCGTCATGAGTCATAGTAAAGCCTTCTAAAGGCTTAATGGGTGTTGAATTATTTTTATGGGGCATTTTTTTTTTTTAACCCAATACTGATATATATTCTACAATATGCCCTTGGAATCAATTCAAATTGATTCTTCAAACAAGACTTATGCAATTCGTAAAAAAAAAATACACCTTTTTCTTGCTTTTGAGGAGCTCGATATTGAAATTGGATTATCTTTGTGATTGCAGCTCTTCAATATCTGAAATTGGGCACTAAGGTAGCCTTCTGAATTATCTTTCGAATGCCACAGGTCTGACTTGATTTGGATTCTCCAAGGCAAAGTTATGTCCAATCTCCCGCAATGACCTAATTATGGATTGGTTCAGTAGAGCAAACTTGTACGAGTTGCCACGTGTCACTGTTTCATCTCTTAGCTCTGAAATTGATAGCAAAGAAACTAAAGTTTGTGTACTTGTGACAAGTTTTTACGGCACTCCAATCTGATGCTCAGAGAGAGAGTTATGAAGATTTTCCCACGATCACCTCTTTGAGATGAAATTTAGGAGCCTGAAAAATCACTACCTTCCACAAATCATATCTCTGAAAATATTATGACCCAAGCTCTGAAATTTTTCATCTAGTTTCCTTAGGATTTCACCTTCGTGCCCTTAAAATTTCAGATTCTGAACCTTCGTAGAAAAAAAAATTATAGCGCAAATGCCACGATGACCTGTTTAGATTAAATTGAGGAGCCTGCAAAACGACCTAACTTCCACAGATCATATCTCCGAAAATATTGTGAACCAATCTTTGAAATTTTTTGACGATGTTCCTCAAGGTTTTGGCTTCGTACCCTAAAAATTTAAGCTTCTGAAAATTCGTAGAAAACAAGTTATAGCAAAAATGCCACGACGACCTATTTGGAGCAGCGAAACCCTAGAATCCAAAGCTCTAATACCAAATGTTGTGAAACCAGCTCCAAAAATAGAAGAAAAGAGATATCAACGCCTTAGAAATAAGCCACTTCAAGGGGGAAACCTCCAATATATTACATTAATGAACAATTCTTGGATGATACAAATTACAAAACCTCCTTTCTATATATAGGAGTCCATGGTGCCATAATGTAATCCTAGTGGGGCCACAATGTAATCCTAGTTGACCTAACAATAATAATTTAAGGGCACAATAATAACAATATGGGGGTTACAGGGGTACAATAATAACAATAAGGGGGTTACACTAACAACAATAAGGGACTATACTAGTAATATAGGGACCTAACACGAGGCTCCTGAATCTAAGTACCACACAATCCCCATCATAGTGTTGGCCATGCATGTGATAAGGGTGAAATATAGCTAAAATTGTGAAGCTAAAGATTCATCCATTCCTGCTACTGTATACTCCTTGCTAAACATTTTGTGTGGACACTTAGTGGCATAGTGCTTGAATTCATGACAAATGAAGCATTTAATTTTGGACAGGTATTTCTTCTTTCCCTCTTGGCTGGATTCAACCTCACCGTGGGACTTCTTTCCCTTAGCCTTCATTCCTTTTCTGAGTAGATAAAAGTCCTCTTCCCATTCTTTGTGTGAGGTTCCATTTATGGTATTCCGCCTTATTTTCTCCTATACCAAATTGGACCATAAGAACTCCTGATTCGGTAGTTTCTACCTCCCATTCACCAAATTGTGATAGCTATGCCAGCTCTTGGGAAGGCCTAGAAGGGCTAGGATTACCAAGTCAACTTTGGGAATAGTAACACTCACCCCGCGCATTTCATCACAACATTGTGCGAACCTACTCATATACTACGGTATAGTGTCATTCTTTTGCATCTTGATACTTCAAATTTTATCCTTGAGCACCAGCTTCTAGTGGTCACTACTATTCGAACAATTCTTTCAGTTCTTTTCACATTGTGAAAAAAGTTTCTGTTCCATGGATATTAGAGACAATATGATCCCATAATACCTTCAATATTATTCTCCTCACCTTGGCTACATATTTCTTCCACTATGCAAGGTATTGGGCATCAACTTATAGTGGTCTTAGAATATTTATCTTGACATATTCAAGCAATCCATTTCCATCCAATATTGCATCCATGCGGTCCTTCCATGCAACAAAATTTGAGGTGCCTTCCAAGGCTTACTCTAACCTTAGTCCATTGAAGGCCATATTTTGAGCTCTGAAGAAATCTTATTATCTTGATCTTGAAATTCTAACCTGTGAGAAACAAATTCAAATTTCATACTCTAATGTGAATCCATCTCTAATATCATGTAGAAATTAGATTGTAGATTTGCAACTTCTCATGATTTTTTAATCAAAATCACAAAAAACAAACTAATTTAATGATCTCCAGAGATTAATTCAAAATTTAGATAAAAAAATGACAGACATGAAATAAGAAATCACACACATGAAAATAATATTTTTCCTAGGGAAATAAAACTTCTAAAAACCCCAATTCCATCTAATTGCATTAATTTGATGAATAGAGATGTATTACAATTGATTTGATCAACTGAGCACACCCTACAAGTGCATAACCTATCTATCTCCTCCATGAAGGCCTCTGATCTAGGCTTAGTCAATTTATGCCTTTTCTTGAGCCCTTGTTTGATTGTGTAATTCATGAGGAAATAGGCACCCAATAATTAGGAATTTCCTCCAAAATTCTTGCGCAATAACTCAAGGTCGATCACTGGACCTCACGCAACACATGTACACTCAACTAGGTTACAAATACTGGTTAACTACCTTGGAAACTCTACCACAAATACGAAAATCATTTTCTTTGCATGCATGAGCTAATTATTTGATGATTTATCAATTAACTAGATGATCTTTGAGTTAGAATCATGTCCTACTACTTAGTTGACCACCAACTAGTTTATTAATAGTTAGAACTAGTTTAACTGATTTCAACTAAAATTAAGTCAACCTAGGCTCCTAAAATTTAGGAATCACTACATACAACTGGATTTCATTCCCTTAACTCAAATCAACTGAGCTAGAATCCTATTTTTTAGAAATCAACACAAGAAAATGGAACTTCAATTCATTAACTTGAATTGTGTGTTCTTAACTAAGTGACAAGAGATAGGTCACCTCAGTTAAATCCTCTAATTTTTCTCCTGATGTGGAATTTTGAATTTCCTCAATTTGATTAAGGAAAAATCAAACTTTTGAGACTTTATTGCTACATTTTCAACAACAACTTGGCGAATCCATTAGGGAATGAGATGTTCCTATAGTGGCTCCCTTTGCCTATTCATTTTATACCTTTCAATCCCACATAAATTGACTTGTTGATAGAGTAATTAGAGTTGGGAAAACATAATTTTGGGCTTGGTAGGTTTTTTTTCACTTTTGGAACAAAATTAGCTCCAGCGCACTTTCTGATTTGAGATGGAGCAACACAACGTACCTATCTTTCTCTATAAGTGTGATGCATCACACTAGTTCTTGTGTTTAGACTGTGATGGTTCCTGTAGGATGAAAAAAGTCACATTTTTTATGCCTTTATGATCCATAAACTTCCATGGATATTCCACTAGACAGTTTGTCACAACAAATTTCATAATAAAATATTAAAATACTGAATTTTTAAACTATTACAATTCCAGATCTGTAGATTTAAACATAATCAGTGCATGCACACAAATATAAATTATGAAGAAAAAGTAGAGAATGAAAAATATCTCACACACACATAAGACACAAGATATGCTCTCTGGTAAACCCTTTCGGGAGAAAACCGAACTGGAAGGTGAGGTTGCTTTCCTCTCTTTCTCTTTCTGGAAATATGGCTACAGGTATAAATAAGTAATGTCTGTGGCCCATGGGATGCTACAGTTCACAGATCCTCTCTGTGTACTCTACCTCCTATCTGTCCTTGCTATCTTTTCTCAACTTCGGAACAAAATTCTCTCGAAATAATGGAATGCCTCTTCCTCCTTGTGGCCCGATTATAACACAACTCGATAGCCTACTAGTGGTTAATTTTGACTACATAAATTCTTAACTAGAGTTATAAAATAGACTCTTCTAGAGTATTTTACATCACAAACATGTGGCTAGCCCCTTTCATCAGTAATTGAGGCTGACGCAACATCCTCCCGAACTATAGGTGTGAGAATAGGAAGAAAAATTTATGAGCGGCATAACTTTTGCATACAGACTCCAATTGATGCTATTTTTGTGTCGTTGGAAAGGTATCTGTGTGTATAATAACAGGAAAAGGTGTTACTATAAGCAGAGTATTAGGTCCCTATATTACTAGTGTAGTCCCTTATTGTTGTAGTGTAGCCCCATTATTGTTATTTTTGTACCCCTGTAGTCCCCATATTGTTATTATTGTGCCCCATAAAACCCCACTATTGTTATTTTTTGCCCTTAGATTATTATTATTAGGTTGGCTAGGATTATACTGTAACCCCATGGACTCCTATATATAGAAATGAGGTTTTATCATTTGAATCATCCAAGAATTTTTCATTATGTAATGTAAATGAGGTTACCCCCTCGAAGTGGTTGATTTATAAGGCGTTGATCTCTCTTTTCTTATATTTTTGGAGTTGGTTTCATAACATTTGGTATCAGAGCTTTGGATTCTAGGGTTTCGCTGCTTCAAATAGGTCATCGTGGAATTTTTTCTATAAAAAAATTTCTACAAAAGTTTCAAATGCTAAAAAAAATCCCATTTGTGAAGGAATCCTGAGGAAGTTCTTATAAAACTTTTAGATCTTGGTTCACAACATTTTCAGAGATATGATATGTGGAATTTAGGGTTTTTGTAGGCTCCTGAATTTCATCTCAAAGAGGTGACCTTGGGAAAATCGTCATAACTCTCTCTTTGAGAATCAGATTAGAATTCTATAAAAAGTGGCCAAAAGTACACAGATTGTAGTTTTTTGTATATCAATTTTAGAGCCAAAGGAGGAAACAGTGACACATGACACACCATACAAGTTCTCTCTACTGAACCAATCCATAATTAGGTCCTTGTGGGAGATTGGGAATAAATTTGTCTTGAAGAATCCAAATCAGGTCAGACTTGTGGAAATTGAAAGAAGACTCAGAGGGATATTACAAGACTGAAGCTTAAATATCGGGGATCTGAAATTACAGAGATACATCAGTTTCAATATCAAGCTCCTCAAAAGAAAGAAAAATGTGTGTATTTTTTTTCAAATTGCATAAGTCTTTCTTGAAAAATCTGTTTGAAGTGATTCCAAGGGAATATTGAGGCATGTATACCAGTATTGGGTTCTAAAATTCCCCCTAAAAATAATTCAACAACCATTAAGCCCTCAAAAATCTCTACTATTACTCATGAAGAGGAAGAAGTGCAATGTGAAGAGAAAGTGCAGTAAATTTCGCTCTCGCAAAGAGCAACACAAAATGAGATGGATGGTTTGAGGAAAGGTGTGGAAGCTAAGATGGATGTCATGGAAAATAACATGGAAGACATGAAGAAAGATATAAAAGAAGACATGGAAAGTTTGAAATAAGGTTTGACAAAGTTGATACAAGAAATGATTCCTAATGGTGAAAAGGTAGTACAGGAAACTCATGATGAGAACAAAATAAATGTTAATCATCATTTCATAAACTATAATGTTGGATTGAAGACCCACCATATTCCAAAGATGGATATCAAGAAGTTTGATGGCAAGGATCCCATAACATGGATACTACAGATGGAGTAATAGTTTTATCTCCATAATGTGAAAAACACACAAAAGGTACACATTGCAACTTTACATTTCAAAAAAAATGCATTTGTATGGTATCGATGGTTTTTCTCTCGTAAAAAAATTGTTACTTTTTAAATTTTTACGGAGGAAATGATATCACATTATGAGGATACAAATAGAAACACCTTCTTTAGCCAATTGATAAATATCAAACAAAAGGGTTCAATGGTGGAGCACATTGAGGACTTCCAAAAATTGAATATAAGGGTAACTAATATTTGAGAGGAACACATGATTGATGTCTTCATAGGAACTTTAAACGATAGCATCCAACATGAGGTTCACCTTTGGGAACCTGATTCACTGGAGAAGGCATTCAGGTTGGAAAGAAAATTTGAAAGAAAATTTATGGAAACAAGGAAGCCTACAACTAACATCTATAAAGATGAAAGTGTTGCTACTCCTAGACTTCCACAACCTACAAGGTTGACACCACAACAATTGGAAGAAAAAACAGAAAAAGGGCTTTGCTACAGTTGTGATAGAAAATACACTAAATTTCATAAGTGCGTTGAGAATAAATTATTTTACATAGATTGTGAAGAGGAGGAATAAAATGAACAAGAAACTTCAAAAGAAGAGGATATACACCAGGAACCAACCCAAGAGAAAGAAGAAATGAGTCCAAACATATCCTGTAATACATTGGCAGGAATTACCACTCCTCAAACTCTCAAGATAGAAGGAAATATCAAGAAGAAAAAGGTAATCGTGTTGATTGATTCAACTAGTACCCATAATTTTATTCATTGTAAGGTAGCCAAGGAATTGAATTTCTTCCTATACCTAGTACCAGAGTGTCAAGTGATGGTTGAAAATGGAGGGAATATAAATTTCTATGGGAAATGCGATAATATCAAGCTAACCATGGGGGAATATGTATTGAATATTCCAATGCTTTCCATTCCAATGGGAGGTGCTGATGTTGTACTAGGAGTACAATGGTTACAATATTTGGGGGCGGTAGGTTTTAATTTTCAAGAACTTTTCTTGGAATTTTTTTTGGAAGGAAAGGAAGTTGAATTACGGGGTATCACAGGGAAGCTGGGAAAGATAATAAGATCTAATGTCATGACAAAGCTTCTGAAGAAATAACAACGAGGCGTAATTGAACAATTATGCTCACTAGAAGTTCCAACATCAATATCATATATTTCTCCAGATCTCCAAAAAGTCTTGGACAATCATTCCAAGGTGTTTGAAACTCCCAAAGGACTCCCACCTATTCGTGATCATGATCATGTTATTCATTTTATTCCAGGAAGTGTTTCTCTGAACAACAGGCCTTACAGATATCCTTGTCCAAAAGTGAGAAATTGAATGTATGATTGCAGAAATGTTAGAGGTTGGTATAATTCAACCTAGTCAAAGTTATCTCTCTACTCCAATAGTATTGGTGCACAAGAAGGATGGATTGTGGCTCATGTGTCTGGATTATAGGGAGCTCAATAAGCTCACTATTAAATATAAATTTCCCATTCCTATGATTGATGAATTATTGGTTGAATTACATGGATCAATTTATTTTACCAACTTGGATCCTCTTTCACGATATCATCAAATTAGAATGAAGACTGAAGATATTCCGAAAACAACATTTAAAACTCATGAGGGTCATTATGAATTTTTGGACATGCCTTTTGGCCTTACCAATGCACCTTCTACATTTCAAGGGTTGATGATTTCCATTTTTAAACCCTTCCTTAGAAAATTCGTGTTAGTATTTTTTGATGATATACTAATCTAAAACAGATCTTGGAAGGATCATGTTAAACATGTTGACAGGGTGCTCAAACTATTGGAGGAGAAATAACTATATGCAAAAACATCCAAATTTTTAATTGGAGTACAAGAGGTGGAACATCTAGGTCATATTGTATCTCAGGAGGGTGTTAAGCTAGACCCTAACCAAATTAAATTCATTAAGGAATGGAAATTTCCCAAAACCATAAAGGAGTTGCGAGGATTTCTCGGGTTAACAAGGTATTATCACAAGTTTGTTAACAAGTATGGGAGAATAGCAACACCTCTAACAACATTATTGAAGAAAGATGAATTTTCATGGACTCCTGAAGCAAATAAGGCCTTTGAACATCATAAAGAGGAAATGTGCATAGCACCGGTCTTAGCTACACCAAACTTCACAAAAACCTTTATTGTGGAAAGTGATGCCTCAGGAAATGGAATTGGTGTTGTTTTAATGCAAGAAGGAAGACCAATTTCTTTTTAAATTCGTCCAATCAAAGGAAAGTATTTACAAAAAACTATTTATGAGAAGGAAATGTTGGAAATACTACATGCACTAAAGAAATGGCGACCTTACCTAATAGGAAGACACTTCAAGGTAAAAACTGTTCATGGTAGTCTTAAATAATTTTTGGAACAAAGACTGTCTTCAGAAGAGCAACAAAAATGGGTCATAAAAATGTTGGGTTATGACTTTGAAATAATCTATAAAAAAGGGAAGCTAAATGTTGTTGTAGATGCACTCTCAAGAAAGGATGAGGAGGTGGAAGCATTTCTTTGTTCCATTTATATTATCCAACCAGATTGGATAACCGAAGCAAGGGAGGAATGGAAGAATGACAAAGAAGTGTGGAAACTCATTCAAAATTTGCAGCAAGATCCCAGTACATCTGATACATTTAGTTGTAAAAATGATTCCTTATGGTACAAATATCACTTATATCTTTGTAGGAATTCCCATCTAAAACAAAATATTCTTTTGGAATTGCACACCTCTCCCATTGGAGGACACTTAGGATTTTTTAAAAATTACCACAAGGCGAAGAAATACTTTTTTTGGGATGGCCTTAAATCTGATATTCGAAATTTTTTGGAAGAATGTTTGGTTTGCCAGAAAAATAAATTAGAGACAATTAAGACCCCGGGTTTGCTACAACCTTTACCCATTCCAAGTCAATATTGGGAGGAGGCTTCAATGGATTTTATCACAGGTTTACCTAAGGCCGAATGAAAGAGTTTCATCATGGTGGTAGTTGATAGACTTACCATGTATGCACACTTTTGTGCATTATCTCATCCATTTAAAGCAATTATAGTTGCTACTGCATTTATGGAAAAAATTCAAAAGCTACATGGAAACCCAAATATTATTGTAAGCGACACAGATTCCATTTTCACTGGAAATTTTTGGATTGAATTATTTTCTTGTTTGGGTACTCAACTAGCCCATAGTTCATCTTATCATCCTCAATCCGATGGGAAAACTGACATAGTGAAAAAATGTTTGGAAGGATATCTTCTTTGTTAAACAAACACAATGGGTCAATTGGTTACCTTTGGCTAAATGGTGGTATAACACTTCCTTCCATACTACACAAAAAATGACCCCTTTAATGGCACTTTATGGATATCATCCACCGTCCATCACATCATATTTAAGAGAAAATTTTAAGGTCAAGCAGTGGAAGATCACATCGAGCATCAAGAACAAGTTCTCCAACTCTTAAAGGATAACCTAAATTTGGCACAAAATCGAATGAAACAACAGACATATCAACATCGCATTGAGAGAAGTTTTGATGTAAGAGACAAGGTATTTTTACGACTACAACCATAAAAAAAAATGTCACTCAAGCAAGCTAAGAAGGATAATAAATTATCACTAAATTACTATGGTCCTTACAAGGTGTTGCAAAATATTGGTACTATGGCATACAAATCAGAGCTTCTTACTTCTTCTCGAGTGCACCTAGTTTTCCATGTTTCATGCTTAAATAATGTTATAGGTGACAAAATTCGAGTTCAAACAATATTTCCAGAGGTTGATGAGCAAGGAAAAATTATATTGGAACCTGAAGCAGTCATGAAAAGAAGAACTTGACATCTACGAAATCGATCAATTTTAGAGTATCTCATTAAGTGGAAGAACTTACCCACTGAATATTCCACATGGGAGGATGAGAATTTTATAGAAAAGAATCTAGAGCTACTCAAGCGTTGATTACAACATTGTTTTGAAGGAGAGGGGCATGTTAGGTCCCTATATTACTAGTGTAGTCCCTTATTATTGTAGTGTAGCCCCTTGATTGTTATTGTTGTACCCCTGTAGTCCCCATATTGTTATTATTTTGCCCCATAAAACCCCACTATTGCTATTTTTGGCCCTTAGATTATTATTGTTAGGTTGGCTAGGATTATATTGTGACCCTGTGGACTCCTATACATAGGAAGGAGGTTTTTCCATTTGAATCATCCAATAATTGTTCATTTTTGTAATGTGAAGGAGGTTCCCCCTCGAAGTGGCTGATTTATAAAGCATTGATCTCTCTTTTCTTCTATTTTTTGAAATGGTTTCATAACACGAAGAACTTTTACCCCTATTAAATCTCGTTTGAAGCCTCAAAACACTCTTGGAAGGTTTGAAACCCCGTTTTTCCAAAATAGTTTCCGCTAGTAAAATGGTCCCATGAGTTGATTCCTCCACTTTTTCCACTCCCAATGCATTGATATGGATGAAAAATAATATAATTATACAATCTAGATCACTGTCTCTGAGTTTTGATTTTATCTAATGAATTTTCCTGAGTCTGGAAAGTCATTATCTCTATAAATCCATCAGAGTGTGTTTACATTTGAGTTTGTTTGCATTTTTTATGTGAGTTTATTTTCTTTTTCTTTCTCCTTTTCAATTAGGGTTTCTAGACATTTTTTTATTGTTGATTGAATAAAAAAAAATTACAATTGCAGTCTATGTGAGTTCTTTTGGTCAATGTTCTAGCTTCAGTTTTCACGTTCATTTCATTTGATAATAAAAAGGAAAAAAAAAGAAAAAATCTCAATTTTTTCATTACATATAGGATTTTTAAAATTGCAGTAGAATATTACATTGCAAGAGCTGCTTAGGAAGATCTTGTTTCCTAAATTTTCGATTGCTACATCATTGTTTTTTTCTCCCTTCCCATAGATAGATCTTCATTGAAACAAAAGAGTTCTTTACGTCATTCTAGTTGCATCATAGGAAGTTAATGTGAATTCGTACTTTGAGCCTTGAAATTAAAACTTAATTGAATATCAAATTTAAATTATGTTCTATTAACCTAATGAGAATTTGGAACATTAACAACACACATACAGGTATATTCTATAAGACATGTTACAGTGTTTTTAAATCTAGGAGTTCTCATTATTTGTCAACATTAAATCTAGGGAGTAGTCAATATTCCACATACCTAAGTATATTGGATAATTCTCCACATACCTTTGGTTATATCGTATGGTTCTCCTCATATGAAAAGTATATCGAAACAATTCCTATCATACAAGATGCATTAGACAACACTACGCCAAATTCCCAGGGTCATAACTTGGTCACATTATCTTTGTTTGGTGTGTATGATACCTCGTCAGAAATATCTCTCTAAGTAATCGAGGATTTTAGGCAAGCCCTTTCTTATGATTATGGGCCTACTGTGGAACTAAAAAAAACACCGTTTAGCAGGTCAAAGATACTTAGGAAGTTTAGGACCCGAAAAACTACTAAAAATAGCAAATGATGATATAAACGAGGAAACTGATGAAACTGATTGGAGGTCTAGGTGGAAAAGGTGGGTGGCCACCAACATCCACATATATTAGTCCTCCCTCCCTAGGATCCAATGGTCCCCATTTCATGGAGAGTCTCCATGAGGTGTGGAAATTTCTATTGAGCTTGGTCCCTGATGGACCACTTGTCCTGGTGAAAGAGTTGGCATGCTTTGAAAACTCAATATAGTTGTATCCTCTGTTGGTGGGTGTTCTTGATCTGCGTGTCCATGAGCCAATTAGTTGTGGCCTGTTCCATGTAGTATGGGTTTAAATATGTTGGTGTGAGTTGTTCTGCAATGTTAGATGTGTCCAGTAATGGTGGAAAGTATAACCGAAGGAAGTCCACATTAAACAGTGGGTGCAGACCATGGAATGTTGGAATTATGAGCTCGAAGGAATTGTCCCATACAACCTTGGTGATGTTGTATGACCCATACAAGAGTAGGTGAAGGTTTCGATGGGATCCAGTAAGGCGCTCCTTCTACAGATGTAGCCAAACTTTATCGCCCACCAAGAACTTGTGCGACACCTAATGCTTATCATGTCACTACTTATACTTAGGATTGGATTTGTCCAATATGTCATGAACATGCTGGTGGACATGTTGAATGCCCTCAATGAAGTTTATCTCCTTGTCATATTAAGACTAGACATGAGCCAAATTTGTATGAATAGCTACAAATGGTATGGCCACATCATTGGGACATAGTGGTTGGAATCCCAACCCCACCCGAAAGGTTTTGTGTCCAGTTGAACTATGGAGACATCGGTTGTAGTGTGATGGAAATAGGGGAGGATTTCATCCCATGTGCTTGGATGTTTTGAGTTGTACATTTATAAAATTTGTACGATCGTATTGTTGATGACCTCGGTTTGGCCATTAGTTTGGGGGTTGAACTTCGTCAACTTAATGAGCTTGGTATCTAGCATTGTAATATCCCAAAAAGGGAGAATGCAGCAATACTTCACACAATATAAGAACTTACAACATTATAGACAATAAATCTAATTACAAATCAGAATATGTAGAAAGAGATGAGCCATTTTATTATATTGGAGATGATTTAGTTACACAAGTACAAGATATAGGTAGATCCAGCCAAGAAAATGAGCTAGGATCACCCTAAAAACATGTATGAAGCAGGTACAGTGTAACTGTTGAGGCTCTGTAGCAAATACTGCACTTTCTCTTCAGCGGGACATAAACATGGAGTTGCAGGCTCAAAAGAGAAATGCAGATCTACTCAATACTGGAGCTCTGATGATGCCAAGATTCAAGATCCAGCCAATGTGATGGATTCCCAAGATAACCCAGAAAGGATTTTCCAGATCTACAACTTTGGAAAAATCACGTCCCTAGGGTTTGATCCTTGATCTGCTGGTAAATACAGATTCGAAGCTAGATCTGAAGGAAAGATGGCTGAAATTTATGCTCATATCAAATCTATTCTTGAAGGGCTGATCCCTTCCTCAGATCTATGAGCTAGGAGCTCTAGATCGAGCTCTCAATCCTCCAAAAGATGATTGCAGCTGTTGCAACACAACTGCCTCTAAAAACTGCGTTGTGAGGGAAAGAGAGGCCTTCTGCCTACTGAAATATGTTGCAATAAACTCCAGGCTGATGGTGATACTGATGGAAAAGTGAAGGAATGATCCTCCACTAGATTGCTAGCTGAAATACTAGCAACTTCCTTCCTCCTTTCAGATCTACAATATGGACAACGTTATTCTTGGAGAGAATACTATTGCTAGGAGGTCAATAACATTTGGCCTGATTCTAGATCTGTAATGTGTCTCTGGGAGTGTTGATCTATAAGCCCAAGTGATGGGAATAATCCCTCACCTTGTTCTCCAGCTGAATTACCGAAGACAACTTCCACCTTCCAAAATGATCTTCAGAAAACTGCAGTTTTTTGAGTATGAATGTTTTGTAGAAAGTAGAAAAAGGAAACGACACTTAAAGCCTGATGTATAATGAAGTAAAAACCTCTTCCTTAGAGATCACTCAAAGAAAGAGGAGGGATTCCCGCCCGGGAACACCCTATGCTAAACAACACCTGCAATCTCTACTAAACAGCCCAAGAATGCAGTGGAATGTCACTTGAGAATTCCAAATCTAAAAGATCATACATCAAATAATCCAAGATGCCTTTCACCTTTGCCTTCATCTCCTTTATAATGATTGAGCCATCCCAAGCCTTCGCCCTAATCTCAACTGCACAGTCTCATGTGGACAAGATCCTCCAAGTGGGACTGCGCTGTTTGACCAAATCAACCAAACAATCTAGGTGCAATGTACACCTCCTCCATCATGTGTGCTTCATCCCTCCACCACTTGACCATTAATGTTCAATGACCCTTTGTTTGACATCTTCAAGATCTTAGTTGACTGAATCAACCTGTCCATGATCTATCTCATTAAATGAGACATGATCTCCAATATCATTCACATCATTTGTAGTTGCTCAACTACCTCTTTTTGCAGATCTAGTCTAAATTAATCCACATTCACACACACAAAGTGGATATTTATTCTTATTGAGGATTGTGGGTCCCTCCACTCTTTTATTTACTTAATTTATTAAGAAAATCAAGGACTCTAATAATACAAATGTGATGTGAAAATTTGGGAATATTACAATCCCCCCCCGACAAAATGTTGCTTGTCCTCAAGCAACTCCAAAAATAGATGCAAGGCCCTCAATTCCCCTCCATATGGAATCCACATAAGGAAGGCTTCCTCCAGTTGCTGCAATAGGTTATGTATGTTTGGTTCCAAAGTTGTCTTTTAAAAACATAAATAATGACTTCCAACTGTTTGGTTAGATTTCCTCCTTCCATCATGAAGTACCAAGTGACAACCATGTGATGTCCAAAATCATCAATACATGAGAGAAATAAAGTAAAGTAGTTCTTTCCACAAAGGAAAAGCTTCATCATACAATACACTCCTTCATACCTTGTTTCATAAACTAGATTGAGCATTGATATGCTCCCATACTTAATCTTGTGGGATCCAAACTCCATCATTTCAAGGTTATGCAAAAGAAGAAGGGAAGAAGTAATATTGGTAGACAAAGATGTCAAACCATATTCTCCTAATAATAACCACTAGAGTAAGGCCCTTTGCTGCCATCCTCCATCTCTTCCATGTACGATGGTCAAGCCAAACTCCCCCATAAGCAACCAAAACAACAAGAGACATTGCTGCCTTCTCTCCTCCTCATGTGCATTATGAAGTAAAAGCATACTAATGGACACGTGAGATGTCACATCAGCCCAATACAAAGAAACATCATCAATGCACATCATGAGATCATTATGCCAAATTTTACATAATACAAAACACATAGACATAGGAGATGTCACGTGGTGGCCAAACTTTCTCAAGTGAAACCAAAATGAACATGCCTTCCCTTGCTGCAGTTTATCATTGAAAAACAAGGCATGATTCAGAAAATGATGAACTATTGGGTGGTATCCATACTCACCCAAGAGAAGCTAGCGCAGCCATGCCTTCTTCTTCATTTCATACATGTTTTTCAAGGCATAGATCAGAAAAATAGGTGCCTTTGGAGAGTGACAGAAATCTCCTAATGGCAACCAACATAACCAAGCATGTTGGCCCATACAAATCTGCAACTGGTTTTTCAACCCTTTGCTTATCATCCTCACCCATTCACTCCCATGTGGATAATGAATGAGGTACTACATAATCATGGCATCCTCCCTTTGTAGAATGCCATCCTTCCCAAAATTTTGAAGAACTTTGCATTTCCTGAAATGTTGAAATGCATCTCTAATGAGATCTCTTAATGAGATTCTCTCTCCATCAAAGGCCCTCCAAAACCAAAGAAGTTTTGGATTTAATGCAAGTAGGAGTTTCTCTTTGAGTAGTGAGAGGCTCATTGAGAAAGGGTCATCTAGAAAGGAGAAAAGGTTTCTCATTCCAAGATGTCTACCATTTCATCTCTGCTTCCATTTCTTCATGAGTGAAGCTACCTCCAAAATGCTCCAAGAATGATGAAGCCCCTTCTTTGTCACAACTACTAAGTGACAACGTTGTAGATCTACAGGGTGATACATGCACTGTCTCAAAGTCAGTTACAACACTGATCTCACAATCGGTCATTGTACATAGGATAATGCTAATCCCATCTTTTGAAACTCTACATCTTAACTCAAAGGGTTGAATGTAGCTTGACATTGATGAACATGGATAGTTTTCAGTCTCCTCCTTGATTAGATCAAGGGTCCTCTGCGTTGTGAAATGTCTTTGCTTCAAATCAGCATCTTGTTCTAACCCTTGGTTATGCATTGATCTAGAAACCATTTGTGCTAAAATTTTATGCATACCTTGGATCAACTGATATGTGGGAACCTCTTGACAGAACACAAGAGTTCCTCCAATCAGGAAAACAACGTCTTCAATTGCTAGTAATAGTGATGGTCTCTTTTCTTCAAGTGTACCAACACTGGTTTCTTCGTCCTCCTCCTTATGCACCTCCTGATCCATGCATGGGCCTCCATCTGTCAAGAGCTCAAGACTACCTTGCAAAGATGCAAGTGCCTCTTCTCTAGATACAAGTACTTTTGCAGCAAGTGGTGAAAGTAGTGACCCCTTGACATCAAACCTCTTCCTTAACTTGTGAAGAAAATCTGAATACTTGGTCACCTTTGCATGCTCTAGGTGCCCAAACCACCAATCTTCTGCTTCATCTAAGAGATGTAGTGCTGCAATTTGAACAGCCTCTTCTTCAACCATAGGATGTAGCTTGAAAAATGAATCTAACTCTCTCCTCCAAGCTTTGAAATTGCTTGAGGAAGTCCCATCAAATGTAGGCAAATAGAATATATTATGCCTCTTCCTTATATTGTTGCTATAGGATCCTCTTTCTTCTTTGATTTTGAAGAATTTTTGGAGAGCTAGCTTCTCCTTGAAGGCTCGAGATTGTGCTTTGTACTCTTCAAGATATAGATTGAGAGTCTCATGAGTCTCAGGTTCATTCCTTCCTTCACTTCTATACCTCTCACCTTCTTCAAAGAAAGTGGGCATAGTCGATCTATGAGGAGATCTAGGATTCTACGGTCTTCTTTGCTGCTGATAGGAAGTGCTTTCCTCATAAGATCTACTCCTTGGATCTTATTTCTGTTCTTCCTCCTTTATTCGATAGACCTCTTTGGAGAGATCTTGCATGGATCTAAAGAAAGGAGTGACAGAATTTTCATTGTCCATGACAGATCTCATCTATCTATTCTTCTTTCAATGTAAAAAGATGAAGTGTCCAGAATCTGAGCCAAATATCATGCTTTGATACCACTGTAATATCCCAAAAAGAGAGAATGCAGTAATACTTCACACAATATAAGAACTTACAACAAGATAGACAATAAATCTAAGTACAAATCAGAATATGCAGAAAGAGCTGAGCCATTTTATTATATTGGAGATTATTTAGTTACAAAAGTACAAGAGATAGGTAGATCTAGCCAATAAAATGAGCTAGGATCACCCTAGAAACATGTATGAAGCAGGTACAACGTAACTGTTGAGGCTCTGCAGAAAATACTGCGCTGTCTTTTCAACAGGACATAAACATGGAGTTGTAGGCTGAAAATAGAAATGTAGATCTACTCAATACTGGAGCTCTGATGATGCCAAGATTCAAGATCTGGCCAATGTGATGGATTCCCAAGATAACCCAGAAAGGATTTTCCAGATCTACAACTTTGGAAAAATCACCTCCCCAGGGTTTGATCCTTGATCTGTTGGGAAATACAGATCTGAAGCTATATCTATAGGAAATATGGCTGAAATGTATGCTCAGATCAGATCTATGCTTGAAGGGTTTATCCCTCCCTCAGATCTATGAGCTAGGAGCTCTAGATCTAGCTCTCAATCCTCCAAAAGATAATTGCAGCTGCTGCAACACAATTGCCTCTGAAAAATGCGCTATGAGGGAAAGAGAGGCCTTCTGCCTACTGAAATATGCTGCAATAGACTCCAGACTGATGGTGAGACTGATGGAAATGTGAAGGAATGATCCTCCACTAGATTCCTAGCTGAAATACTAGCAACTTCCTTCCTCCTTTGAGATCTACAATATGGACAGCGTTATTCTTGGAGAGAATACTACTGCTAGGAGGTCAATAAAATTTGGCCTAATTCCATATATGCAATGTGGCTCTAGGAGTGCTGATCTATAAACCCAAGTGATGGGAATAATCCCTCACCTTGTTCTCCAGCTGAAGTACCGAAGACAACTTCCACCTTCCAAACTGATCTTTAGAAAACTGCAGTTTTCTGAATATGAATGTTCTGAAGAAATTAGAAAAAGGAAATGGCACTTAAAGCCTAATGTATAATGAAGTACAAACCTCTTCCTTAGAGATCACTCAAAAAAAGAGGAGGGATTCCCGCCCGGGAACACCCTGTGCTAAACAGCACCTGCAATCTCTGCTAAATAGCCCAAGAATGCAGTGGAATGTCACTTGACAATTCCAGATCTAAAAGATCATACATCAAATAATCCAAGATGACTTTCACCTTTGCCTTCATCTCCTTTATAATGATTGATCCATCCCAAGCCTTGGCCCTAATCTCAACTGCGCAGTCTCAAGTGGACAAGATCCTCCAAGTGGGACTGCACTATTTGACCAAATCAACCAAACAGTCTAGGTGCAATGTACACCTCCTCCATCATGTGTGCTTCATCCCTCCACCACTTGATCATTAATGCTAAATGACCCTTTGTTTGACATCTTCAAGATCTTAGTTGACTGAATCAACCTCTCCATGATCTCTCTCATTAAATGAGCCATGATCTCCAATCTCATTCACATTAGTAGTTGCTCAACTACCTCTTTTTGCAGATCTAGTCTAAATTAATCCACATTCACACACACAAAGTGGATATTTATTCTTATTAAGGATTGTGGGTCCCTCCACACTTTTATTTACTTAATTTATTAAGAAAATCAAGGACTCTGATATTCCAAATGTGATGTGAAAATTTGGGAATATTACAAGCATCGAATAGAAACTTGACCAAAATGTACTTAGGAGCCTGCTGTCCTAATCTGAGGTAATGGACTATGGGATCCCAAAGTGCACCAAAACCCATTCAAGTTTAGCAGTGGCTTGTGTTGTGATACTCTTGTTACAGACCACCAGAATGGCCATGTTAGAGAATTTGTTGACGACAAAAAAAATGCACTCGTTTCCATGCTTGGTACAAGGAAGGCTCAACATGTAATACATGCAGATGGATTCCCAAGGTCGACTAGGGATAGGTAGTAGAGTATATAGGCCTTGATTATTTATGGTCAGTTTGGAAATGGAGCAGGTAGTGTAGGATATGATGTACTTCCCTATATTATGTCTAAATTTCGACCAACTGAAATACTTTTGTAGTACTGTCGTTGTTTTCTCCACCCAGAAATTTCCATCGACCCAACTGTAGTGTGCTTCCAAAATCATATTTTCATGATCACTTAAAGGAACAAAGAGGTTTCCTAGGTGGCATAAAAATGCATCCTGAAGGTGAAAATTTGGAACTTGATTACTTTCTAGGAGCGTCTGGCATGTGTTTCGAAATTATGGATTTCTCTTGTAAATATGCGGTCACCCCAAATTCTCATCCCCCGAAGATTCAAGCATAGTGGTAACGGCCATGATCGATGGTTGGATGAGGTAGTCTACAAAATTTTTGGTGCTTCCCTTATTGTACTTAATTTTCAAATGGAACTGTTGCAGTTATGTGGACCATTTCTGATGGTGATCATTCTACAACTTCCCTTGTGTCTGTATGAACTGCAGGGGCTAGTGGTCTATGTGGATAATGGTTTCCTTCACTAGAATGTAATTCATCCATTGTAGGCATGCCTACATAATGGAATACATCTCTGTTTCATAGGTGGGATACATTCAAGCTGTGACTGAAACTGTCTCACTATGATATTCCATTGGATGGCCTTGTTGAGTAAAAACTGCATCAATAGCATAGTTAGAGGCATTTGTCTTGATCTCAAATGGGTGCTACAGGTCTGGTAATGTGAGAAATGGTGTAGATAAGAGTTGATTTTTCAACTCAATGAACGTCTTTTCTTGGGATTCAGACTAAAAGAAATTTTCTTTCACTCCTCCCTTGGTGACTTGACTCAAAGGCCAAATGATATTAGAGAAACCCAACACGAACCTGGGTAAATGTTGGAAAGTCCTAGAAAGTTGTGGAGATATATTAGAGTGGTTGGGGATGGAAAATACTAAATGAACTCACTCATCAACGATGTACCCCCGATATTGAACATGGGTCATGCCAAAAGTTAATTTCTCTAAATTTGCACACAAACTATCTTATTGCAGTGTTTAGAGGACATGCTGAATGTGGTGGAGGTGCTCTTCCCAAATCTTGTTTAAGATTAGGATGTCATCAAAATACACCACCATGAATGAGTTAGTGAAGGGTCGGAAGATGTCATCCATCATACTGATGAAGGTTTTAGGGGCATTCATCAACCTGAAATGCATGACCAACCATTCAAAAAGGCCCTCCTTGAATTTGAAGGTAGTCTTCCACACATCAAAGGGTTTGATTGGTACCTAGTAATAATAATACTTCAATTCAATCTTGTTGAAATATTCCCCCCTTGAGTTGGTATAAAATCTCATCAATATGTGGGATCAACTACATATTCCGAACAATGATCTTGTTCATCCCCTGATAGTCAATACAGAGTCTCCAGGTCCCCTCCTTCTTCTGTACCAACACGATCGGGCTCCCACAGGACGATGAACTTGGCCTGATGTGCCCTTTCTACAGTAGATCCTGAAGTTGCCTCTTGATTTCATCATTCTCCAAAAAAGAGTGTCGATATAATGGTCCAATGGGTAGCGACTCACCTGGGGTCAGATTGATGGAGTGCTTGACCTGACAGTGTAGAGGTACCCTTGTGGGTGGGGTGAACATGTCCCTCTACTCCTCCATGACCTTGTCCATATGTTTTTTCCATGTGGAGGAGCCTTGTCTAGAGGCCATGGCCACAATCTTCTTTTGGACCTGAGGGCGAATCATAAGGAAAAAAAATATCCCATTCTAGGAAATCATCTCACTACATTGCTTCGCAGTGATCAAAGAGATCGAGGTAGGTGGTGCTACCTCTGATATCTTGTACAAATTATTTCCAAAATTAATAATAATAGTGCAAGGCCTAGATAAATATAAAACATGTCACTTCCAAAAGTATGGTTGGCCTAATAATACATCAAAAACTTCAGGAGGAGAAACATCAGAGAGTACCTCATTTGTGAAGGGCTTGATGTTGTAGGGGAGGTAGCACTGTTGACTAGCACAAAGATATAATCCTTGGTGAAGCTACCTAATGGTGTACACCTACGGGTATGCTAGGGTGACCTCTATTGAAATGAGGTTCTTTTTGCTACCACAGTCAACAATGTACCTCATCTATGAAGGGCTTGATGTTGTAGGGGAGGCAGCACTGCTAACTGGTGCAAATATATCATCCTTGGTAAAGCCACCTGATGGTGTACGCTTACTGGTGTTCTAGAGTGACTTCTATTGAAATGAGGTTCTTTTGGCTACCACAGTCCACAATGAACTACAACGAAGAACACTTCACCCACATAAGTGAGTGGAAGAGGTGCTCCCCCTCCTCTAGATCTTCAGGCTCATCCTTCTAGATCTTGGTGGTGGAAACAGTGGCACCGGTATCCACATCTATAATTTTTTTCCCTTTTTCATTCCCCTTACCAGGTTTTGACTCAAATTTGGAGCATGCATCTGATTCAAAATCCTTCAGCTCTGCCACCAATGACTTCTTGGCTTGACACACACTCGTATTGTGAGTGGATCTCTTATGGAACTCACACCACTTTCTCGTATCCTTCTTTGTGTTCGTGGTGTTTTTATTTTCTTGTGGCTTAGACAAGTTTTCTTCATTCATCCTACCTTGTCTTTTTCCTTTTTTTTGTGGTTTGGGGGTGCCTTTTCCTTCCTTCGGATTCATAGATCTAAAGTATCACTTCTTCTGTTTAAACTTCTACTCGATTTTGAAAGCATATCGATAGGTGATACCAAGTGAGGAGATTTCCAAGAATTCCATTTCATCCTAGATGTACTTATGCAAACAACCATGATATTCGAGTACGAAATTCCATGCAACATCCTTAATACACAGCTTGATGCGAAGGGCATGAAAAAAAATTGTGATATTCAGCATATATTGGTCCCTTCCCTACCACAACATGGTCCACTTTATGTATTTTCCTTCATAACTATCAACATGGTAATATTTTTCCTTCATGGCATCTTGGAAATAATTCTAAGTGGGTGCGGCTAAAAAGAGTGAGGATTCCCCCTCATCCTTTTGCTCATAGTAGGTTTCCCACCAGTCCTTTACATGGAGGGTGACTTTCATGAGTGAAAAAGTAATATTTTATTGCTTGGAAAAGTCATGAACTAAAACATGTCCTTCCAATAGATTTAACCATATATATATGGCGTTTTCATCTATCTGAACTTCAAATATTGGAATTTCAAAGTGAACTTGTACCTTATGTTAGGTTCCTATAATCTAGGAATCAAAGTGTGTTTTCTTCTTACGATTAATATTGGGGGTATATTGTTCAAGTTTAGCTTATGATTCACTATGTGTCATAGTCTAAAGAGTCCCTCATGTAAATAGGTCAAAATAGTCAAATGCTCCTAAATATATGGGTCATGAAGGGGGTCTTTGAGCCAATTTTATTTGTAAAAGTCTAAAGTTCATAAGCGGGTCAATTTTTCAATTTTTCACTCATAGAGGGGAAAAGGGGTCATTTGATGAGGCTTTATCATAAGTCACATCTGGGGGTCATGTTAGTTAGGTTCATTCAGTTAAATATTCTTATGCCTCTCTTCATTAAAATATTTTACCCATGTCACCTCACTCTTCCTCCAC
Source organism: Pinus albicaulis (assembly GCA_034641835.2). Classification (NCBI taxonomy): domain Eukaryota; kingdom Viridiplantae; phylum Streptophyta; class Pinopsida; order Pinales; family Pinaceae; genus Pinus; species Pinus albicaulis. The sequence continues at coordinate 639,236,915 of CM076575.1, read as the reverse complement.
TCAAAATTTGCCCTAATGACATGAAACAAGGCATGCGAAGGCATAAATTTCAAATTTTTATGAAGCTTTCCTCACTCTTACTCCATTGCAGGCTGCAATCTGAGAATTTTTTAAAGGTTGCAAAAGGTCGAAAGCGGGTTTTTGAAGCTTATGTGGAAGAGGTCACTGCGAAAACTAGCCAAGACTCCACAACTACTATGCAAGGGGTTTAGAGTCCTCACGAGGGTATGTGTAATTTATCTGTAATGTATATGAATGAATTATCTGATTATTGATCATGAAAAATGGAATCATCCAATGAGTGTGCAGAGAAGTACATATCGAAATCGAGGTCCCGGATATACTAATAAAGTTTTAATCACAAGGTTTACAAGGGAAGATCAAAATTCTATGACAATTCGACTATACTATGTCTAGCATGGAAGTGAAAATATTGGATTCACGATAAGAAGATGTGAGTATCTCATTTCTGTTGGCATAATGGCGAAGGATTAGATTGACACTAGTGATCGTGAAATATAATTTCAAATAACATCCATTTGTAATGAAAGTTATCAAGGACAAAAGGGATTTTTGGGCACATAGTTTGTGGGTCAAAGGAAACAAATTATTCCTGATGAAGTTAAACAATATGTTCTCTTCACTCGCATTCAGTGCCTAAAGTTTATTGGTGAATGATTTCAGACAATATTGGAAGGAAAGGAAACAGAAAGTCATTCTATCATGGGAGAGAGAGAAATCAAATATTACATCTTGTTCCATTTGGACAATTGCGTTGATAAGCTCCATTTTCTAATCTTTATGTTGCAAAAGCTTTTTGCACTTGTTTATCAAACTACAGCACTAGAAAATCCATATACATTGAAAAATCGCGAAGTCTTACTACCTGGTAACCTGTTGACCATTTATTTAAAGGATAAACTCTAGGAATGACTGTTAAAGCTTATATCACAAAAACAAACTTAAATTAAGGATATCGGTAATGAATTTGATCTTTGAGACTTGAATAAGTTAAACAAGGTAATGGAAAAGGTTCATGCTGCAAATATTGGCAAGGTTATTGATAACATGATAAATAATGGAAATATCAAAACTCAGTCAGTTATTGATCTACAACAGACTATTGTAATGAGTGTTATTGCAGAGAAGCTCAATTTTTCCGTTTTATTTCACATTTCCGCTCTGTTCATATAGGAGCATATTTTATAGAGATGCAGACTACTTTAGTTCGTAAGTTGATTCCAGAGTCATGGGGCTTTCTTTCTCCCATCCACAACTAGATGGAAAACCAAAAGAACAAAAGTAAAATACAAGGAAGAGGAGGTAGCCTTGGAATCTTGGCTGAGGCTTCCCAAAGCTGAGGTGGTAGAAGGAGGTCCTATTTATTTTATCATTTTTGAAGTTATATGCTTTGTTCCATTTTGATGAAGTTTGAACCTATGTAACCAAGGGCCTGTTAAGTAGTTACATGAATGTTTTGATGAATGTGTGAGGTTTTGGAAGGTTTAAAGTATGTTGAGTACTGTAAGGTAAATGAGATGGTTGATTGGTCACTCACAATAATTTTGGTGTAGGATAATTTAGTACACGTTTAAAATTCAACTTCTATTGTGAAAATGTTGCGCAAGTTGGGATCCATCAATTGGGAGGTATGCAGAACCTAAAGAGGGTATTTTATATTTTCTACACCAACAAAACATCATTTGAAGTGCATCCATATGCTCAGTTTTATCCAGAGCAGCATGCAACCATGTCAAGTTTGAAGACCTATTACACTCTACTACGCAAGTATATCAATCATGGTTATTTTTGTAAATTTGTATTTTGGGACCTTCTATGAGTGATTTTGCAAGTTGGATAAGTGTTGATAATTTAGTTTAGTTAGAGTTCCAAACATGATGTTTCTAAAAAAATTTCAAGTTTTAAATCATGATGTTTCTAAGTCGTGATAGTTTCGATATAGTAGTTCCTATTTCCCTTTAGATGCATTGTGTCTAGCCTATTTGACTTCTACGCAGTGAATTCAACCACCTAGAGTGGTAATTTGAATTCCTAATTGTATTAAAATATGAAAAGACATGCAAAATGGCTCTAATTGGAGTGTGAGAGGCTAGACTACATTTTTATGAAATTCTGTATCTTTTCTCCAAAAGTATAGAAGAAGGAAGATGCAGTTTTGACAAAGATACGTGTGTCAATTTTTATTGATATTTTTGTTACTTGTGTTTTGTTTTTAATATACATTTCCATGGTGTAAAATCATTCAAGCTCATCTTGAAAATAATATCTCAAAATTCACTTAGTGCTTTCTTTTATATCAATTGATCATATGTGTTTTCTTTTCTTCTATGGAAATATGAATTGATCACTATTTTGATGCCCCTTTTGTCATCCTTTCTAATTTTGCACCCATCCACTCACTACAACGAGATTTGATTAAATATCAATATACCCAACTATCATTCCCCTGTTTCAATTGTACCATATCCCTTATTCATTTGGATCTGTAATAGTGTTGTGATCCCAAGTAGTTCTTCCCTCTGAACCCACCTCCAGTAAATCAAATTTAAAGCTACTCTTTGATCATTATAACAAACCTGAAACCTAGATCCTATCATTCCTTTAGTTGATTGATAGTAGAAATTATAGAGAGATCCCTCTCCAAGTCTAGGGGATCTGGACCTTAGGCTAAAATAGAGTTGTGGTTACCTCTGGGATTTCTCTCCTTAGCCTGGAGAAATTTACGGAGTGATAACATAGTGGCATTGTTGCCGGGGAGCGAAAGGTCACATTTTACCCAGGTGTTAATGACAAGGATCAAATATAATTCCTGATGGTGAATAACTGTTGGACATCAAGAGGTTGTACATATTTCACCTGGTGACTCCAATTTCAAAGGATCTAGAAGATCAAAATTTCATGGTGACTGCACTATTCAAATGTCAGTGGTTTTAATCAATCCTAGTGACTTAAATGTTTTCAAGATGGGTTCAATTGCAAGAATAAATCCCATGTATGATCCTATATATAGGTCTCATATTCCTGGTTTTCCAAATCCTATGCCTCGTGTTGATTTGTTAACCTATCTCATAATATTCAAAGATAAAAAATGAGAAAATGATGCTTTTCATTTAATTAAGTTTCACATGCATGTATGTAGACTTTGAGTTGAGTTTCATAAGGATTACTTAAGGAATATTTTTATGGAAACCTTAGAGGACAACGTGTGATCATGGTATGAAGGATTTTTATCTGGTAGTCTATTTTCTCTTAAGTATTTTTATGCAGCATTTTGTAAACATTGTAAGAAAAATTATCCTTTTGTAGTGCTGATAGAAAGCTTTTGTGGAAAGTTTGATGATCTTATTCAGCATATGGGAATTGGCACTTATGATTATGATTTAATGTAAGATGAAATTTAAGAAGATTTTTTTGAGCTATATTTTCATCAAGGATGGAATAATAGAAAATAGTTTCCATCACATTCAAGAAAACTTACAATAGACAATGTTTTCTCTCTTAGCTGAAGATGAAATCAATCAAGAACTTGAAGTAGATATTCATGTCTTTTCTCTTGATATAGGTGAATATTTGAAGCCATTTTGTTATTTTTTGTGTGATCAAGATGCAAATAGTGAATTATTTCATGTTGGTAACATTCCACGTTTACAAGAGGACCAGGCGCTAGAAATTGTCACTTATCATGAAAATCAAAATGATAGTTTTCAAACAAAGTTATCTAATGATACCACAACAGAATTGTTTGATCAACAAAAGGATAGTCCCCAAATACATAATATGGCTATCATATTTGAAGATGATAAATAAATTTTGTACATTTTTATAAACAAACCTATTGATTCCATTTTCTTTGAAGATTAACTTGAGCATGACAGGATAGAACAAGAACTAGTTATGAATGAATATTATCATTTCGATCATCAAGATAGGATCTTTTTCATGTTTTCAAGGATCCTTTTTATGATTTTAGACTATCATAAAAATAGGTGAATTTTCATGTTTTTCAATATCCCACGACTACTCTATCATGGTCATTAGAGAAAAATAAAGTTGTGGAATTTATGGATCATGAGAAAATGTTCAGTGGAAAGTTTGAGTTACCATTTTATGGATTTTTCTTTATGCATGCTGGAGTTGAATAAAAGTGTAAGTCAAGTATTCATTTGTTTGATTGGTTAAATTGGAAGGATCATTTCACATGAGTGTATATTTATCTTCAGTAGGTGTGGGAAACTATCATTAGATTTCGAAGCTCGAGGAGAAGGCCCTAAGGCTTTGGTGATTTCCTGTCAATTTTCCTTTATAAGTTTTCAACTTTGTAATCAGTTTTTAGTCAGTTGAGTTTTAGTTTTTTTTGTTTGAATCCATTGCCCAATGGTTAGGCTACTAGTATGTATTTTTCTTGGCACCTCACTAGGAGGCTTACATCCACATTGAAGCCAATGTTAGGGTACTATAGTCTAGGAATCAAAGTGTGTTTTCCTCTTAATATTCATCTTGTGGGTCTATTGGTTAAGATTAGCCTATGAGTCACTATGTGTCATAGTCTAAAGAGTCCCTTGTGTAAAGAGGTCAAAATAGTCAAATGCTTGTAAATATATGGGTCATGAAGTGGTTCTTCGAGCCAAAATTCGAATTTGTAAAAGTCAAAAGTTCATGAGTGGGTCAATTTTTCAATTTTTCATTCATAGAGGGAAAAAGGGGTCATTTCATGAGGTTTTATCATAAGTCACTTTTGGGGATCATGTCAGTTAGATTCAGTTAGTTAAATTTTTCCATGCCTCTCATCATTAAAATATTTTACCCATGTTACCTCACTCTTCCTCCACTCAAAATTTACCCTCATGACATGAAACAAGGAATGTGGAGGCATAAATTTCAATTTTTTTCAAAGTTGTACTCACTCTTACTCAATTGAAGCTCACACTCTGAGAAATTTTGAAATGTTGTAGAAGGTTGAAAGGAGGTGTTTGAAGCTCATTTGGAAGAGTTCATTGTGCAACTGCTGCATAAACTGTCCAAGCTACACAACTTTTGTGTACAGGTTTTAAAGTCCTCACGGGGGTCTGTGTACTTTATCTGTAATGCGTATGAAAGACTTATCTGATTATTGATCACGCAAAAATAGAATCATCCAATTAGTGTGAAGAGAAGTACATACCGAAATTGAGGTCCTAGATATGCTGATAAAGTTGTAATCATAAGGTGTACAAGGGAAGACCAAATTTCTCTGACAATTCTACTATACTACGTCTAACATGGAAGTGAAAATATTGGATTCAAAATAAGAAGATGTGAGTATCTCATTCTTGCTAGCATAGTGATGAAGGCTATGATTGACACTAGTGATTATGAAATCTACTTGCAACTAACATCCATTTCTAATGAAAGTTATCAAGGACAAAAGGGAGTTGTGGGAATACAGTTTGTGAGTCAAAGTACACATATTATTCTTGATGAAGTTAGGAAATATGTTCTATTCACTCGCATTAAATTCCTGAAGTTTATTGGTGAATGGAAATAGAAATTCACTCTGTCCTAGGAGAGAGAGTAATCAAAGATTACATCTTGGTCCATTTTGACAATTGTGTTGGTAAGTTCAGTTTTCTAATATGTATGTTGTAGAAGGTTTTTTCACTTGTTGATCAAACTGGAACAATAGAAAATCCAGATACATTGTAGAATCATGAATTCTTGCTACCTAGTCACATGCTTAAAATCTATCTAAAGAACAAAATCCATGAATGGTTGCTAAAGGTTAGATCACATCTACAAACTAAAATTAAGGATTAAAATAATGAATTCGATCTTCGAGACTTGAATAAGTTAAAGAAGGTAATGGAAAAGGTTCCTACTACGAATATTGGCAAGGTTATTGATAACATGATAAATACTCGAAATCTCAAAATTCGGTGAGGTCTTGATATACAACAAACTACTAGAATGGGTTTTATTGTGGAGAAGCTCAACTTTTTCCATTTTATTTCACATTTCTTCTCTATGCATAGAGGAACACATTTTACATAGATGCAGACTACTTTAGTCAATAAGATGCTTCCAGAGTCATGGGGTTTTCTTTGTCATGTCCAAAACCAAATGAAGAACCCAGAGAATAGAAGGAAAAAAGGGGTGGAGGAGGTATCCTTGGAATGTTGGCCGAGGCTTCCCAAATCTGAGGTGGAAAAAGGAGGTCCTTTTTATTTTTTCATTTTTGAAGTTATATGCTCTGTTCCATTTTGCTAAATTCTAAACTTATGTAACGAAGGGCCTGTTAAGTAGTTACATGAATGTTTTTATGAAAGTGTGAAGGTTTTGGAAGACTTAAAGTATGATGAGTATTGTAAGGTAAATGAGATGGTTGAATAATCAGTCATAATCATTTTGGAACTAGAGAATTCACTACAATTTTAAAATTCAACTTATGTTACGTAGATGCTGCACAAGTTGGGATCAGTCAGTTGCAAGGTATAAAAATGCTAAAGAGGGTGTTTTAAAGGTTCTACACCAACCCACCATAATCTAAATTGCATCCATATTCTCAATCTTATCTAGAAAAATCTGCAACCATGTCAAGTTTGAAGACCTATTGTACTCTGCTGCACAACTATACCAGTCATCGTTATTTTTGTAAATTTGTATTTTGGGACCTTCTAGAAGTGATTTTGTTGGTTGGATAAGTGTCGATAAGTTATTTTATTTTGAGCTCCAAACATGATTTTTTAAAAATTGTTTCAAGTTTTAAATCATTATGTTTCTAAGTTGTGATAATTTCGATATAGTAGTTCCTATTTCTCCACAAATGCATTGTATCTAGCCTATTTGACTTCTATGCAGTGAATTCGACCACCTAGAGTGGTAATTTGAATTACTCATTGTATTAAAAGATGAAAATATGTGCAAAATGGATTTGGTTGGAGTGTAAGAGGATAAACTACATTTTTCTGAAATTTTATATATTTTCTCCAAATGAATAGAAGAAGCTAGATGTAGTTTTGACAGAGATACTTGTGTCATTTTTTATTGATATGTGTGTTCCTTGTGTTTTGTTTTTAATATATATTTCCATGGTGTAAAAATTCTTCAATCTCAGCTTGAAAATAATATCTCATAATTCACTTAGTGCTCTATTTTAGATCAACAAATCATATGCATTTTATTTTATTCTATGGCAATATGAATTCATCACTACTTTGATGCTCTATTTGTCATGCTTTCTGATGTTGCACTCATCCAATCACTAAAACGAGATTTGATTAAATATCAATAGGCCTACCTATCTTGCCCCTCTTTCATTTGTATCATATCCCTTATTCATTTGGATCTGTAATAGTGCTATGACCCTAAGTAGTTCTTCCCTCTACACCCACCTTCAAGAAATAAAATTTAAAGCTACTCTTTGATCAGTATAACCAGCCTAAAAACTAGATCATATTATTCATCTTATTGAGTGATAGAAAAGCATAGCGAGAGAGACCTCTCCATGGATAGGGGGGTTGGAAATCAGCCTAAAAGGCTTTTTGTTTACCTCTGGGATTTTTCTCCTCATCCTAGAGAAATTTATGGTGTGATAACACCTTAAAAGGAGTGGCACCTCCAAAGTGGCTTCTGGATGAAGATGCATCGCCTGTGGGTAGACGTCGAAGAATCTCGACAAATTTATCCATCATCGTGTTCCTTTTTTTCTCGAGGGCCTCCTCGAACAATATTTTGAAAGGATATCCTTCTCCCTTGTCTTTCTTTTCTTCCTCCATGGAAGGTCGTCAGGGTTTGTGAGGTTGATCTTGAAAAGGTTCAACTAGATCGAGCCCCAAGTCCTTATACCCTAACGTCGTTGTGGACATGCAAAGAAAAACTAAGAAAGAACAAAATGATTTGATACCACTAATATGGACTTATGAAGGAATGCAATAGAATACAAATATAAACATAAACACAAAAGTGCAAAAAAAATAAAAGTTCATTTCATTAATATCAAAGAACTGAAGTATGCTTACATATAAAATGGAAATAAACTAGCTTAGGCGATGGTAGATTATCGCTATGAAGGGATGTGGCAGCTACATTCCTCTAAACTATGTTACAATGAGGCTCGAGAGCCTTTTTATTATTTAACAACAAGGGAAAACACTAAATAATCAAAACCCTAAACCCAGGAGATGGAACACGACGAGTTTGTGGGCCCCGTTGGGGTTAGTTGGGAAGCCAACTTCTTAGGGTTGTAACTTGGTCATATTATCTTTATTTAGTGTGTATGATACCTTGTCAAAAATATCTCTCCAAGTAATAAAGGATTTGACGTAGGCCCATGCCTATGGCTACAAGCCTGCTGGAGAACTCAAAAAGACATCGTTTAAGGGGTCAAAACTGCTCCAGAAGTTCAGGAACCAAAAAAATGCTAAAAATAGTAAATGATGCTATAAACATGGAAATGATGAAACCAAATGGATGTCTAGGTAGAAGAGGTGAGTGGCCACCAATATCCACCCAGATCAATTCTCCATCCTTAGGAAGCATTGGTCCCCATTGCATGTAGAGCCTCCATGAGGTGAGGAAATTTTTGTTGAACTTGGGCCCTGGCGAACCACATGCCCTGGTGACAGAGTTGTTCTGATTTGACAACTTGATATGTTGGATCCTATGTTGGCATGTTTTCTTAATTTTCATGTCCATGATCTAATCAGTTGTGGCATGTTCCATGCAGTCTAGGTTTAACACTATTGGTGTGAGTTTTTCTGCAATGTCGGATGTGTCTAGTAACCATGGAAAGTATGGTCAGTGGTGGTCCACATTGAACAATGGGTGTAGACTAATGAATGGTGGAATGTCAAGCTTGAAATCATTGTCCACTATAACCTTGGTGATGGTGTATGATCCATATTAGAGTGAATGAAGCTTGCGGTGGGATCCAACAAGGCACTCTTACAAATGTAGCCAAACTTTGTCACCCTCCTAGAACTTGTGTGGCACCCGATGATGTTCATGTCGTTGCTTATGCTTAGCATTGGCTCTATCCAATATGTCCTGGCCCTACTGGTGGATGTGTTGAATGCGTTCAATGAAGCTATTTTCCTTGTCATATTTATACTTAACATGAGCTGAATTTGCATGAGTAGTTGCAAATGGTATGGCCACATAAATGGGACATAATGGCTAGAATTCCAACCCCGCCTGAAAGGGGTAGTGACCAGTTGAGCTATGGAGAGCTCGGTTGTAGTTGTGCTAGATATAGGGGAGGATTTCATCCCATTCATGTGGATTCTTTGAGTTGTACATGCGTAGAATGTGTATGATCATCCTGTTGGCGACCTCTATTTTGACATCAGTTTGGGTGTGCAAAGTCATGGACTTAGTGAGCTTGGTATTCAACATCGACCAGAGACTTGAAAAATATGTACTTAGGAAAATGCTGTCTTGATTTGGGATAATGAACTATGGGATCCCAAAGTGCACTCACACTCGTTGAAAGAAGAGTTTAACAATGGCTTCTGCTATGATACTCTTCTTGCAGGCCGCTAGAATGGCCATCTTAGCGAATCTATCGATGACCACAAAAACACACTCATTTCCATGCCTGGTAGAAGGAAGGCCCAACATGTAATCCATGGATATGGATTCTCAAGGTCTACTAGGGGTAGGAAGTGGAGTATATTGGCCTTACTTCTTGATGGTCGGCTTGGCATTGGAGCCAATAGTGCAGGATCATATGTACTTCCCAACATCTTGTCAAAGGTTTCAACCAATAGAAATAATTTTATGGTATTTCTGTTTCTTTCTCCACCATGAAATGTCCAATGACCTAATTTTAGTGTGCTTCCCAAATCATATTGGCACACTTGCTTGAAGGAACACAGAGGTGTCCTAGGAAGCATAACATTGCATCCTAGAGGTGAAAATTTTGAACTTGATTACCTTCGAGGAGTGTCTGGTATGTGTTGCCAAATTCTGGACCGATTTTGTAAATATGTGGCCACCCCGAAGTCTCGTGCCCATAAGAGTCAAGCATAGTGGTCAGCGTGACGATCGGTGGATGGATAAGGTGGTCGACTTCATTTTTGGTGTTTCCATTCTTATACTTAATGCTCAAATAAAACTGTTGAAGGTATGTGGACCATTTCTAATGGTGATAGTACTGCAACTGCCCTTGTGTCTATATGAACTGCAGGGGTCAGTGGTCTATGTGGATGATGTTGGGTATGGAGTTTGATTATCTTATTTATTTAGATGTATCACCACGTTGGACCCCTGTTCTTAACAGGGCGGTAATGCCTCCTATCATTTAATCGCTATCAAGGGGGTCCAAGGGGGGGGCAATGATGACCTTTTAGAGCGCCCCCTGATAGGGGAGTTTCGGGGGCAGCGCCCCCGAAGCTAAAAATAGATGTAAAATTTCCTTGTAAAATATTGTAATTTCGTAGTCAATCTGGGCCGTTCATTAGGCGAATGATCTGACGGTAGAATTTATGTTTAATTTAGGGATTTTTTCCCTAGAAGGAAACCCCTCATTTTTTATGAGTGTATTTTATTCTAGTTGTATATTGTGTATATGATCTGAGTGAGAAATAGCAAGGGGGAATTTGTGAGAGAGTAGAGGATATTACAACGGATCTATAGTAGGTTGTGTCTCTTCATGTTATTGGATAATAGAAAGGAAGGACTGGATGTTTCCGTGGACGTAGCCCAAGTTGGGTGAACCACATATATCTGTGTATCTCTTGTTTTATGTGTTATTTTTATATGTTTGCTTTTTTTTCATATTTTATGTGTTCCATTGCTATGTAATATATGATTTTCTAACAAATGACCATTTTCTTCACGAGAATGTAGTGCTTCCATTGTCAGTAAACTTGCACAATGGAATACATCTCTTTTTCATAGGTGGAATACTTTCAAACTGTGTCTGAAAGTTTCTCAATATGATATGCCATTGGATGGCCCTACAGAGTAAGAAATGCATTAATAGCATAGTCAGAGACATCTAGCTCAATCTCAAATGGTTGCTGCAGGTCTACTAATGTGAGCACTGGTGCACAACAGAGTCAATGCTTCAACTCGATGAATGCCTTCTGTTGGGATTCAAACCAAAATAAAATTTATTTCACTCTTCCCTTGGTGACTTGACTCAAAGGCCAAGTGATATGAGATAAACCCAACACAAACCTGCGGTAAAATTTGGCAAGACCCAAAAAGCTGCGAAGCTCTATTAGAGTGGTTTGGACTGGCCAGTATTGAATAACCTATATCTTAGTTGGGTCCAAATGCACACCCCACTCATCAATGAAGTACCGTAGATATTTAGCCTAGGTCATGCCAAAAATTCTTTCCTCCAAATGTTTTTGCAGTGTTTGGAGGACTTTTCAAATGTGATGGAGGTGCTTTTCCCAACTCTAGTTGAAGATCACTATGTCATCCAAATACACCACTGCGAATGAGTTGGTGAAGGTTAAAAGATGTCTTCCATCAACCTCATGAAGGTTTTGGGGGCATTAGTCAACCCAAAAGGCATGAAAAAACATTAGCAAAGGCCCTCCTTGGATTTGAGGGCAGTCTTCCACACATCGGAGGGTTCATTTGGTACTTGGTGATAACAAGAATTCAAGTCAATCTTGTTGAAATATTTGGCCCCTTGAGCTGGTCCAAAAATTCAGCAATTTGTGGGATCAGATACCTATTCTGGATAGTGATCTTGTTCAACTCTTGACAATCAATACAGAGTCTCTAGGTCATGTCCTTCTTCTATACCAACACGATCAGGATCCCACAGGGCGCTGAAAATGGCCTGATGCACCCTTTTTGCAGTAGCTCCTAAATGTTCCTCTTGATTTCACAATTCTCCATAACAGAGTGTCTATATATCGGTCCATTAGGTAACGACATGCACAAGGTCATATCAATGGAGTGCTTGACCTCACAGTGTAAAGGTACCCCTGTAGATGAGGTGAAGATTTCCTTGTACTATTCCGCGACCATGTCCAGTTGTTGCTATCATGTGGAGGAGCCCTGTCTGGGGGCCGTGGCCACAATATTCTTCTGGACCTAAGGGTGAATCATAAGGAAAAAAAAATATTTGTCTAGGAAATGATCTTACTGCATTTTTTCACAATGATAAGAAAGATGGCAGTAGGCAGTGTTACCTCCGGTATCCTATACAATGTATTTTCCAAAGTAATAATAACAGTGTGAGTCCTAGATTCATATAGAACATGCCACTTCCACAAGTATGGTTGGCCTAATAATACATCACAAAATTCAAGAGGAGAAACATCAGATAATACCTCATATTTGAAGGGTTTTATGTTGTAGGGGAGGCGACACTGTTGGCTGAAGCTGAGATCTTGTCCCTAGTGAAGCCACCCAATGGTGTACGGTTCTGGGTGTGTTATGGGCGGTAGGCCTAACTGTTTCATGACCTCTACTAAAATAAGGTTCTTTTGGATCTGGCTGTCAACAATGAACTGCAATGCGGAACTCTTCACCCACATCTATAATTGTAAGAGACTCACCCCCTCCTTTGTATCTTCAGGCTCATCCTTATGGATCTTGGTGGTGGAAAAGGTGGCACTCGGCTTCACATCAATAATATTCTTCCATTTATCATTCCCCTTGTTGGTTTCTGACTTAGATTTATATAATGCATATGATTTAGAAGCCTTCAGCTTGGTCAATAGTAACTTCTTGGCTTGACAATCACTCGTGTTGTGACTGGAGCTCTTATGAAACTCACACCACTTTCCCATGTCCTTCTTTGTCTTCATGGTGTTGTTCTTTTCTTGCGGCTTTGACTGGTTGTCTTGGGTTGTCTCGCCTTGGTTTTTTCCTTTATTATTTATTTTGGTGGAGTCTTTCCCATGCTTCAGATTCGTAGATCCAAAGTGTTTCTTCTTATGTTTAACATTCTTCTCGATCTTGGAAGAATATAGATAGGTGGAAACAAGCGAGGATATTTACATGTGTTATCACCAAAATTGTACTTGATTGGCTACTGATAAGACAACTTCATTGTAACTATTTCAAACCAATCTTGTGACTGAGGCTTAGCCTCCTCAGTCCGAGAGGGCTCTCTCAAGGGTTAATGATATTGATTAAAGATGTAGAAAGATGGCTAACTCTAGGTTTTATGTATTGGTTTTATATATTTGTAGGTTGAAAGGATCAAAGCTTACTACCATTGGGCTATGGAGTTAGTGAATAGGGCTCTCAATAACAAAAGATTTCCTTGTAGAAGCTGAGGCTTGTATATACTTCAATGAAAGAGTAACACATTCAGGAAAATCCCAATAACTTGAGTTTCAGAAGAAATCAGAGCATGTGATACATGAGTTCTGAGTTATGAGACATTAAGGTATTGAAAAGGAAATATTAAAATAAAATCACCATAACTCAATACTTAAAGGAAGTCAAAGCATGAATAACCATGAATTCTGAGTAATAAGCATTAAGATATTGAAGAAAACCTTTCAAAGATAGGACTTAAAACTCATTTGACCATAGTTTAATACTTAAAGGAAGTCAAAGCATGAACATCCATAAATTTTGAGTAATAAGCATTAAGACTATGGAAGGAAAAATTTTCAAAGATAGGAGATAAAATTCATTGAAATACACTAAGAATCTCAGGTCTGTCAAGATGAAAACCTCTCTGCATTACTGATCACAGTCCATTACATAAAGCAATAGTTTTGCTAAAAAGTCTCCAACCTTTTGCTAATTCGACTTCTTGGTCCTTTATATACCATTTACAACATGAGATAATCTTATCTTGTGCTAGATACATCAAATTCCTGACTCTTGACACCTTGCATAACCATACGACGTGGTATTTATTATAAAAAGACAGCTAATCAATCCTATTACAAATAGGATTCAAACTCCTTATCTCTATCCATAACAACCTTATCTGAACTAAATTACATCATTTTCCAAGTTTATTCACACATGGTCTAATCTGGATGATAGGCTTCAAATATTTATGACCATAATGCTGACCTCCATCAAAGTAGGAAACAGTCCCCTGTTTTCTAGGCATAGGGTCCTTTGCACTCTTGAAACATTCTGACCATCATGAACTCATTATTTCGAGCTCATTAGCTGTTAGAAATTGAATTAACACATGAAAAACCTCCTCCTTAAGTTCAAACTATCCAAAACCATCTCCAAACTATTCAAATGGGCTATAATAGACTGCACTACGAAAACAACACAGTTTCGTAGCGCTTTTCGTAGCGCTGCTCTCTTACCCTTTTTTCTTCAAAATATTGACCTCTTTCCTCAAAAAATAACTTAATTATCTTTAAATATATCCTGCTCAGCAATTTCAGTTCTTGATCCATTATTTTACCCCTCAAAATTTGATGAAAAAGGGCAAGAAAAGCTGCTACAACAGTTTCGTAGTGCTTTTCTCCTTTTTTACACTGTCTGCACTACGAAACTGCTGAGTGAGCAGTTTTGTCAAAAAATTTCCAAAATGTAAATTTTAAATATGCCAAAAACTCAAAATAAACCCGATTCCATCATTTAAAAGACCATATCAACTGAAAAACACAGTCATTCCATCCTTCATGAGGTATTTCTTGTAGATTTTTCCTGTTTTTTCCTGAAAAATAGGTCTTGGGACAGAGCCTATATCTCCTAATCCATGATGTATTTTTTAAAAATTAAAGAGGTTTTTGTAGCTCATTATTTCTTGAATAAAAATTTCTCTTTTTTTTTTGAAACACATCTCTTACTGTCCAAAAACTGCCTTTGAAAAACATGTGTAAAACAGGAAAATTATGTTTCTGAAAATATGGCTTCAAAGAAAGCCTTGTATCTCCCAACGGATAACACCTGTGAGAAAAGTGAGAGAGGTTTTTGTGGCTGGTAAATTTATGAAGAAAAACCTTTTTCATAATTCCAAAAAACATTTTCATTTGGCCAAAAACGGAACTTGAAGTTTACTACTAAACATTCATGTACAGGACAATTTAGTAACAGCAATTTCGTAGCGCATTTTAATTTATCAATTTCGGCCACCTCCTAATGAATTTGAAGAAACTGAGAGAGGCTTTTGTAGTTAGATTTGATATAAAGAAAAGCCTCTTTAATATTTCCAAAATTCATTTTCAATTGCTCAGAAAACGCCTTTGAAGTTGACTTCTCAAAGTCAGAAAAAACAGAGTTTTGTTGTTTGCGCTATGAAACTATCAATGCTTTCGTAGCGCAAAGTGAATTTTGAACTAGTGGTGCTACGAAGATGAGGTTTCTTGGCTAATTGAACAGTTTTAACATGAAAATTTTAGGAAATGACCCACAAATGAAAATGATGAATATTTGACATGAAGGGACTTCAAAGAAGACTTTATCATAACCTAAGAATGGGCTTTAAAATATAAAAATATAGAACCTACCCTTTATCAAATCCTAAATTTACTTCTAAACCCAATTTTGAACCATGACCAAAAAAAAACTTGACACAATGATGTTTTGAAATTTTTTGGGTGATAACAGTGGCTCCACTTGGGATGGTATGCCCCTGTGGTACACCAAAGAACCTGTAGTTCCAATGCCATCCATCTTCTTGGAAATAAAACTCTGAAATTTATGAAAACTTCACCAAGCTCTTATGGCCTTCTCCTCGGGCTCAAGCTTGATGATCACTGTAGAAGAACCAAATATGTACCTACTGAAAAGATGCTCAATCAACTTTGAGCTTATTCACACACTCCTACCTACCCTGACAGCTGCAATCTCCATTTTTAACTCAAGCAACATGAAACTTCCAATGAAGCCATTCATTGATATGATCTGACACTTGAACCTGTTGACTGCACTTGAACCAACAGTAAGCATGATAGTGAAATGACCAAGGCAACATAAAATGGATCTGTTCCTCATAATGAAAATTTAATTGAAAATCTGAATTGTAGAACTCTTCCATGTAGTCAGTTGTAGGATCAAAGAAGACATGATATGTTTGATTCTTCTCATGACATTATGCATCTTTGGACAACTCATCCATGATTTTATCAACCACATAAGACTTCAGTTGTGTGCTCTCAAAATTCTTTTCAAACTAATTTTCAAAAACAGTGTATTCTTCCTGAAACTGAAAGGAGAAAGGTGGCAACACCCTCTCTTTGTTTTCTGGCATAAAAATCATTTGAAAAGACTAATCTTGATCCAAAGTGTTTCTTCTTATGTTTAAGCTTATTATCAATCTTGGAATAATATAGATAGGTGGAATATTCATTCGAAGGGCATGAAAACCATTTGTGAAATCAAACACATCTTTGTCCCTTCCCTGCCATAACGTAGTGCACTTTATGTATTTATATTCATAGCTACTGATAGGGTGATATTGTTCCTTGATTGTGTCTCGGAAAGAATTCCAAGTGGCTGCGATTGAAAATAGTGAGGATTCCCCATCATAATTTTTCTCACAGTAGGTTTCCCAATAGTCCTTGACATGGGGGGTGGCTTTCAGAAGTGAAAAATTAATATTTTCCCAGTTGGAAAAGTCATGAAATAAAAAATATCCTTTGCAAGAGATTTAACCATCTATCTATGACATCCAAAACTATCTGACCTTCAAATATGGGAATGCCAAAGCTAACTTGTACCTTAAAAGGAGTGGCGCCTGTAGAGTGGTTGACGGATGAAGATGCGCCACCTGTGGGTAGCCATCGAAGGATTTGGGAAAATTTATAATCATGTTCCTCTGTTTCTCAGGGTCCTCCTAAAGTAATATTTCAAAAGGATCTCATGCTCCCTCATATTTCTTTTCTTCCACCATGGGAGCCCGTCGGGGTTTGAGAGGCTGATAATGTAAATGTTCAATGAGATAGAGCCATACATCCTTATACCCTAACCTCATTTGGGACATACAAAGAAAAACCAAGAAAGAATAGATTTCTCTGATACCACTGATCCCGACTTATGCAAGAATGAAATAGAATACATATATAAAAATAAACACAAAAATGCAGCATAAATAAAACTTCATTTCATTAATATCAAAGAATTGAAATATGCTTACATATAGAATGGAAATAAACTATCTTGGGTGATGGTATCTTATCTCTGAGAAGAGATGTGGTAGTTACATGCCTCTTAACTATTTCACAATGAGGCTCATTACCACTTAAAAAAGTAGGGGAACTAAAAGGGGTTCTTAAGTCGGAAACTGCTAGGTTAAGGGAAACGGTGGAGACTTAGCCCACTGTCACCATAACTAATACTCCCTGCTCTTTATGGAATTTCATCGATGGGAGGAGACCTGATATTTTAGGAATTCACTTTTAAAGGATAAATCAACAAATATATGAGAAGTGACCCCTTAGACCCTTTCCTTCAGATGGGATCAAGAGTGGAGCTTTCTTTCTTGTTAAGAAAGGGACTTGATTTTCTAGGGAGGGGAGATGAGGATCTAAGGGTTGAGGAAGAAGAATATGGATTGTAAAGGAATTTACCAATCCCTAAAATCCTTTAAGAACTTGGATTCCTGAGTACTCCTTGATAAATAGTCTTTGACAAAAAATAGGACCACATGAGGCCAAGTGGACCCAGCCTAGGCTAGGGGATCGAATTTAGAAACCAATGATATTCTTAACTTGGAAAAAATGAGGGGAAAGAATAAAACAAGAATTTTCACCCAAAGATGTCAAATTGATCCTATTAGGTGCTAAAATTGGGAACACCAGGGCAAAACATGATCCTAGACCTAGGGCTTGGGATATCCTGAGATTCCACCATGGGATCTCCTTCAAATTTGGAGGAGACCAAGGGGACCCTCTAGCACAGTGGATCCTAGGAGATCGAAATTTTTCTATGGTTATTTTCCCGAGAAATTGATGCCCTAGGTGACCTAATGAGGCTAGACCTAGATAAGGGAGGAGAAAGGTGAAATATGGGGTTAAAATGATCACCCTTTGAGGGATCAATGCTTAATTTCTCTTGGGGATATGGAGTCAATGAGAATTTTGAAGATGAATTTTTGTCTTTTTGTTCAAGGAGGCTCGAAAGTCAACTTCGTCCAATGTTAGATGCAAGAGAAGAAAATTGACTTTGAAACAATTATACTTCTTTAAAAATTGTGAAGGATTATCAAGATGAAATTATCTCTAGGACATTTAATTCATCCAACATGGCCCATACATACATACATACATACATACATACATATATATATATATATATATATATATAGATATATATATATATATATATATATACATATATCTATATATATATATAGATATATATATATAGATATATATATATAGATATATATATATATATATATATATATATATATATATATATATATATATATATATATATATATATATATATATATATATATATATATATATATATATATATATATATATATATTCTAAATAAACCCATAATTCCACATTAAACACATGTAGAAATTAGCCCCAATAATAGTGAAGCTCTAATGTATGCAGCAAAAGAAAAATATAGCATTAAAATTTCACTTACACGTTAGAGAATATATCCAAACAACATCATATTTGGAATATAAGATGCTTTAAGATAGAAAATAACCCAATCCATACATCAAAATTCATCCATCATCCAAAAATATCCACCAAGGAAAAAATGTGAAGTTCTCTAATTATAGAGAGATCCCAATCAAGTGATGATACAAATGAATCCATCTAACTCATATTTATACACCAATTAGGAGTTTTGATTCCCTAATGGGTCTACATTAGCCCCTAAGAAGAAAATAATGTGCAAGTAGACATAATGTTTGGTGACTAGCCCACCAAACTATCTCATACATGAAATAATAAGCCTATGAAGAGGTCAACTACTGTCGTAGGGCATTATAAGAGGCATGATGGGGGTCTATGAGTGCCATAATGATACATGGGACCCTCAAAATTCACAAATAAGGGGGTGGCCCCTTGTACTCCAAACACTAAACCTGTGGTGCTTCCAGTGAGTGTGGGGGCACACAAATGACCCCATGGGTCTCCAAATGAATCAAAGATGCCTTTATACCCTCTGAAAAGGCTCAAATTCTAGAATAAATGATGCCACATCATCATAAAAGTACTAGGACACCTTCCAAGTGTGTAGTGCACCTGTGTGGCTAGCTGGGAGTAATATACCAAATGCATCTTCCTCGTCCCAAAGGTGGATCTCTAGCAATCGAAAAATATCCATAGGGATCCATGGAGTGATTTCTACCATTGTGTAGGCCCATGGATCTCGACTCACACACTAGATGTGCCAATATGGGACTCTAGAGGATTAGGACCCCATATAGGGAGACCAAACCCAAAATGGACACCATCAACAATCTTGTATAAGATCCAATACGTCCCCTAGCCTTCCAGCACAAAAATTCATTAAAGTATTCAGATAAAATATCTTAAAAACCATGGAAAATAAGTGGATACTTCATAATGGCCTGCCCTTCCATAGTGGGCTCTGGGATGTGCTAATGTCTCGAAGCTCCAAAGGGGGTTAGCCAAGTACCTTATTAGGTGGTATTCAACACCTCAAATGGTGGTGGAATATGATCAAGATATGAAATGGAGTAAGGAATGATATGGATAATCCTGGGCCACATATTGGGGCGCAAGGGTAGCTAGATAAAGGGAATCCTACACTTGGTTATCTAATGTGTAGGAGGGAGAAATTGTGGTACATGAGGTGCCCCGACCTTTATTTTTCCACCCTTATTTATATGAATTTTTCCTTTTATTATTTTTCTTTGATTAAATGCTTGGGGCTCAAAGGATAAGAGCATGATGTTTAGGATATAGCAGTGAATACCCCATTTTTGGTAGGGTAGTTCATTTCCCTCGAAGGGTTGGGACAATCATGGGTTGTTGAATGATAAGGGAGGCTCAACTAGGGCCTATAGAACAAGGTTGATGACCATGTGAATGGGGTAGATATCATGCATTGGATTTTTTCCATGTGCTAAATATTTTTGTCATGAACATATTTTGATTTCTATGGTACATTTCCCTGTTGAATGTGGTCATTTGTGCCTTTTCTTTTCTTTTTAGTTGCTTTAACCTCTAGGGAATCATTCCAAGCCTGACCCAAGGTGGGGGAATGGGATAGGGGAAGATAACCCTATGTGGACCCAGTGAGGGAATGTGGACCCAGGTAGAAGATATGATGAATGGGGTTATAGTGAGTGGAAAAGGGATGATGTACATAGATGGGGGAGCAGGACCACACAACCAAGGACATGGTTTCCCAAGAACTACCACCCTAAAACCCAATGTTCAGTAAAGGATATCCCACCAGATTAAAATGCAAGGGTAACATCTAAAAGAGGTCAAGGGGACATGAGCACAAACTAAGTCCACTCTTTCCACCAAATCCCCTTATCAATCCATGCCCAAAAGTATCCATGAAAATTAAACCCAATATTCAATTACCAAATGACAAGACACACCTTTAGGTTTGGGAGTCCCACCTTCAAACATACGATAAATACAGATGGGTGAAGGACCACATGACACGCTCATGTGGCGGAGAAGAGACAAAATGAGCTAGTTTGGGGCTGCAAGGGGTTTCTGGTTTTCGGCTGTGGTCCATCATGGAGAAAACATTTATCCTAGGGATATCACCCACGAAGTGGTGGGTAACATCTGACTCCAACTGGGATGTGATCTCTCGAATAGGTGGGCGATGCTACTTGAATGGGAGGTCACAAGAACTCCAGAAATCTCTTGGTCACCATAGACCTATCACCTGCACATATAAAAGACTAAACTGACGGGACAACATGTTTTTCACAGTGTCTAATGATCACCTATGCTTAATGTTAGCCCATAAAACCAACTAGTAAATAAAAATACGCAAGGTTTAATATAAATGCATTTAATCTATTATGAAAAACGTCATATGACATTATTTCTAATGATGAAAATAAACATGCAATGAATCCTACTGTAAAATGCATATAGTAAGGCTAATACTAAATGTAATCATAAAGCTAGTGCAACCAACATATCATCATATAAATATACTTGTGTGTGTCAGTATGATTACTCATGTAGCAAATCTCAAAGAGAGTGCAGATACAATTGTATAGAGGATCAAGTGGGTGGGAGGTGGGAAAATATGATGGTCACTCATGGATAATTACATGATAAGAGGTAAGAAAAGGGTGTAATTTATTCCATAAGATCCTCTCTTTTAACCAAAATATAGAGATTCCATTGACTAGGCTCATAAATTTTTTATGGATGGCAACCTCGAGCATATTATCTCCATTATCATTTACGTCATATTTCATTGCCTCCATGGGGTTATGATTAGTAGGATATGGATACTGATGATATGGAGAAACACAGGTAGGTTTCCTATGATGATTACACTAGAAATGTGATATTATAGATTGATCATGATCTTGAGGTGGTTCCCAAGGAGATAAAGTATATTCAATGAAGGGCTGCTTCTTAACACCACACTCGAAAGGGAAAAAGGGCTTATGAACACTTGAGGTCATATGACAAGGGGTGAGGTAATCACTCGTGAAAAACTTAAGATGATGAATAAGGGGAAAATACAAAGAGGAGAATGAAACATTATATTCAACAGGTCCCTCTTCCTCCAAATCATAATATAAAGGCTCAAGTGATTTGAATATAGAATAATAAGAAAGATAGGTGGAATCCTTATCTATTTCATCATTATTAGCACCGAAAATTGAGTCTCCCCTAAAAGGAAAATCAAATATCTCCAGCTTTCCCTCCTCATGTAGAGGAAAATAGTAATCCTCCATACCAAGGGTATCGATGGATATGTCATCGTAAGTAATTCTCAAGAGAAAATGAATACTAATCTCAACCTCATCCTCCTTATCAGTGTCATAAATGGAAGCACGATAAATTAGAGGACCAATAATTTCCCATTTCCCTTTTTCAATGTGGAAGTGATCTTGATTTTCATCTTCCAAGGGGCTAAGGGGATCACCTTCATCAAGTTTCTCAAAAGGATATTCATTGAGATTAATATCCTTGAGAAAAGAAAGGTTAATATCAACTCCACTTTCCATGGACTCATCCTTCCCAACACATGTGTTCTCAAAATCATCCTTTTCATCATGTGGACCTAAGGAGGACTCATCTTCCCATTCATCACATAGATTCTCAAGGGCTTGATGATGCTCGATGAAGGCTTCCTCTTGAGTTCTCAATGCGGGGCATGCATGGAAATGTATAAGAAAGCCACCAATGAACTCCTCAAAAGATGTGCTTCTCCTAGGTTCGTGATTTTGAAACCATGAGTTATGAACACAGAGGGAGCTAAATAATAACAATAGAAGGACATCCCGGTGGACCATTTTCTCCTTTGAAGTATGTGCATTAAATCTTTCAACATGGTCAATTGTAGATCTTGGGTCACCATTGAACATGGTACCCCATGTACCATCCTTCCTGTGACATGATTGGGGTTTCTAGGGATGCTAGCGATGTCCAAGACGGGGAAGTTATCAAAGAAGGACAACCCATTTGACATATACATGAAAAATATGTAGTATTTGCACATAAGGACATCCTAGTAGACCACTTTATCCTTTTAAGTATGTGCATTAAATCTTTCAACATGGTCAATTATGGAGCTTGGGTCACCATTGAACATGGGTACCCCATGTACCATCCTTCCTGTTGTTAGGGTCCCGTGATTTGGCTTATTGGCAAGCCAAATGACAGTGTAACATCAAACCAGTCTTTGGAGCCCAAGGACCTAGCCTTCCTGGACTCAGAGAGGGCTCTCTCTATTTGTGTAAGGGATATCTGTGTTTTTGCTTATTGTGTTCTTGATTTTAGGCTAGTTATGAAGTAGGTTTTTGGTTTTTGGTTTTGGTTTTGGTTTTTAGGTTTTGGTTTTTAAAAACAAGATTTCATAGTTTTAGGCAAAGGGAAAGATCAATACAAGACCTCCTTGGTTCAACAAATGACAATCTAATCTGTCAAAGAAAGGTTTCAGAAGTGGAGCTATGACTAGCCATGAGTAAGAAGGGCATAACGTGAATCATACTTAGCATGCATAAAACCATGAATGAAACAAACAAACAATATTATTCAGTTATCAAAGAGCAATCAAGGATTCTTTGATATGACTAAGAAGGCAGAAAACATAGAAGCTATAAAGAAACAGGAAACTTGAGGTGCCTCCAAGGGCATGTCTCAAGTATATTCTCTACTATCTTATAGCAAGCAATAACATGGAATTATGAATGAAAACTAAGAAACAAAACAGAGAGAGACACACTATACCATTCTACCAAGTCATGGAATCCAACAACAATCCTCTTTCATCATCCAAAAGCACTCAAGAAACTCTTCAAATACATGAGACAAGTGTTTCTTCCAAAGCTTGTATAACCATATATTGCTTCTATTCATCAAGTTCAACCTTGTTTACAAAGAAAACCTTTGGAATATATAGGCCAAAGTGAGGAAAACCTCCTAGTTCAACTAGCAATCTCATTGGCCTATCCAAAATACACAAAATATCTAATAAAATATCTCAAAAATGCTAAAAAAGGAAAATATATTGACTTTTCATAACTAATCATGCACAAAAATAGCTAAACGCACATGAGGAAAATTCACTTTTGAAAGGTTCAATTTTTACAAAAATACTCAAGAAATACATCAGCAGAAAGTCCCCTGACTTGCCGGCAACTTTTGGAGGCCTTCCCGATGTTGAAACGAGGCCTGTAATGGATCGTTGGAAAGCTATAAGTGTCTAATTTCTGAAAATGTTTAGTTTGCTCCAAAATGACCACTGGAAGTCCTCCAAAAATAGGATTGTGTGTAAAAACCCAAAAAATAGGCCTTGCTGATAGACGGGGCAGAGTGTAGAAAAAGCGAGTGTTTTTCATCATTTTGGGGGAGAAAATGATCTTCAATTGATCTAAAAATTGCTAAGTATATGCCTATAAAATTATGGCATCCAATGATACCATTTTCATCATTTGAGGATGCCCCAAACTGAAATGGCGATGCCCATGAGTTTTAGCCAAAAACCCAAAAATGACAAAAAACCAAAATTTGTCGAATTTCGCCCAAATTTGGCGAGCATGACCCTAAAGGGTTTTCAGAAAAATTCTGTGAATCTGAGGCCAAAATTTGGAGCTTTGAGGTGTCTTTACTCAATTTTGGTGCCGGGCGCTTCCTTTTAGCCTCCTTGAGTTTTTCCTGAGTGGCCTTCAATTTCCGCCAGGCAAACTGATTGAGTTTCTTATAATGCCCAGTCATCCTCTGTTGAAGGTCCAAGTCTCTCTTTTCCTTCTTCATATTCTTCTTTTTGTTTCTCAAGGGCCTTTTTGAGCCCCATGGTTCTTGGCCTCTTTCTCCTGGGTTGATCTTCATCTTCGTTTTCATCGAACTCACCCAAGAGTTCTTCCAATCTCACTTGTGCTTTAGAGGCCTCCTTTTTGTATTTGATGGCCCGTGTCTCATATAATGCCATATGGACACTCATCTGTTTGTTTTGAATTTGAAAAAAGTGATTGAAGTTTCTAGCCCTCTCAAGATCAGTCCTCAAAGCATCAATTTGGTTTTCTCTATTGATCAAGAGATTTTCTAGGATCCGGGCTTCATTGTTACTATCATCACTTTGGATTTGAATGATGTCGAAGTCCCTCTCCTTTTCATGACTGCTTTCTTCTTTCTCCTTTCCTTTGCTTTGAGTGGCTCTTTTATTCTTCCTCCTCTTGGGAAATTTGACAATGGGCTTCTTGGGAAATTTCCCCTTGCTTCGGAGGGCCCTAGTCACATTTGGAGTTACAACTCTAGGCACCCTCTTCCTTGATGTTCGGAGTTTGGCCACTTTCGAAGAAGAGAGCATGGCCCCTTGCCTAGGAGAGGTAGCTAGCACATGCTCCACTGGCTCTTTACCCTTGCTACTTTGCTCATCATTCTTGCCACTGTCTTGGATTTCTTCAAGGATGCCTTGACTATCCTTTTGCATTTCTTTTTGAGGGTTGTCCTCCTCACCGTGTTGCACCTTTTCATCATGCTGTTGTTCTTTTTCATAAGGATGTTGTTCATCATCATGTGGTTGTTGTTCATCATCATGTGGCTGCCTCTATTCATCATGTTGCACCTATTCATCATGCCCTTCTTTATCATGAGGCTGCTTACCATCACTGTGCTACGCTTGTTCATCATCATGCTCCTCTTAATCAAGCCCAGGAGTCTGCTGTTCATCATGATGTTCTTCTTAATCATGCCCTTGTTCCCCTTTCTGTCCTGCCTCACTTCATTCTTCTTCCCCTTGTTGTCCTGTTTCATCATGATGTTTCTCATCATCACCTTCCTCTTGTTGGGAAAAATACCGAGAGGGGGGGTGAATCAGTATTTAGGGCTGAATAATTTTTCTTTTCTTTCTCTTAAAACCATATGTTACAGTACTGCATCCAACATGTATGTCCAGATATCTTATTATGTCTTTAATTTAGATCATTGCATCAGATAAGCATTAATCAGAAATAACAGAACAAACCATCAAACATAAACAACACATATGAACACCAGGATTTAAGGTGGAAACCCATTTCGGGAGAAAAACCATTGCTGCTGTAATCTCAGTCTTCAATATTTATTATAGAGAAAACTTCTTACAATATATGCTGGTGCAGACTTATACCAGCACGCAGGCACCCACCTTCATAAGGCTACAACCTTCTCTCGTTTACCAGCCTCTCCTGGAAGGGAGCTACTACCCCCTGCTCTCGTTTACCAGCTACTACTGGAAGGGAGCTACAACCCCCTCTCTGAAGGCTTCGACCCTCAGCACCACTGCGGACCACGTTTCATCAATTTTCACACTGGATCCATCAGTTTCCACACGACATACCTTGCAGGCCAACAGATTTATTCATTCAGTACACTCACACCAATTCTTCATGATTTCATCCATCATTCAAACTAGATATTCATCATTGTTAGATCATTATATCCATGGGTGCATCATAGATTCAGATTTATTAGTTAAGAACAGAGTTCGTCCATACAGATATTCCTTCGGGAACTTTATTCATTCACCACATGTTCTTCATGATTTCATCAGTCGATTGAACCAGGAATTAATCATCATCTGATCATCATATTCACGGGTGCACAATAGATTCAGATATATTAGAGTTTATACATACAGATATCTCCAAAAGAGATTCGTTTATTATCAACCCTTTCGCATGCACACATGCATCATCGATTTAGTTCTATCAGAGTTCAGTCATACAGATATCTCTTAAGGAGATTTATTCATTATCAACCTCTCTCCATTCGCACTTTGTACTATAATTCTCATCACCTTATATGGTTTTCACCTTTCTCAATACCATGAGTCAAACCACTTCAACCGCTAATGGTATTCCTTTGAGTTTATCCCACGGGGCTCTTTGATTTCTTTTTAATTTATTTATCAATTTTAAAGAAATTGACAAATAAATACATTTTCAAATTTTGAATTCCCAAGCCTTTTAACCCTTCGGACTTTATAAAATATCCAATGCTTTCAAACAAATTAACCTTTGACCCCGGGGCCCACAAATATAGTTAAGTCCAATCACCGTTAGATCGCAAGCCTCCAGATCGACGGTATGTATCGCTTTTCGTCATAATAAATATTTAATTTAAACAAGCTTGGTTAAGCCCACAAACATCAATGTGAAAAGGGCCAATTAATATAATTCAAACTAGGCCCACATATATGATCAGCGACCCAATGACATTTCCGTTCTGTTCTTTGGTTAAAATTTGCATATCTTCATTATTGTCCGTGCCTCTTCATCAAGCGATCACCGTCCGATGGCTTCCCTCCAGATCGACGGCACATGACAATTTCGCTCGGCTTCTTTGGTCGAACATTAACGTGAGATGGCGCACTTTAATCGGCGGTTTTAGGGGTCCTGCCTATGCCATGCGTCGAATAGTCTATGGAATCGCTCCCAAAATTAAAATACCGCTTGCCCGTCAAGAGCGGTGCGATGAAAACCAGAAACTGCCTGTATTGTTCCTCCTTCATGGTTGTATTCTAAACACGGAAAGTTGTCTGTTTCATAACTGTTCTAATTGTTCTTCCTCGGAAACAGTTGTGTTAATGTAACTGGTTATATATATATATATATATATATATATATATATATATATATATATATATATATATATATATATAATGTGCCCTGTACACACAGAACCCGTCCGTGGCTCACTGTACTGTGGCCTTAGCAACCCGATATCTTATCCAAATTCACGAATCTACTCCTTCCACAGAACTTAGATGTTATGAGTAACAAATTCACGCTTCCATAAATCAAGCTATCTATATGGGCATAACTCAACAATTTACGTTGAACCAATAATACGAATGGAAATTGGGTCCCACACTCAACATAAAATATATTTGCGAAACCCCTCTATGGGTCCCTGCGGAGGCACCAAATAGTTAATGCTAACTTGGCATGCAATGCCCCCGTAGTAATTCTCTACAGTTGATCTATGGTCAGTGCTTGATTTCCTGGTCAACTGCGGGGGCACCCCCTCCGGTTATTTTAAAACTTTACACTGCCCCCGTAACATTACTTTTAATCAAATTTCATTGAAATTTTAACCTGGACTTCAATCCTTCTGCAAAAAGACTTCACCCATAACAAAAATTAATTCTCCTCTGCAATACTTGGCTGCGGCCCATCAACAATTTGTTCTCTGTCTATTTTTCCAATTGATAGTTTAGGTGCTACTCCTGTCTTTACCTTTGTTCTCTGCAACTTTGCTTTTCTCTATTACATCGTTGCCAATGCCTTTGCCATCAATGACAACATTTCCAACAATCTCCCCCTTTGGCATTGATGGCAATACTCTTCCTTTGTTTGGCTTTGAGAAGCCCCTCTTTGCTTTTCCTCCCCCTTTTACATCAATGGCAAAGGGTTGATCAAGATCCTTTGTACCGACAAGACCATGCTCCCCCTGAGATCATGCTGCATCGTTAAACATAATATTCAATCACAGATTGCATCCTTTCCATATGACAGCTGCTCCCCCTTAACTTGTGCATCCTGAACACCTTCAATAGTAGCGTACCCAATTTAATCTTCTGAATTTTAAGAAGATCTAATCTTCTGCATGGCAGAGACTACTCCCAGCTTTTCTCTGAGATATTCGAACTCCTCCCTGGGTAAAGGTTTGGTAAATATATCAACAACTTGTTCTTTGGAGGGAACATACTCCAACTTCGCCTTTTGTTCAAGCACTTGTTCACATAAGAAGTGATATTTGATGGGAATGTGCTTGGTCTTGGAATGCATAACAAGATTCTTTGAGATACTGACGGCGCTTGTGTTATCACACATAATGGAAATAGGAGGTCAAAATTTGATTTGAAAGTCTTGTAAGGTTTGCATCATCCAGAGAAGTTGAGTGCAACATGATGCAACAGCCACATATTCTGCTTCTGCTGTAGATATGGCAATAGAACTTTGCTTCTTGCTGAACCAAGATACTAACCGGGGCCCCATATAGAATGCACCACCACTAGTGCTTTTCCAATCATCAACACTTCCAGCCCAATCTGCATCATTGTATGCATGAAGAGTAAGATCAACATTCTTTGGATACCATAGTCCAAAATCTTGAGTTCCTTGTAGATATTTGAATATTATTTTCACAGCCTGAAGGTGAGACTCTTTTGGATTGGCTTGAAATTTTCCAACAATCCCAACTGCATGCATAATGTCTGGTCTTGTCCCAGTGAGATAAAGTAGACTTCCTATCATAGATCTGTATTCTGGTTGATTCACCGTGGGGGAATCATCACTAGAACTGAGATTACATCCAGTTATCATTGGTGTACTTACAGGTTCACAATCTTCCATGCCATACTTCTTCAGGATTTTCTTGAGGTATTTTTCTTGTGATAAGAAAATGCCATCTATTGCTTGTTGCACTTGCAATCCAAGAAAGAATGTTAGTTCTCCAAGTAAAGACATTTCAAATTCTTGCTGCATATCAGAAGCAAATTTATGGCTCATAGACTCTTCATTACTTCCAAAAATGATATCATCAACATATACAACCACAATCAATAGTTTGTCTTTTTCAGTTTTTGTGTATAAGTTGCTATCAGCAGACCCTTTTGAAAATCCTTGTTGATGAAGATATTTGTCAAGACGATAGTACCATGCCCTTGGAGCTTGTTTGAGACCATATAGAGCCTTTTTAAGTCTACAAACAAGTTTTTCATCATTTCCCAAAATGAATCCTTCTGGTTGTTCTATATAAACTTCTTCTTCTAGGTCACCATTAAGAAAAGCATATTTAACATCCATTTGATAAACTTTGATTTGTTGGAAGCTTGAAAAATCAAGAAACATTCTTATGGCTTCAAGTATGGCTACAGGAGCAAAGGTTTCTTCAAAGTCTATACCTTCTTATTGAGCATACCCCTTGCAAACAAGTCTAGCTTTATTTCTTATAACATCCGCATTCTCATTTAACTTGTTTTTGAATATCCATTTAGTTCCAATGACATTTTTTCATGAGGTCTTGGTACTAATTCCCAAGTGTGATTCTTTTCAATTTGATCAAGCTCTTCATTCATGGCTTGAATCCAACATTCATCTTTGCTAGCTTGACTAACACTGTGAGGTTCAATAGTGGACAGAAATTCCATATTGCTAGAAGATTCCACAAGAGTCCTTCTTGTTTGTACACCTGATCCCTTTTCTCCCAAAATTTTAGATTCTGGATGATTATTTTGAACATATCTGGATGGAGCCTTTTCAGAAAAATCATCTTCGGGTTCTTCACTGGGTTCACTGTTTGTATCATTACTATTTGATGTAGAAGGATATGTGTCATCATCATTTTCATTTGTTGTTTGCTTTTCTTCTTTTGGAGCTGCAGGAGACTCATCAATAACAACATCAATACATTCAACAATCTTCCAAAGTCTTTTATTGTAACATTTATATGCCCTACTCCTAGAGGAGTAACCAATAAATATTCCTTCATCTGCTCTGGGTTCAAACTTGCCAAGTTTTTCATCATTATTCTTGATAAAGCATTTCCTACCAAAAATTCTAAAATGCTTTATAGTGGGAGGATTACCATACCAGAGTTCATATGGAGTTTTATCACTATTTACACGAACATGTACCTTGTTGAGAATTTTTACTGCTGTATGTGCTGCTTCTCCCCAAAATGTGTCAGGTGTTCTGGAATCATCAAGCATAGCTCTAGCCATTTGTTGAACTGTTATGTTCATTCTTTCTGCAACGCCATTCTGTTGTGGAGTGCCAGCTACAGAAAACTGTCTTTTTATGCCATGTTGTTCACAAAATTCAAGGAATTCTCCTCCTCGATCATATATAAGACACTTGATTTTTAGATCTAATTCATTCTCAACTAGTGCTTTGAAGATCTGAAATTTCTCAAATGCTTCATCTTTGTGTTTAAGCAGCCCAATCCAACACATTCTAGAGAAATCATCAATGAATAAGATATAGTATTCTTCACCATGGGGTGAATTTTTCCTCATAGGTCCACATATGTCAGTATGAATGAGTTCAAGAGGCTTACTTGATGATCCTTCCTTGGCATTAAATTGTACTCTGGTTTGCTTACCGAATTGGCAAGATTTGCATATGATATTTTCAGGTAGAGTAATTTGGGAAGATCACGAAAATCTTTAAGTCTGCTTGATTTGTTGATTTGAGAGAAGCTCGGATGCCCCAACCTTCTATGCCATAGCCAGTTTTCTGAAGATTTACTCAAGTAACATTGTTCTTTGCAGTTCTTCAATACATACAGGTTGCTTGGAGTTCTTTTTCCTTTTATAATTGTTTTACCTGTATCAAGATCACGTACCACACATTCTTTTGAACTAAAGACAACTTCAATTCCTTGATCACACATTTGACTTAAACTTAACAAGTTATGCTTTAATCCATCCACATACATAAATTCATTAGCTTTCACCTTTTCTTTTAGAAAAACAGACCCTTTTCCCTTAATGACTGCAGGAGTATCATTTCCAAATGTAACATTCTTTTCTTTTTCTAGAGCACTATATGCAAGAAGTTTGGTTTTATCACCTGTCATGTGTCTTGAGCATCCACTATCAATGTACCATTGGTTTTCTTCATCTTCTGCAAACAACGCTATGCCACAATTTAGAACCTGTAATTCCTTCTTTTTCCATACTTTGGAGCTTGAAGGAACATGTTCTTTTGGCTGAACTTTGCTCCTACATTCAGATTCTTCATGGCCAAATTTATTGCAACAAGCACATTCAACTTCATTTTGAAGTGGAGAAAAGTTGTTATAGGTATTCTTCTTTGTTTCAATATCAATCCTTTTCTTTCTTGCTTCTATTGTCATGATAGTTTTATATGCTACACATTGAACAAATTTATGACCAAAATTGTGACATGAGAAACATTGTCCATTGAAGAAGAAATTTCTGTGATCATAAAATCTTCTACATGAATTTACTTGTTTATTGGTGTTTCTTTGAAAGACATTCCTGTTAGTGTTCTTTGAATTGAGATGATCATGCTTTACCTGTAAAGATTCTTTATTCCCTTGCTGAGTGGTAGCATGTTGTAAACCAGCTGTAACTGCTTTTAGATAATTTGGTGCTGAAGCCTGAGAAGATTCTCCAATACATCCAAGACCTGTCTTTATAAGAGGAGAACGTTGTACCTTGAAAATCTCATCTAAAGTTTCAGATCCTTTAGAAAATATAAGATTCAGAGTCTTTACTTTCTCAAGTTCTTTTCTTAAACTTACTACTTCACACTCTAATTTCTCATTGTGTTTCTCTTTTTCTTCAAGATGATTTTTTAGAGTTTCTATGGTTGTTTTACTCTCTTCTAAGCAAATTTTGAGTTTATTGTTTTCATCAAGAAAATCACTGTCTTCTAGAGCATCCACAAAAGTATCTTTTTCTTCTCTAGATTCTTTTTCAAATGCCATGAGAAGTCTAAGATCTTGTTCACATTCTTCCTCACTATCAGATAACCCATCACTGTCTTCATGAGTATAGTAACTGTTTCTAGTGCTAAAATGATTCTTATTCCTTCTTGCTACTTCCTTCCCCTTTTTATGTGTTTCTTTATAAGGACACTTAGCAGCATAATGACCAACTCTTCCACAATCAAAACATTTGAAAGGAAGCTTACCTCTGAACCGTCCTGTGCCAAGTTGAAGTTTCTTTACAAATTTTATCTCATCTTCTTCTGAGATATATCCTGATCCTTCTGTTTTTTTGTACCTCCTTCGCTTTTGTAGAAGTTCTAAAGACTACTTCTTTGACTTTAGATGGTCCTCCTCTTCTCATTTCATATGCAGTTAGTGTGCCATGAAGTTGCACCACAGTAAGATTTTGAAGATCCTGCTTTTCTTCAAGAGCAGAAACTTTTGACTCAAATTTGGTCGTTAGTGATCTTAAGACTTTCTCAACCAAAGTAGATTCGGTTATTGTTTCTCCCAGATTTCTCATACGATTTACAATATCATCAAGACGTAAAAAGAAATTGGAAATTCTCTCCTCATTATCCATTTTTAGATTCTCATATTGAATTCTGAGAGTTTAGAGTTTAGCACTTTTTACATTTGCATCACCTTCATAACTTAGAATTATTTTGTCCCATATTGCCTTTGTTGTATTTAGCTGCATGAATTTGACAAATTTTGATTCAGTTAGACTTCCCAATAGAGCATTGACCGCCTTTGCATTTGTTTCATAATTCTTTCTTTCTGTCGGATATGTTGGTACTGCAGCTGGATATTGATATCCTCCTTCAAAAATTGCCCATACCTTTGCTCCCAGAGACTGAAGATATGATCTCATCCTTGTTTTCCAGAAGATTAAATTGTTTCCGTTAAAGAGCGGACGCCTGATAGATGCTGTTCCATCTTGACTGCTCATCTTGCTTGATCTTCCTTCTAGCGTCTAAGCTTTTTCAGAAGGACTTGCTTTGATACCAATTGTTGGGAAAAATACTAAGAGGGGGGGTGAATCAGTATTTAGGGCTGAATAATTTTTCTTTTCTTTCTCTTAAAACCATATGTTACAGAACTGCATCCAACATGTATGTCCAGATATCTTATTATGTCTTTACTTTAGAGCATTGCATCAGATAAGCATTAATTAGAAATAACAGAACAAACCATCAAACATAAACAACACATATGAACACCAGGATTTAAGGTGGAAACTCAATTCGGGAGAAAAACCACCGCTGCTGTAATCTCAGTCTTCAATATTTATTACAGAGAAAACTTCTTACAATATATGCTGGTGTAGACTTATACCAGCACGTAGGCACCCACCTGCATAAGGCTACAACCTTCTCTCGTTTACCAGCCTCTCCTGGAAGGGAGCTACTACCCCCTGCTCTCGTTTACCAGCTACCACTGGAAGGGAGATACAACCCCCTCTCTGAAGGCTTTGACCCTCAGCACCACTGCGGACCATGTTTCATCAATTTTCACACTGGATCCATCAGTTTCCACACAACATACTTTGCAGGCCAACATATTTATTCATTTAGTACACTCACACCAATTCTTCATGATTTCGTCCGTCATTCAAACCAGATATTCATCATTGTGAGATCATTATATCCATGGGTGCATCGTAGATTCAGATTTATTAGTTAAGAACAGAGTTCGTCCATACAGATATTCCTTCGGGAACTTTATTCATTCACCACATGTTCTTCATGATTTCGTCAGTCGATTGAACCAGGAATTAATCATCATCTGATCATCATATTCACGGGTGCACCATAGATTCAGATATATTAGAGTTTATACATACAGATATCTCCAAAAGAGATTCGTTTATTATCAACCCTTTCGCATGCACACATGCATCATCGATTTAGTTCTATCAAAGTTCATTCATACATATATCTCTTAAAGAGATTTATTCATTATCAACCTCTCTCCATGCACACTTTGTACTATAATTCTCATCACCTTATATAGTTTTCGCCTTTCTCAATACCATGAGTCAAACCACTTCAACCGCTAATGGTATTCCTTTTAGTTTATCCCATGGGGCTCTTTGATTTCTTTTTAATTTATTTATCAATTTTAAAGAAATTGAAAAATAAATACATTTTCAACTTTTGAATTCCCAAGACTTTTAACCCTTCAGACTTTATAAAATATCCAACGCTTTCAAACAAATTAACCTTTGACCCCGGGGCCCACAAATATAGTTAAGTCTGATCACCGTTAGATCGCAAGCCTCCAGATCGACGGTATGTATCGCTTTTCATCATAATAAATATTTAATTTAAACAATCTTGGTTAAGCCCGCAAACATCAATGTGAAAAGGGCTAATTAATATAATTCAAACTGGGCCCACATGTATGATCAGTGACCCAATCACATTTCCGCTCCGTTATCTGGTTAAACTTTGCATATCTTCATTATCATCCGTGCCTCTTCTTCAAGCGATCACCGTCCGATGGCTTCCCTCCAGATCGACGACACACGACAATTTCACTCGGCTTCTTTGGTCGAACATTAACATGTGATGGCGCACTTTAATCGGCAGTTTTAGGGGTCCTACCTATGCCATGCGTCGAATAGTCTATGGAATCGATCCCAAAATTAAAATACCGCTTGCCCATCAAGAGCGGTGCGATGAAAACCGGAAACTGCCTGTACTGTTCCTCCTTCATGGTTCCACCCTTCTACTCCTGGTTCCGTCCAACTTTATAACTTTGTTTTAATTGTTCTTCCTCCGTGATTGTGTTAATGTAACTTAGGTTATATATATATATATATATATATATATATATATATATATATATATATATATAATGTGCCCTGTACACACAGAACCCGTCCGTGGCTCACTGTACCATGGCCTTAGCAACCCGATATCTTATCCAAATTCACGAATCTACTCCTTCCACAAAACTTAGATGTTATGAGTAACAAATTCACACTTCCATAATTCAAGCTGTCTATACGGGCATAACTCAACAATTTATATTGAACCAATAATACGAAGGGAAATCGGGTCCCACACTCAACATAAAATATATTTGCGAAACCCCTCTGTGGGTCCCTGCGAAGGCACCAAACAGTTGATGCTGACTTGGCATGCAGTGCCCCCGTAGAATTCTCCACCATTGATCAATGGTCAGCGCTTGATTTCCTATTCAAGTTCGGGGGCACCCCCTCCGGTTATTTTAAAACTGTACACTGCCCCCGTAACATTACTTTTAATCAAATTTCAATGAAATTTTAACCCGGACTTCAATCCTTCTGCAAAAAGACTTCGCCCATAACAAAAATTAATTCTCCTCTGCAATACTTGGTTGCGGCCCATCAACAATCTGTTCTCTATCTATTTTTCCAATTGATAGTTTAGGTGTTACTCCTGTCTTTACCTTTGTTCTCTGCAACTTTTCTTTTCTCTATTACATTGTTGCCAATGCCTTTGCCATCAATAACAACATTTCCAACACCTCTTCTTGTTCATGCTCTTCTTCCTCATCATGCTCTTTTGCTTTTTCAATGGGAAACTTGAGCTTCTTGGGAATAGGCTTGCTTGAAGAAGGTGAAGGATGGTGAGTGGAAGGTGAAGGAGATGTATGAGATGAAGGGACAGTGGCAAAATCCGGATGTGTGATGAAAGTATCCCAAGAGACTTCCTTCTTCTCAAGCTGATGAAGAATGATAACCTTGATGAGGGAGTGACGGAAGAGGCAGGCTGTCTGCTGAGAAGGAGGCTTTTTCTGAACAGTGGAGGCCATTTTCTCAATACTTCTATGTAGGAAGAAAGGGAGATTTAACAATTTGGTCCTTGTGAAATGCATGATCAATCGGATATGATAGGCATAGACTCAGGAGAATATTCCCTCGCAAGTGAAGTATTTCATGATTATCTTCATGAGGGGGGCGTAACTAGTCAATAGATATGAGAAGGAAAAAATGGATGGGCGTGAATCTCTATGCTCAGGCTTCAGAAAAGGCTTGTATTTTTCTGAGTCAAGGTGGCTTTGTTTAAACCACTTCTCCCCGAAAAAAGGGATTTTGGTGGCCTTGGAGATGGACCTTGGAGAGAATTTGAAATCTAGGCCTGCCAGCTGAAAGTGCTTCTCTTGAAACCTCAAAGCACAAACATGTGTCAAAGGGGAATAACTCTTCACCTCTTGCACTCTTTGACAAAAAAATAGACACCCCACCTCATGGAAATTAAAAAGGACTGATGGATGAGCATTTACTTCTTCAGTGGAAATAGGCTCAAACCTCCTATGAAGGCCAGTCCTACTGTCTTGCCTGGGAGGCATTTTGTTTTTAATGTTCTTTGCAACACCAAGAAATCTCAAATGGCTTTTGGAATGTTTCTCAAG
This sequence comes from Pinus albicaulis, assembly GCA_034641835.2. Taxonomy (NCBI): domain Eukaryota; kingdom Viridiplantae; phylum Streptophyta; class Pinopsida; order Pinales; family Pinaceae; genus Pinus; species Pinus albicaulis. The sequence goes on along the minus strand of CM076575.1, from coordinate 639,200,517 downwards.
CACACACCCTGTCCTTCTTGTCAGTCACTGTTTGACCAAGACAAGTTGCTTCAAATGTTTTGTGGAATAGTCCTCCAACACCAACTTTCTGCTCTTTCTAAATCACTGATTTGTCCTCCTTTATGCCAATCAACAAGTTTTTGTCAAATGAAAAGCACACAGTCAATTTATTACTGTGTTTGGGTAAGGTCACAAGGATCCTTTGTGTTTTGGTAGTAACAAGACAACCTTGTATTTAGACAAAAACAAAAAACACCCTCCCTCAAACAGTGCTTCTTCTGATGTTTACTGGTTTCTATACAAAGGCAAACCAAACACCTTCAGCTGATTTGAAAGCTTTCATAGCATATCCTGCTTTATGAAACAATGGAAGGCATGCCCTAGGTTTGATTTTTACCATACAAAGAGGTCACTTTTTGAAGAGACAGAGCATTCACACATGATCGTTGTTTTCACTTTACAAAACTGTGTTCACCTTAGGATCATTGTTTCCCTTTACAAACATTGTTTTCACCTTAGATTTGCAAACAGAGGTTAATTTTGTTTTATCTGTGGGCTATGAATATTCTTTAAAGGAAGTAAGGGTCCTTAATTTTGTTTTATCTGTGGGCTATGAATATTCTTTACATCCACCTATCACTATAAAGGTAGTGTGACAGTCATAGCAACAAAAGAAACTCTGAATTCATTCAAAAACACTGCCCTATAACCACTGTCTCCCTCTTAGGCATTTTATATGACAAACTGCCCTTTCAAAACCACTATTTAGAACACTGTTTAAACTGAGCTGAGACCCCCTAAGCACAAGAAAGTTTTCTCCAGCTTGACAGAGACTTTGTCTCCTTATCACTGACTTATCTCACAGATTTTATATGATGAAATGGTTTTTAGAACACTATTTCCTTCTCACGGAAAAACACAGCAAACACCCCTTCAATTTTTTGAAATTTTCCAAGAGGAGAAGTGAAATACCTTGAAAAAATGCTTAGAGACCTTGTTTGATCGATTGGGCAGCTTCAAAGGTGTTTTTGGAGGTGTTAGAAGGCGCGGCACATTTAGATGGTAGAGCGTTGCGCAGTGAAAAAGGTGTCAGGTCGGCCTTCGGGCAGTGGTGAACGGCGCTACAGGCGCGCCGCACACCGCTATAGGTGTGCCGCGCCACAATACAAAGCATTTGAATTTTTTCTTTTAAACGCGCCGCACACTTTTCTAGGTGCACCGAGTGGGCTTAAAAGCCTGAAAAACTCTGCAATTTCACTTGAAATCCTTACTTGGTCCGGTGAACAGCTAGGGGAGATGTCACTTGCATTTTGAATTTGAAAAATAGGCCTTGCAATGGTCTCTTACTCCTTTTATAGTCGAAAAATCCAACACCCTTTGAAATTTTCTTTTGTGAGGGTTTTGGAGGTTTTTTGGAAAATCTTTTGGTTTTTTAAACAAAAAATGAAGCACGACTTTATACTTTTGAAGACCTCCTTGCTCCTTTGAAATAGGAATTTCTCTTGGAACCTCATAAAAACTTTTCACCTGTGAATATTATTTAACATGAGGCTATTGCTTAACCTTTGAAACCTTTTGAAAAACAACTCTTCTGCCTTTTGTGAGGGAGGCCATTTTCAAGTTTACACACCAACTGTTATGGTGTTTGATGGTTTATCATGCCCATTTGTATAGGCTCAACAACAAGTTTTTACAAAATTTCTCTTCAGGAATCAAAGACAAAAATATCCACGGAGGCTTATGTGTGCCAATCACAGCAATAAACAACTATAAGAACCTGCCCATCCTCCCCTTTTCAAGTGCAGTAATAAAAATACTCTTGGTCTATGTCAGTAACTTGCAAAGCTGGTTTTTTAGGATGGGTAATTTATCTCTTTTATTTGAAACTCATTTGAAACTGTGAGTGAAAAGCTCTGCTACAAATAGTCTCCACCATCAAGGCAAATGACTAACCTTAGATTTCCAGAGTAATCCGGTCTTCAACTTTTACGGAGATATAGCAGGGGATGATAAGCTGAAATTGAAATGTAAACATGGGAAGGTTGTCCCTTTGTTCCTCTGTGAAGGAAGTATGTAAGAATAATTAATTTCTCATTCATTTTACCATTTTTGACAGCAATCCCTTTTGAAATCTAAGCCATACTGAAATGAATGCTCTTCATCCTCAAACAATGGTGAGCCTTCTACTTGTTTATCAAGGAGGCCTATGTTTGACAAATGCCTGGGCTCTTTTCAACCCCTGTTTTAACCAAATGAAGAATACTTATGAACACACTGTTAGTGGTTTTCTTTGTATTTGATAACCGAAGTCAGTTTAAAACCAAGATTATTTTACTTCCCTGTCCATTTGCTTAACAACATTTCTTCATTCATAATCATCCAATTAGCTTCACACTGTATTTCAATTTTGTGTTTTAACAGTGAAACTCATGTAAGCACCTTTTAAAACACCACAACTTTCCCTCTGTTTTTTAACACCATTTTTCTATCCATAAGCCTTCAATTGCTTTCCCACTGCACTTAAAACCCTGCTTGTTCTTGGCCCTCTGCTTTTTAGATGAAGGAGGCTTTTATCACATTTCCAAACCCTCTACTGGTAAAATGAAGGAGGTTTTCAACCAATGACCTGACCATCTGCTCATGTATGGAGGAGGTTTTCTCAGTCTTTCAACACTCTGCTCGTGTATGGAGGAGGTTTTCTCAGTGATGCCATTTCATATTTATGCATCTTTAGATAATCAGAGGCAGCCTGGCCAGTATCTGCAGAGCATTTCTTGTCATTTATAATTCACTAACCTTTGACTGTGTTTGCAGGAGCTTAATGAAATAAATCTCTGTCCAGTACTTGCATCCCAGGCTCAAAACCACATGAGAAGCAGTTGTATTCTCATGTTGAATTTAATAATGTCTTCTGGAACACTGGTACACTTCTGCTCTTGAAATATCCATTGAAACACTGTAATTCCACCTAATATCAGTTTGACCTATGGCATATGCACTGCTGAGACATCAAGGTTTGTTAGTGGCACGACTTAAGGGCGTAATCAAGCTTTATTTGCAGAGTAGGAAAGTCATCTAGGAATGGTTTATATAAGATAGAGGTTCTTTTCGCTTTTAAGATAGTTTTCCAAGGGAAAATCGCCTAAAGCACCACTACCTAACTTAAGGGAGACTTTTTGGACAGATTTGGATTATTCTCTTTAGAGCTGATGGACAAGCTTGTATGGCTGAGGCTAGATAGGGTTTTGACAATGAGGTTTTATCTTGTCATGGGCTGATTGAAAGGTTAGGAGGGAAAAAATGTTTATGGGTGTTTTCTAGCTGACAAATTTGACATATTGGAGATCAGCCGCTAGAAAACTTGGCTTTAACAACTAGTCATCATTAACAGGTGAAAAACACTGATGACTAACACCTGTGCCATGATTAGGGTGCCCATGGATGATAGAAATTTCCAAGGCGGGAAATTTATCAAAGAAATAAAACCCATTTCAGATATGCATGAAAAAGATGTAGGAGTTTCCAACATGAATTTAAAGATTCCTGTAAAATGTTTGCTTCACCCTACAAGCATCAAACTTAAATTTAAATGAAGAACTAGGGATTTTTTCTTCCAATGGAGTCGCCAACAATGATACGCTAATATGTCATATGGTGAAAAAAACACACATCTTGTGTCCTGACAATGACACCAAAAATGTTACCACTCAAACTAGCAGGAGACCTAAAATGGGTTCTTAAGAGGGAAACTCCTAGGTTAAGGGCAACGATTAAGACTTATCCCACTGTCACCACAGCTAAGAATCCTTTATCTTTAGGGAATTTCATTGATGGGAGGAGAAAAAATATTTTAGGAAGTCACTTATAAATGATATATCAACAAATAGATGTCAAGTGGCCCCTTAGACCCTTTTCCTAGGATGGGATTAAGAGTGGATCTTGCTTGCTTCTTAAGAAAGGGAATTTATTTTATAGGGAGAGGATATGAGGATTTGAGGGTTGAGGAAGAAGAATATGGATTGTAAAGGAGTTTCCCAATCCCTAAAATCCTTTGAGAACTTGGATTCATAGGTAGTCCTTGATAAATAGTCTTTGATAAAAAATCGGACCACACGAGGCCAAGTGGACCCAGCCCAGGTTAGGGAATGGAGTTTAGCACCCAATGATATTCTTAACCTGGACAAGGTGATGGGAAGGGATTAAACAATAATTTTCACCCAAATATGTAAAATTGATGCTATTAGGTGCTAGCCTTAGGAATAGAAGGGAAAAATTTGATCCTAGAACTAGGGCTTGGGATATCCTAATATTCCACCGTGATATATCCTTAAAATTTGGAGGAGACCAAGGGGACCCACCAACATAGTCGATTCTAGGAGATAAAAGTTTTCCTATGGTCAGTTTCTCAGTAAATTTATGCCCTAGGTGACCTAATGAGGCTAGACCTAGGAAAGGGATAAGAAAGGTGAAATATGGGGTTAAAATGATCACCCTTTGAGGGACTAGTGCCTAATTTCTCTTGGGGATATGGAGTCAAGTAGAATTGTGAAGAAATATTTTTGTATTTTTGTTCAAAGAGGCTCCAAATTGAACTTCATCCAATGTTAAAGGAAATAAAAGAAAAGTGAATTTAAAACATTTAAACTTCATTCACCCAACATGGCCCATACATATAGATATGCTAAATAGACCTATAATTCCACATTAAACACATGCAAAAATTAGCCCTAATAATAGCAAAGCTCTAATGTATGGAGAAAAATAAAAATATAGCATTAAAATTGCACTTACACGTTATAGAATATATCCAAATAACATCACATTTGCAATATAAGAAGCTCCAAGATAGAAAGGAAGACATTCGATACATTAAAATTCATCCATCGTCCAAAAATATCCACCAAGGAAAAATTGTGAAGTTCTCTAATGAGAGAGAGATCCCAATCAAGTGATGATGCAATTGAATCCATCTAACTCCTATTTATACACCAATTTGGAGTATCAATTCCAAAATGGGCCTACATTAGCCCCTAAAAATAAAATAACGTGCAGGTAGACATAACTTTTGGTGACGGGCCCACCAAACTAGATCATACATGAAATAATAAGCCTCTCAAGAGGTCAACTGATGTTGTAGGGCCTTATAACAGGCATGATGGGCATCCATGTGTGCCATAATGATGCATGGGACTCTCAAAAGTCACGGATAAGGGGGTGTACCCTTGTACTCCAAACAATAAACATGTAGTGCTCCCAATGGGTGTGGGGGCACACAAATGACACCATGGGTCTCCAAATGAATCAAATATTCCTGTATTCCTTCTGTAAAGGCTTATATGCTGGAATAAATGATGCCACATCATCGTACATGTCATGGGACACCTGCCAAGTGTGTAGTGCACATGTGGGGCTCGTTGGGCATATTGTAACAAATGCATCTTCCTCGTCCAAAAGGTGGATCTCTAGCAATATCTGAATATTCATATGGATCCATGGAGTGTTTTCCATTGCCCTGGAAGCCCATGGCTCTAGACACACACCCTACATGTGCCAATATATCCCTCTAGAATATTAGGACCTTGTATAGGGAGACGAAACCCAAAATGGACACCATATGCTATCTTGTATAAGATCCAATGCGTCCCCTAGCCTTCTAGTACAAAAATCATTAAATTAATTAGATAAAATGGCCTAAAAACCATGGACAATAAGTAGACACGTCATAATTTCTTTCCTTTCATAGTGGGCTTTGGGATGTGGTAATGTATCCAAGCTCCAAAGGGGATTATCCAAGTACTTTATTAGGTGGTCTCTACCTTTGGAGTGGATAGTACGTCTAAGATCCACCCCTCAAATGGTGGTCAAATATGATTATGATATCAAATGGAGTAAGGAATGATAGGGGCAATCCCAGGCCACATATTGGGGTGCATGGGTAGCTAGGTAAAGGGAAGTCGACACTTGGGTATGTAATGTGTAGGAGGGAGAAATAATGGTACATGAGGTGCCTCGACCCTAATTTTTCCACCCTTCTTTATATGATTTTTTAATTTTATCGTTTTTATTTGATTAACTTCTTCGGTCTCAAAGGATAAGAGCATGATGTGTAAGATATAGCAGTCAATACCCCCTTTTTAGTAGGGAAGTTCATTTCCCTCCAAGTGTTGGGACAATAATGGGTTCTTGAATGATAAATGAGGCCCATCTAGGGCATATTGAACCAAGGTGATGGCCATGGGAATGGGGTAGAGCTCATGCATTAGATTTGTCCCACATGTTAGATATTTTTGTCTTCACCATATTTTCCATTATGTGGTACATTTCCCTATTGATAGTTGCTTCAACCTCCAGAGCATCGTTCTAGGCCTGACCCAAAGTGGGGGCATGAGAAAGGGGAGGCTAACCCTATGTGGACCTAGTGAGGGAATGTAGACCCAGGTGGGAGATATGATGAATGAGGTTATAGTGAGTGGAAAAGGGATGATGTACATGGATGGGGGAGTGGGACCATGCAACCAAGGACGGGGTTTCCCGATGAGTACCACCCTAAAACCCAATGGTCAGTAAAGGAGGTACCACTGGACTAAAATGCAAGGGTAACATACAAAAGAGATCAAGGGGACATGAGCACAAACAAAGTCCACTCTTTCCGTTGATTCCCCTCATTAATCCATGCCCAAAAGTGTCCATGATAAGTAAACCCAATACTCAATTACCTAATGAAACGAAATACCTTTAGGTTTAGGAGGCCCAACTTCAAACGTATGATCAATATAGATGGGTGAGGGACCACATGGCTCGCTCAGGTGGTGGAGAAGTGGCACAATGAGCTAGTTGGGGTCTATAAGGGGTTATTATTTTCCGAGTGAGGTCCATCATGGATAAAAAACTTCTCCTAGGCATATCACCCACGAAGTGGTGGATAACAAGGCTCAAGGGAATTTTTATTATTAAACAACCACGCAAAACCCAAACAACCAAAACCCTAATCCTCAGAGATGGAACACCAGGAGTTTGTGGGCTCCATTGGGGTTAGTTGGGCAGGCAACATCTTGAGGTCATAAGTTGGTCATATTATGTTCGTTTGGGTATGATACCTTATTGGAAATATCTCTCCAATTACTACAAGATTTTCTACAAGCCCTTGCCTATGGAAATGGGCCAACTACAGACCTCAAAAATACTTTGTTTAGGGGGTCAAAATTGCTTCAGAATTTCAAGACCTGAAAAACTCCTAAAAATAGTAAATGCTGTTGTAAACAAGGAAACTGATGAAACCAACTGGAGGTTTAGGTGGAAGAGGAGGGTGGCCACCAATATCCACATGGATCATTCCTCCCTCCTTAGGAAGCAATGATCCCCATTGTGTGCATAGCCTCCATGAGGTGAGAAAATTTCTGTTGAACTTGGTCCTTGGTGAACCACTTGCCCAAGTGAAGGAGTTAGCCTTCTTTGACAAATCGATATAGTTGGATCCTCTATTGGCAGGTTTTCTTGATATGCGTGTCCATGATCCAATCAATTGTTTCCCATTCCATGAATTATGGGTTTAACTCCATTGGTGTGATTTGTTCTGCAATGTTGGATATGTCTAGTAATCGTGGAAAGTATCGCTGAAGGCAGTCCACATTGAAAACTTGGTGTAGATGAAGGAATGGTGGAATGCTGAGCTCAAAGGAATTTTCCCCTATGACCTTGGTGATGGTGTATGACCCATATCAGAGTGGGCGAAGCTTGGGGTGGTGTACAGTGAGGAGCTCCTTCTGTAAATGTAGCCAAACTTTGTTTCCCGCTTGGAGCTTATGTGGCACCCGATGCTAATCATGTCGCTACTTATAATTACCAATGGCTCTATCCAATATGTCATGAACCTTTTGGGGGACATGATGAATGCACTCAATGAAGTTGTTTGCCCTGTCAGCATTATACTTGAAATGAGCCGATTATGCTTGAGTAGCTGCAAATGGTATGGCCACATCAATGGGACATAGAGGCTGTAATCCCAACCCCACCTAAAAGGGGCTCTGGCCATACGAACTATGGAGAGTCAGTTATAGTTGTGCTAGACATAGGGGAGGCTTTCATCCCATGTGCATTGATTCTTCGAGTTGTACATGCGCAAATGTGTATGATCACCATGTTGACGAAATCTGTTTGACCATCAGTTTGGGGGTGGAAAGTAATGGATTTAGCGAGATTGGTATCTAGCTCGAACAAAGACTTGACAAAAATGTACTTAGGAGCCTGCTGTCCCAATCTGAGATAATGGAATATGGGATCCCAAAGTGCACCCACACTCATTCAAAGAATAGTTTAGCACTGAGAAATGGCTTCTACTTGATACACTTCTTGTAGGCCGCTACAATCACCATATTAGAGAATTTGTCGACGACCACAAAAACACACTCATTTCCATTCTTAGTAAAAGGAAGGCCCGACATGTAATCCATGTATATGGATTCTCAACATTGAATATGGGTAAGCAATGAAGTATATAGGCCTTGCTTCTTGATGGTCAATTAGGAAATGCAACAGGAAGTGTAGGATCTGAAGTATTGCCCAACATCCCTTCGAAGATTTGGCTAATAGAAATAATTTTGTAGTACTGTCATTGTTTTATCCACCTCAAAATTTCCAATGACCTGACAGCAGTGTGCTTTCCAAATTATCTTGGCATGCTCTCCTAAAGGAAAACAATGTTTTTCCTAGGTGGCATAACAGTGCATCCTAGAGGTGAAAATTTGAAACTTACTTACCTTCCAGGAGTGTGTGGTATGTGTTTCCAAATTTTGTATTGCTCTTGTAAAGATGTGGCCACCCCAAAGTCTTGTACCCACAAGAGTCAAGGACAGTGGTCAATGTCACAATAGATGGTCACCTAAGGTAGTCTGCAACATTGTTGGTTTTTCCCTTCTTGTGCTTAATGTTCAAATGGAACCGTTGTAGTTATGTGGACCATTTTTTATGGTGATCATTCTACAACTTCCATTGTGTCTGTATGAGATGGAGGGGTTTGTCTGCGCAGATGATCATTTTCTTCCCTAGAATGTAATGCTTTCATTGTTGGAAAGCCTACATAATGGAATACCTCTCTTTGTCATAGGTGGGTTAATTTTGAACTGTTTCTGGAAGTTTCAAACTATGATATCCCATTGGATGGCCCTACTGAGTAAGAATTGCACCAATAGCATAGTCAGAGGCATCTGTCTCAATCTCAAATGGTTGTTTTAGGTCTGGTAATGTGAGCACTGGTGCGAAGCAAAGTCAATGCTTCAACTCAAGAATTCTTTTTGTTGGGATTGATAGCACAAGAAATTTTCTTTCACTCCTCCCATGGTGACTTGACTCAAAGGCCAAGTCATATGAGAGAAACCCAACATGAACCCGTGGTAAAAGTTGGAAAGACCCAAAAAGCTACAGAACTCTGTTAGAGTGGTTGGGGATTATCAATCCCAAATTACTTGTATCTTTGATTGGACCACATGCACACCCTTCTCATCAATGATGTACCCCAGATATTGAACCCGAGTCATGAAAAAAGTGCATTTATTCAAATTTTCACACAACTTATGTTGTCAGAGTGTTTGGAGGACATGTCGAATGTGGTGGAGGTGCTCTTCCCAATTCTAGCTGAAGATCATGATGTATTCCAAATACACCAGCATGAATTAGTTGGTGAAGGGTCACAATATGTTGTCCATCAGCCTCATGAAGGTTGTGGGGGCATTCGTCAACCCAAAAGGCATGACCAACCATTTGAAAAGGCCCTCCTTGGATTTGGAGGTAGTCTTCCACACATTAGAGGGTTCGATTGGTACCTGGTGATAACCAAACTTCAAGTCAATCTTGATGAAATATTTGCCCCCCTTGATTTGGTACATAAGGTCATCAATCAGTGGGATCAGATACCTATTCCGGAAAATGATATTTTTTAGCACCTGATAGTTAATGCCGAGTCTTGAGGTCCCATCCTTCTTTTATGCCAACATGAACGGGCTCCCATAGGGTGATGAACTTGGCTTGATGTGCCATTTCTATAGCAACTACATAATAGAGCTTTGATAGATCGGTACATTGGGTAGCGGCGTGCCTGAGATCATATTATTGGAGTGCTTGACCTGAAAATGTAGAGGTACCCCTGAGGGTGAGCTGAAATGTCCTTGTACTCCTCCACAACCTTATCCATATGTTGTTGTTGTTCGAAGGAGCCCTGTTTGGAGGTTGTGGCCATAATCGTCTTTTGGACCTGAGAGCGAATCAAAAGGAAAAAAAAAATGCTGATTTGGGAAATGATCTTAATGCTTTGCTTCATAGTGATCAGAGAGATGGCCGTAATAGGTGCTACCTTTGGTATCCTATACAAATTATTGCCCAAAGTAATAATAACTGTACAAGGCCTAGATTCATATACAACATGTTGGTTCCACAAGTATGGTTGGCCCAATAATACATCACAAACTTCAAGAGGAGCAACATCACAAAGTACCTCATTTGTGAAGGGCTTGATGTTGTAGGGGAGGCGGCACTGCTGGCTGACGTGAAGATCTTGTCCTTGGTGAAGCCACCCAATAGTGTATGACTGTGGGTTTGCTGTGGTCTTTAGGCCTAGCCACTTCATGACCTCTGCTTAAATGAGGTTATTTTTGTTCCCGATGTTGACAATGAATTATAGCGGAGAATACTTCACCCGCATTTGTGAATTGAAGAGGCGCTCATCCTCTGGATCTTCGGGCTCATCCTTCTAGATCTTGGTGGTGGAAACAATGGAACTAGGCTTCTCATTAATAATATGCTTCCATTTTTCATTCCCCTTGTTATGTTCTGACTTCGATTCGGAGCATGCATCTCGTTTGGAAGCCTTCAGCTCAGCCACCAATTACTACTTCGCTCGACACTCACTCATGTTTTGAGTGGAGCTCTTATGGAACTAACACCAATTTCTTGTGTCCTTATTTATCTTCGTGGTGTTTTTCTTTTCTTGCGGCTTTGACGAGTTGTCCTAGGTTTTCCTTCCTTAGCTTTGTCCTTCGTTTTGTGGTTTGGGGCGCCTTTCCCTAATTCGGATTCGCAGATCCAAAGTCACACTTATTCTCTTTAAATTTATGCTCGATCTTAACATCATATCGATAGGTGACACCGAGCAAGGAGATGTACTTATGAAAACATATGCGGTACATCTTGGTCCCTTCCCTTCCGCAACATGGTCCACTTTATGTATTTATCTTCATAGCTACCGACAGGGTAATATTGTTCCTTGATGGCATCTAAAAAGTAATTCCAGGTGGGTGTGGCTGAAAACAATGAGTATTCTGCCTCGTCCTTTTGCTCACAATAGGTTTCCCACCAGCCCTTGACATGGGGGATGGATTTCAGGAGTGCAAAAGTAATATTTCTCTAGTTGGAAAAAATCATGAAATGAAAAATATACTTCCAACATATTTAACTTTATATCTATGATGTTCGTATATATATGCCCTTGAAATAGGGGAATGTCAAAGTTAACTTGTACCTTAAAAGGATTGGTGCCTCTAGAGTGGCTGTTGGATGAAGATGTGTTGCATGTGGCTAGCCATTGCAGGATTTGGGAAAAATTATCCATCATTGCATTCATTTATTTCTTGAGGGCCTCCTCGAGAAATATTTTGAATGGATCTCTTGCTCCCTTGTCTTTATTTTCTTCTGCCATGGGAGGTCATCGGGGTTTTCAAGGCTAATATAACAAAGGTTCAACCAAATTGAGCCCTAAGTCCTTATACCCTGAACTCGTTGGGGACATGCAAAGAAAAACTGATAAATAACAGACTGCTCTGATACCATCGATTTGGATTGATGCATGAATGTAATAGAAAACATATATAAACATAAACATAGAAGTGCAGAATAAATAAAACTTCATTTCATTAATATCAAAGAATTGAAATATGCTTACGTATAAAATGGAAATAAACTGGCTCGAGATATGGTAGCTTTTCTCTGAGAAGAGATGTGGCAGCTAGATGCCTCTGAACTGTGTTACAATGAGACTGAAAGGAATTTTTATTATTGAACAACAAGGTAAAACCCTAAACAACCAAAACCATAACCCTAAGATATGGAACACCAATATCTAGTGGGCCCCATTGGGGTTACTTGAGCAGCCAACTTCCCGGGGTCGTTACTTGGTCATATTATCTCTGTTTGGCACGTATGATACCTCATCAGAAATATCTCTCTGATTAATACATGATTTGTCACAGGACCTTGCCTACGGCTATGGGACTATTGAGGAGCTCACAAAAATGTTGTTTATGGGGTAAAAAAGTCTCTTGAATTTCAAGACCTGAAAAGTTGCTAAAAATAGTAAACGTTGTTAGAAACAATGAAACTGATGAAACCCACTAGAGGTCTACGTGGAAGAGGCAGGTGGCCACCAATATAAACTTGGATCACTACACATACATGAAATGGTATATTGAAATTTAGAGTAACTTGGTAAACTATTTATCCTGGTTACCCCTTTTTGTTATATTTGTGTTGTTAATTTCTAAAATTTATTAATCCATCATGGAAGAACACCCTCAACATCCTCGTCATTCACATGGAATGAAAATATTTCATACCTTACTTGTTGAGGCAACACCTAATTGTCGTAAGAATAAGATAACACAAACTACCAAAATTGGTACTTTGGAAGCTACCCCTACTGGAACCAAATCTAAAATTAATAAGCTAGAATCATCACTTTCCATAAGTGTTGAACCCAAAAGTACATCTTTGTCAATTGGCGAGTCTAACATAGTAAAAAATAAATCCCTTGAAGCATTATAACTTGATGCCATTGAACCTATTTATCCAAATTCATATACCTGAAAACCCGAGGAACCTTAGATAATTGAACTGAACACTTCATGGACTTATTCTTCTCGTCCTCTTCCTTTTTCTCAACCACAAACTGTAAATTTCAGTCCCAGCAGAGAAAAAATCCCACTTGATCTTTTGAGTATTAATGAAATTACTGAAGAAGGGTCTTGACCTTCATATCCAGTCCATTTAAGAGGGACTTCTCTTTATCAATATTATCCTTTTCCTACTCCTCATAATCAAGTACAAGCTCCTTCAATTAGGGCTCCTCATTTTAACTCACCTTTGAATTTCCCTCAGAAAAATCCTTTGAGAGGTTTAACCATGACTGAGTCAATGACATTATCTCAACCCATGACTACTATCATGAGTGATTTGACTAAAGTTACAACAACTTTTTTTAACTTCACCAGAAACTCATTTGTATGGTGGTCCATCAGTACCACCTATCTACTATTCATTGTCTAGAAAAATTTTCCGGTGTGCCAATTAGTCCATGGAATTATACTTTACCATCTTCATTTATTACTCATTCATCATTAAATTAACAATTCCAAACTTATATGGTAGAGGATAAGTCCATGGAATAGTCGACACACCAAAAAATGTTTCATACAATGACTGGTAGCCAAGTGGTACTGATGGACCACAATACAATTGTGTTTCTAGTGAAGTTACAAACGTAGAAGTTGCTGCAAATTTGGTCGATTCACTCATGATAGAAGATAGGGATTGAGAGACCAACACTCACTTAGTCATGGTTAAAATTCTCAAAGGATTTTGCTGAGGGAAATTCAAAGGTGAGTTAAAAGGAGGAGTCCTAGGTGAAGGATCTCGTACTTGAGTATGAAGAGTAAGAAAAGGGTGAGCTTGATAGAGAGGAGTCCCTCTTAAATGGAAAAAAGATGAAGGGCGATACCCTTCTTCAGTAATTTCCTGAATACTCAAAATACTGGGTGGAAGTTATTCTCTGACATGACCAAAGTTTACAGGTTGTGGTTGAGAAAAAGGCAAAGGAAGAGAAGAAGAAGTCCCTGAATTAGTCTATTCAGTTATCCAAGGTTCCTCACACTGTATAACCTTAGGTTGTAAGGTATATGAATATGGAAATATAGGTTCAATGACCTCAACTTATAATGTTTGAAGGGCTCTAGTTTCAACTGTGTTAAACTCACGAATTGGTAAATATGTAATTTCAGGTTCAACACTTAAAGGAAGTGATGATTATGGTTGATTAATTTTAAATGTGGTTCCAGAAAGGGTAGCTATTGAATATCAATTTTGGTAGTTTGTACTTTCTTATTCTTACAATGACAAGGTGTTTTCTAAGGAGGTAAAGGAGGAAATATATTTATTCTACGTGAATGACGAGGTTGTTGAGTGTTTTCTTCCATGGTGGATTAATGAATTTTAGAAATTAAAAAACACAAATAAAACAAAAAGGGGTAACTAGGAAAAAGGGTTTACCAAGTTTTTGTGAGCTGCAATTTACTGTTTCTAGTACGTGTAGGTAATCTCCTTGAATGATGTGTTCAGTGTATCATAGTAAATAAGGCAACAAATCGGTTACCTATGGTAGGATAGCAACCTAAACGAGACTTCCAAAATATACCCATACGTATGTGGAAGTGAAATATATGGTAGTGTTGTGTAATGCATCTTGTATGATAAGAATTATTTTGATATACTTTTCATATGGGGAGCACCACTCGATATACCTGAAGGCACGTTATGTTCATGAAATACCGACTACCCCCAGAATGTAATGCATATAAATTTCAACAACTGCTACGTTTAACAATGTGAGAACATGTCTTCTAGTCTAGACCTCTATGTGTGTTTTTAATTTTCTAAATGATTCTTAGATTGAATGAATAAATTTAAAATCTAATCTTCAATTAAGTTTAGATTTCAAGGCTCACGGTAAAAATTCACCTAAAATTTTTATGAAGCAACTAGCATGATGAAAATAACTCTTTATTTTCAATGAAGGTCTATCTCTCAGAAGGGAGAAACAAATTATCAGTCATCAATAATTTTTACCTATTTAGATGAATAAATGCTTTGTCCTAGATTTCTAGAAATAGAATTCAAGAATCATGTGAGTTCTAGAAATCTCCTCAAAGAGAAAATTTTCACTATCCCATTGTTGAGATTCAACGAGATGATGAGCTTAGTGAAAAGAGTCGCCTTCACTAAGTGGGCCCGCAGGCTATTTTTGGCGCAAGTCTATTTTTAGACTATGTCTATTTTTAGACATGTCGATCATATTTCAGAAGTTGCAGGATGCTATTTGTGGATGGTTGATCAAGTTGGAAAAATAGATAAAATTCTATTTTTATAATATTGGGCAAAGTCTATTTATAGATCGTCAATCTAAAAATAAATGCATGTCGATTATTATTAGCTCTTAATAATAATCAGACTTTAAACAACAACTTATTCTCTTGGAGCACTTCAGTTCAGTGCACAGATGTGGCACAACAGCTGACAGAAGGAATTACGCTATTCCTAAGGGTTTACTGAAGCTATTGCATGGAGGACTCAGTTAGAACTCAAGTGGCAGAGTTATGACACAGTTGGAAGAAGTAGTTATGGAGTTGTATATAGTTTAACTCAGTTAGACTCAGTTGAGCTAGTTGTATCTAGTCTAACTGATTAATACACTAGTGAGAGTGGAGTGAATTAATTAGTTAATTAATTCATAAATAATAACTCATTAATCAACTCAACAATACATTAGTTAACTACAGTGCATGGCCGTTTCAGTGGAGACCAGTGGAGAGATAGGTGAAAGGGAAAGATAAACTATCTGTTGTGACTATTAGTGATGCATTGATTACATCAAACACACAATGCAGATTCCAATGAGGATTGCGCAGTCAATTGAAGATTAATTCGAATTCATTTCGAGCTATTCTTCATCAGAGATTGCACAGTGGAGGCATGCTAGCAAGTGGCATAGATCGATGCATGGATTTGCAAGATTGGGCTTGATTAGTGTGTGACGATTGTACTGTACTGAGAGCTTGTGATAAGCTTTGTATGTTTGTATGAGATTTTCATATGATCTCCATGTTAAATAATATATAGTTGGGGTTTTCAGCTTTAGGCTTTCCCGGTTAAAAACTGTGTTATGTGCAATTGAATATTTTTTGTTTATGCTTCACATGTGTGTGCAATTAATTTTTCCGCAAAAGATTAACAAGTGGAATAGATTTAGTATCTTGCATAAAGTTAAATAGTCTGAGATCAGGTGGATATTGGACATATGCATGCTTAGTGCATATAATTTCTACACCCACTTCTCTGCCAAAGCATGGCCAATCTATCACCAAGATCAGACCCAATCCTGAACTGATGTCCCTCGCTCTCACTATGTTTGCCACCTCTACCTATAACACTCTATCTCTATTTTCCTAAGCCCTCTATTTTCACACCTTGTTTCGCCAAGTAAATTGAAAATTTTCCCCTACTCACCAAGTGCATCAAGCAAGTGGTTTCAAAACTCCATTTCTAAAGCCCCTTTGAATAAAAACAAGGTTTCCTAGTTATCTAGGATGGTAGTGCATAATAGAGTGTCAAAAACCTTGTCTCCTCATCCAAACCGTGATTCAAGTTTTCAGTCAAAAAACTTATTCCGAGGAAATTACAATAAGTCAAATAGGGTCACCTAGGTTATGCATTGTCATGGTTCTAAATTCACTGTTTCCACAGATATTCAAAGGTGAAGTCAAGAGAACACAAGAATGAAGCTTATCTTTGTCTGAAGAATATCAAATACCTCCAAAGATATCCTCTTGATCAAGCAGTAAGCCTGCAAAAGAGAAATTTACCATGTCCAAGCATTTCTATAGGAATGTTTTGTAAATGGTCAAAAATAGAAACAGAGCCAAAGAAGAAGGCCTAAAAAACTTATAAAGGAATCCATAGCAGGTGGTAAGATACAATAGGATTAAGTTCACAAAGGAGATCATTAAAAAGGTATTTAGCCTGAAGCACAAGTTTTGTAGGGAGGAAAATGTTTCTTACTTACTTTTCTGCAAAAGAGTCAAAGGGCTATCAACCTAGCAAGAGGTAAAGTAATGAGAGGCATCATCACAAGAAAACCACTCAAAACCAAGAAGAAAGCAACAAGGTATGTGTTTGATGGGAAGCAATATTCATGACTGTTTTGACCAAGCAATAGAGAAATGCTAAGGTTACAAAGGCAAAGAACCCCTAAAACCCTTCAAATGATCATTGAAGGATTTTAGGACATAAATAGTGAGTTTGATAAGTATCTCTTTGAGAACTTAGAAGATAACATTATTTTTTTTTCTAAAGTATCCCTAAAAACTTAGAAGGCTGGGAAGATATGACAAAGATGGTAAAAATAGTGACAACGAAACCTCCTTCATCATAGCAGATGGTTTCAAGGGTTTTCAAACTACCTTATAGGGTTTGGCAGACAAGCACTAACTCCACCTCAGCAAAAGGTAAAATCGGAGGTTTTAAAAAGATCAGCGAGGGAAGACATGAAGATCAAATACTCCAGTACACCAAAGGAAGAAAGATGATGAAGAGTATCAGCAAGAAGAGGCAAGAAATGTAAGTTCAAAAGTATTTTTCTCTGAAAAATATTTAAAGACATATTCAAGTGGCCAAAGGGGAAAAAAAAGGGTGGAAATTTCCAAAAATAGAAACTATGATAAGCATGGGTCATTATTTGATAAAGCAAGTTGTCCAAGTTCAAAAGTGACAGTGATAAAAGTGACTTAAAAACAAACAAATATGCCCCTGGTTTAGAGCAGAGTAGTGAACTCCGAACAAGGACCTCTTTATCAAATGACTATACTGCAAAAAACATGACTAAGACATAAATAACACTTTACAGAGCTAACAAAGGTGTTTTTCCCACAGAAAGAATGACAAGGTCAAAGGAAAGAATGTTTCAAATACATAATATCAGTCAAAAGGAGAAATGGAAAAAATGATGAGTCTGTTGTGTATAAATATTAAAGTAAAAAACAAGTTCTTTTTCCAAAAAGGGCTAAGAGGCATAGGCTTGGTGTCTTCAGGAAGGGTGTCAAATTAAAAAGAGCTTTAAGAAGCCTCCAGCGATGAAGAAAAGAAACTGTTTCAATCAAATATGCCACCTGCAAGACCAACACAGCCAAAGACACAGTGAGAAAAAGTGAAGAAATATGAACATTACAAAAGTGGTTTTTGGTTTCAAATTTGTTTTTCCAAAAGGTTATAAAGGCCTTTTTGGGTATTCCCCCATATCATTTGTCATCCCCAAGAAAAAGAAATCTGTTGAGAGAGAGTTTGAGGGTTTCTGTGAAAAATTAGTGAAAATCTCCAGGCGCTACGCACAGGAAAGGTGGCCGCAGTGTTATTTAACATTGCACCGTGCACCCAGGCCCTGGCGGTACACATCTGGGCTGATGTTACACACAGACACAGCAAAAAAGCACCCAAGTTTCCTAAAACTTCCTATCGGCCACCCGGTGCTACGCTCCGACGGGCCCAACTGGCCCATCTCCGGCTCAAGCTGACCCAGTGCTATGCACAGACAAAGTGTGTCTAAATTTGCTATAAGGAGTCAAAATTTTGATTTTTCCCCTCCAAAATTCCTGCAATCAAAGACACAAGGTTGGTGGTTTATTTTATTTCCTCCAGGCTTTCAATTTCCTAAGCAAAGAGATATTTAAAAGGCGTAATTAAACCAAACCCTAGGCTACATAAGAAATTAGTTTTAAATATCTTTGGTTAGGGTTTGAAAAGGAGAAAATTGTTATATATGCCAGAGGAGACTGAGTGACAGCAAAAAAACCTCCAGAACACTGAGTGCACTCCTAGAAAGTTTCATATTGGCCCGCATTTTCAAAATTCGCCCATCACCTCACTCATTGCAGCCTTTTAACCTAAAGGCTCTCAAACAAAATATAAAAATCTTGCTATGCTAGAACCAGCCACCATGCCTGAAGGAGAAATTTATGCCAGCAGTGATGAAAGACAAAGACCTTCCAAGCCTAAACACAAGGGAGTACGGGAAAATAGGTTGGAGCCCTTAAACACCATTCAAATTACTTCCTCTCCCATGATCCTTTCATGCTTTCATGATGTTGGGTGTTATCAATTTTGTGAAAAGGTCAAGCAAGTCAAAAGCCACTCAGACTTGACTAGATTTTTCATCCTTGGCTTACAAAATCACCAACTTAACCTAGCAGGAGTGGAGTTTGAACTCTCATCTGAATCCATTTCTAAAGCAACAGGTATACCAGACATTGGTGAGATATGGTTTAAACAAAAGAAGATGTATTTGAGCTATTATGAGCCCTACCTAAAACCTAGCTGTCAACAAGGTTGCAAGGTTGTCTTCCCCTTCTCCCACCTGCTAGAGAGGTATGCCCTACTGATGAGGCAGGTTATCATGTATTTCACCTGTGAGGGGAGATACTCTAGGATTTACTCATATCATATAAGGTTACTGATGCACTTCACCAATGTCAAAATGATGAACCTACCATACTACCATTTCCGAAGTATTGAAAAAATGGCCTCAATTGTCAAGAAGAGAAGCTATGAATGCCAAATGTCAAGCCTTTTCCACCACTCCTTGATCAAAGTGGTTGTCTTACACCAGCTGGAGTAGCAAGGAATCCCTTGGGATGTCTTCATCTCACATGATGTGTTTACAAACCCCAAGCCTTCATTCAGCAGAATCTACCTTCCACTTCACAACCACCTACCTCCACTCCTCCATGATCTCTCCATATGTCTTCTCCACAAAGAAATCCACCTCCTATCTCTTCTCCTAATGTACCAAGTGAAGAAGTTGACAGTGGCTCTAATGAAGAGAAAATAGATGAAAATAATGAGGAAGAGGACAGTGAGGTAGAAACGGAGATAGATGAAGAAAATGAGGAAGAGGATAGTTAGGTAGAAACTGAGATAGATGAAGAAAACAAAGAAGAAGGAAATGAGTTATAAACTAAGGAAGATGAAGAAAAAAAAGGAGAGGATAGTAGTGAGTAGGAAAGTGATAATAGCCACAACAAACAAGAAAGTGATAACAACAGAAATCAAGAGAAAGATGCAAGTGAGGCAAAGGTTGAAAACATTGAGGCAAATGCAGAGCTTGATAAAGATGATGAAAGTGGTGAAAATGATGAATATTATGGGACAAAAATAGAGTTTAAAGAAGAGGAACAACAGAGTGATGATGACCAAGAAGAGGCAGCCTCTCAAGAGGGAAATAGTGAGCAAGAAAATAGAGTTGAAATCAGTGAGCCCCATGATGAGAAAAAGGACCAAAATATTGGGTCTTATGATGAAGAATATGACACTGAAAACACATATGAAGACAGTGAGGAGGAGGCATATGAAGGTAATGAAGATACTAAGGAAAGAAATGATGAATTTTAGCATGGCAGTGAAACCAATCATAGTGACAAAGGTGCTGAAATAAATGAGGTAAGTGAAGAGGGTAGTGGTGAGGTTGAGATTCAAGATGAAAGTGTAGAAAACAGTGATAAAAGCAAGGATGATGATGAGGTCAAAGGTCAAGAAATCAGAAACCCTATGGAGCATCAACTGACTCATGAAAGCCATGACAAAGATGAAAAGGCTCGTGGCACCTCCAAAGGTAAAACAACATCATCAATCCTCTCACATGCACCTATCACAGAGGCAGAAGAGATGTGTTTGTTGCCTCAAAAAGGCAAAGGGCCATCTCTCCTCCAAAAATCAAGAATCAAGACAAAGTAAAGGGAAATATGGACAAAGGTGAGTAGAAGGTACAGGTAAGAAGGAGCAAAAGGATCAAGAAGACTTCTCAAGGGTCTCAATTCATTGATCTAGACAATGACAATGAGGACCAGGAGATGAAAACTAGGTTTCTCCTCTTGGAAAAAGATGCATAGCTTTAGGAGTGGGAAAGGAACTTTGATATGGCTCAAAGGGTCATCCACTATTACAAAGAGGAACATAATCATTTCAAAGAAGTCAAGAGGGGCCTTGCCCTACAAAAGAAAATGGCCAAACATTATGCAAGGAAAATCATGCTTGCTAGTGCCAAGCTAAAGAAGGCCCTCATTGAACTAGAAGACCTAAAAATAGCCAAAGTGCATGACAGACTTGGATTCGTGGCTGAGGCTTCTCAACAGGTGTCCAAAACCTCTTGAGGGGTCTCTCTAGAATTTTTGAGGCAAATTGGACAACTTTTTGTTTTTTCCAAATTTTGACCCCTAGGAGCGCAACACCCTAGGCGCTACGCACAAAATTGGTGCAAATTAAGCTCTCAAAGTTTAAATTTTTGGATTTTTCATATCACCAACAGTCTACTCACCAATTTTCAGATCCTTTGGAGTATTTTTACACCCTAAAATGGTCAAAAAACATAAAACATTTGACCTTTCTGCCTCCTTTTCAGACCAGGTTCTACGCACAGAGTAGTGTTGGAAGATTTGATTTTTGGACCAGTAAATGGAATCCACTCAGCAAAAATCAATTTTTTTTGGAAATTAGACTCATCAGGCTTTCCAATGAGCCATCGCGGAGCCAAATCCGGTGTCAGGAAGACCTCCAAAAGACTGCTGTAAAAAGGCCTATTTCTGCGCTACGCACCTCGCATTTTTTCATTGTTTCACATAGTGCACTATGCACTTGTGGATGAGTGGGAAAAATGTGCGTTTGGAAAGTTTTCTCATGCTTGTCAGAGCCTAAAAGTCAATATAATTTCTATTTTGGTCCGGAAAATATATTTGTAGGATATTTTTGTGCCTCAGGCCTTGCAAGGCCTCAAGGACAATGTTAGGTCCCTATATGACTAGTATAGTACCTTATTGTTGTTAGCGTAAGCCCCTTATTTTTATTATTGTACCCTTGTAACCCCCATTTTGTTATTATTGTGCCCTTAAATTATTATTGTTAGGTCGGCTAGGATTACATTGTGGCCCACTAGGATTACATTATGGCCCCATGGACTCCTATATATAGAAAGGAGGTTTTGTAAATTGTATCATCCAAGAATTGTTCATTTATGTAATGTATTGGAGGTTGCCCCCTTGAAGGGGCTCATTTATAAGGCGTTGATATCTCTTTTCTTCTATTTTTGGAGCTGGTTACACAACATTTGGTTTCATAGCTTTGGATTCTAGGGTTTCGCTGCTCCAAACAGGTCATCGTGGAATTTTCGCTATAAATTATTTTCTACGAAGTTTAAGAAGCTGAAATTTTTAGGGTACAAAGCCGAAATCCTGAGGAAGAGTTTCTAAAAATTTCAGAGCTTGGTTCGCAATATTTTCGGAGATATGATCTATGGAAGTTAGGTCTTTTTTTAGGCTCCTAAACAGGTCATCATGGCATTTGCGCTATAAATGTTTTTCTACGAAGGTTCAGAATCTGAAATTATTATGGTGTGAAGTTGAAATCCTGAAGAAATTATTCAAAATATTTCAGAGCTTGGTTCGCAATATTTTTGGAGATATGATCCGCAGAAGGTAGTGCTTTTTCAAGCTCCTAAATTTCATATCAAAGAGGTGATCGTGGGAAAAGTTCAATAACTCTCTCTCTGGGCATAGGATTGGAGTGCCGCAAAAAGTGGCTGCAATTACACGGACAATAGTTTCTTGGCTATTAATTTCAGAGATGAAGGATGAAATAGTGACACGTGGCAAGTCGTACAAGTTCGCTCTACTGAACCAGTCCATAATTAGGTCATTGTGGGAGATTGGACACAACTTTGTCTTGGAGAATCCAAATCAGGTCAAAATTGTGGCATTTGAAAGATATTTCAGAGGGCTACGTTGGTACCGAAAATCAAATATTGAAGTGCAGCAATCACAAATATAATCCAATTTCAATATCGAACTCCTCAAAAACAAGAAAAAGGTGTGTTTTTTTTCCGAATTGCATAATTCTTGTTTGAAGAATCAATTTGAATTGATTCCAAGGGAATATTTCAGAATAGATATCAATATTGGGTTCTAAAAGATGCATTGTAAAAATAATTCAACACTCATTAAGCCTTCAGAAGGCTCTACTATGACTCATGAAGATGAATAATTGCAACATGATCTATCAAAATTACAAGAGCAAGTGCAACAAATTTCACTCTTGCAAAGAGCAAAAAAAAATGAAATGGAAGTTTTGAAGAAAGGCGTGGAAGCTAAGATGGATGGCGTGCAAGCTTATATGGATGGCATGGAAGCTAAAATGGATGGAATGGAAGCTGACATGGAAGCTAAGATGGATGACATGAAATACAACATGGAAAACATGAAGAATGATCTAAAAATAGACATCGAAGGTTTGACAAAGTTGATACAAGAAATGTTTCCTAATGGTGAAAATATAGTAGAAGAACCTCATGATGAGAACAAAATAAATGTTAATCGTGATTTCATAAACTCTAATGTTGGCGGGAAGAACCACCATATTCCAAAATGGATATGAGGAAGTTTGATGGAAAGGATCCTGTAACATGGATACTACAGATGGAGCAATATTTTGATCTCCATAATGTGAAAAACACACAAAAGGTACGCATTGCAACTTTACATTTATAACAAAATACATTTGTATGGTATTGATGGCTTTGCTCCCGTAAAAAAATTGTCACTTGGTCAATTTTTACGGAGGAAATGATAGCACATTATGAGGATACAAAGAGCAACATCTTCTTTAGCCAATTGATAAATCTCAAACAAAAGGGTTTAGTGGGGCAGCACATTGAGGACTTCCAAAAATTGAATATAAGGGTAACTGATATTCCAGAGGAACACAGGATTGATCTCTTCATAGGTACTCTAAAGGATAACATCCAACATGAAGTTCGTGTTTTGGAACCTGATTCACTGGAGAAGGCATTCAGGTTGGCAAGAAAAGTTGAATGTAAAATTATGGCGACAAGGAAGCCTACCACTCAATTCTATAAAGAAGGAAGTGTTGCTACGCCTAGATTTCCACAACCTACAAGGTTGACACCACAAAAATTGGAAGAAAAAAGAGAAAAAGGGCTTTGCTACAGTTGTGATAGGAAATACACTAAAGGTCATAAGTGTTCTGAGAAGAAATTATTTTATATAGATTGTGAAGAGGAAGAATAAAATGAACAAGAAGAGGATATACACCAGGAACCAGCCCTAAAAGAGGAAGAAATGAATCTGACCATATCGTGTAATGCATTGGCAGGAATTACCACTCCTAAAACTCTCAAGATAGTAGGACAAATCAAGAAGAAAAAGCTAATAGTGTTGATTGATTCAGGTAGCACCCATAATTTTATTCATTGTAAGGTAGCCAAGGAATTAAATTGTTTCCTATACCCAGCACCAGAATGTCAAGTGATGGTTGCAAATGGAGGAACTATAAATTGCTCTGGAAAATGCCATAATATTAAGTTAACCATGGGGGAATATGTATTGACTAGTCCAATGCTTTCCATTCCTATGGGAGGTGTCGATGTTGTACTAGGAGTACAATGGTTACAATCTTTGGGGACGGTAGCTTTTAATTTTCAAGAACTTTTCTTGAAATTTTTTTCAGAAGGAAAGGAAGTCGAATTATGGGGTATTGCGGGGAAGCCAGGAAGGATAATAAGCTCTAATGTCATGAAAAAACTTCTAAAGAAAGAACAGCGAGGCGTAATTGCACAATTATGCTCACTAGAAGTTCCAACATCAAAATCATCTATTTCTGCAGATCTCCAACAAGTCTTCGACAATCATTCCAAGGTGTTTGAAACTCCCAAAGGACTCCCACCTATTCGTGATCATGATCATGCTATTCATTTGATTCCAGGAAGTGTTCCTCCAAACATCAGGCCTTATAGATATCCTTACTTCCAAAAGAGCGAAATTGAACGTATGATTGCAGAAATGTTAGAGGCAGGTATAATTCAACGTAGTCAAAGTTCTTTCTCTGCTCCTGTAGTATTGGTACACAAGAAGGATGGATCATGGCGAATGTGTCTGGATTATAGGGAGCTCAATAAGCTCACCATTAAAGATAAATTTCCCATTCCTGTGATTGATGAATTATTGGATGAATTACATAGAGCAATTTATTTTACCAAGTTGGATCTTCGTTCAGGATATCATCAAATTATTATGAAGACTAAAGATATTCCAAAAACAACATTTTGAACTCATGAGGGTCATTATGAATTTTTGGTCATGCCTTTTGGCCTTACCAATGCACCTTCTACATTTCAAGGGTTGATGAATTCCATTTTCAAACCCTTCCTTAGAAAATTTGTGCTAGTATTTTTTGATGATATACTTATCTACAGCAGGTCTTGGAAGGATCATGTTGAACATGTTGACAGGGTGCTCAAACTATTGCAGGAGAAACAATTATATGCAAAAACATCCAAATGTTTCTTTGGAGTACAAGATGTGGAATATCTGGGTCATATTATATCTCACGAGGGTGTTAAAGTAGACCCTAACAAAATTAAAGCCATTAAGGAATGGAAAGTCCCCACGACCATAAAGCCGTTGCGAGGATTTCTCGAGTTAACAGGGTATTATTGCAAGTTTGTTAAGAATTATGGGAGAATAGCAGCACCTCTAACAACATTATTGAAGAAAGATGCATTTTCATGGACTCCTGAAGCAACTAAGGCCTTTGAACATCTTAAAGAGGCAATGTGCCTAGCACCGGTCTTAGCTACGCCAGACTTCACAAAAACCTTTATTGTGGAATGTGATGCCTCAGGAAATGGAATTGGTGCAGTTTTAATGCAGGAAGGAAGACCGATTGCTTTTGAAAGTCATCCAATCAAAGGAAAGTATTTACAGAAACCTATTTATGAGAAGGAAATGTTAGCAATACTACATGCACTAAAGAAATGGCGAACTTACCTAATGGGAAGACACTTCAAGGTTAAAACTGATCATGATAGTCTTAAACACTTTTTGGAACAAAGACTATCTTCATAAGAGTAGCAAAAATGGGTCACAAAGATGTTGGGTTATGACTTTGAAATAATCTACAAAAAAGGAAAGCTTAATGTTGTTGCAGATGCACTCTCAAGAAAGAATGAAGAGGTGGAAGCATTCCTTTGTGCCATTTCTATTATCCAACCAGATTGGATAACCGAAGCAAGAGATGAATGGAAGAAGGACAAAGATGTATGGACACTCATTCAAAAGTTGCAGCAAGATCCTAGTACATCCGATACATTTAGTTGGAAAAATGATTCCTTATGGTACAAAGATCGCTTATATCTTTGTAAGAATTCCCAACTAAAACAAAAGATTCTTCTCGAATTGCACACTTCTCCTTTAGGAGGACACTCAGGATTTTTAAAAACTTACCACAGGGTGAAGAAAGAATTTTTTTGGGATGGACTTAAATCTGATATTCAAAAGTTTGTGGCGGAATGTTTGGTTTTCCAACAGAATAAAGTGGAGACAATTAAGACCCCGGGATTTCTACAACCTTTATCCATTCCAAGTCAACGTTGAGAGGAGATTTCAATGGATTTTATCACAGGTTTACCTAAGTCCGAAGGAAAGAATGTCATCATGGTGGTAGTTGATAGACTTACCAAGTATGCACACTTCTGTGCATTATCTCATCCATTTAAAGCAAGTACAGTTGCTACTACATTTGTGGACAGAATTCAAAAGCTACATGGAAGCCCAAGGGTTATTGTGAGCGACAGAGATCCCATTTTTACGGGAAATTTTTGGACAAATTTATTTTCTTGTTTGGGTACTAAATTAGCTCATAGCTCATCTTATCATCCTCAATCTGATGGTCAAACTGAGATAGTAAATAAATGTTTGGAAGGATATCTTCGTTGTTTTGTATCCGATAAACAAACACAATGGGTCAAGTGGTTACCTCTCGCTGAATGGTGGTATAACACTTCCTTCCATACTACAGCAAAAATGACCCCATTTATGGCACCTTATGGATATCATCCACCATCGATCACATCATCTTTAAGGGAAAATTCGAAGGTTCAAGCAGTGGAAGATCACATCGAGCATTAGTAAGAAGTTCTCCAACTCTTAAAGGATAACCTGAATTTGGCACAAAATCGAATGAAACAACAGGCAGATCAACATCGTAGCGAGAGAAGTTTTGATGTAGGAGATTGGGTATTTTTAGGGCTACAACCATACAAACAAATGTCCCTCAAGCAAGCAAAGAAGGATAATAAATTATCGCCAAAGTACTATGGTCCTTACAAGGTGTTGCAAAAGATTGGTACTATGGCATACAAATTGGAGCTTCTCGCTTCTTCACGAGTGCATCTAGTTTTCCATGTTTCATGCTTAAAGAAGGTTATAGGTGAAAATCTTCCAGTTCAAACAATATTGCCAGAACTTGATGAGGAAGGAAAATTCATATTGGAAACTGAAGCGGTCATGGAAACAAGAACTCGACAGCTACGGAATCGATCAATTTCAGAGTATCTCATCAAGTGGAAGAACTTACCCACTGAAGATTCTACATGGGAGGATGAGAATTTTATACAGAAGCATCCATAGCTACTCAAGCGTTGAGGACAACACTTTTTTGAAGGAGAGGGGTATGTTAGGTCCCTATATGACTAGTATAGTCCCTTATTGTTGTTAGTGTAACCCCCTTATTGTTATTATTGTACCCTTGTAACCCCCATTTTGTTATTATTGTGCCCTTAAATTATTATTGTTAGGTCGGCTAGGATTACATTGTGGACCACTAGGATTACATTATGGCCCCATGGACTCCTATATATAGAAAGGAGGTTTTGTAAATTGTATCATCCAAGAATTGTTCATTTATGTAATGTATTGGAGGTTTCCCCCTCGAATTAGCTCATTTCTAAGGCGTTGATATCTCTTTTATTTTATTTTTGGAGCTGGTTACACAACAGACAAGTTAGGATATTTCTCTTTGGCCAATAAGCTTCTAGATGCTCTAGTAGGCTCTCCTCTCCTTATTTTTTATATAAGGCATGAGGATTCATTGTAAATATTTGGGACTTGATGTGTTTAAGATAAATACATGGTTTTATGAGCTTGGAGAAGAAATTGGTTTTATGAAGTGAATGAATGGCTTCTTTGGCTTGATGATGGAGAAGCATGTTTGAAGGATTCCATAGCTTGGTGAATGGTGATTTTTTCTTAACTTGTTAATTTTTTCTTGTCCTCATTTCGATTTCATTCTTCTTTATTGCTATAGATCAGAAAAGTATAGGTTGAGACATGCTCATGGAAGCACCTCAAAACCCCTGTTTGTTATAGCCTTGATTTTTTCCTCTTTTAGTCATCTTAAGGAATTCTTGACTGCTCCTTAGGCCCACTAAAACTTGTTTTTGTTTCATGAATGGTTAGTATGCTAGCTTATAATTATGATTCATGGTGTGCCCTGCTTATTTAAAGTTTTCAAAACCCTATCTTGAAGCTTTTCTATGGAATATTGATTGATTAGGTTAAGACAAAGAGGTCTCGTTCAATCTTGCCCTTTGCTCATGCTTACCAAATTATTTCAGAGTTCCCAATAACTTGATATATGTTGTTTAGGAGTTCCCTCTCCATAAATTGAGTTGTTTGTTTATCTTATGTGTTTTCCCAAAAGTTGAAGGTGTATTTCTAAAGTTAGGGGTTCTAATGCTTCTATGTTTCACTGGAATGTTCATGTTACATGTTTATCAGTTTGAGTATTGTTCATAGAGATTAATGGTTTTCCCTACCTCATGCGTTATTGTTGCAGACTATATATGTTTAAGACCTCTTAGTTTTTTCCCAAACTTAATGTTCATTACACCTCATACATCACCTAAGGGATCTATTAACCTTGTTAAATCAACCTTGCAATACACTCTACTTCATCGTTTACACACCCTTGAATTCATCTGACCCCATAGCCTTATTGATTTGATAACCTCTCATTCCACCTATCTTACTTAGTCATCTTACCCTAACCCAAAATAAACAAAACTACACTTAACAACTAGCCTAAAATCAATCATTCAAAGTGAACAAGTTCACATCCTTCACATAATAGAGAGAGCCCTCTCCGAGTCCGGGAAGGCTAGGTCCTAGGACTACAAAGACTGGTCTGATGTTGCCCTATCATTTGGTTTACCAATCTGGCAAATCACAAGACCCCAACATAATGGCGATCATGGTGGGAATGAGTACATAGTAGCCTAAAAACTCTTATAGACTCTTTTAACCCTCAGTTAAACTTTGAAATCCTATTATTTGTAAATAACCTCATCACTTTCACCAAAACAATGGTGATCATGATGCAAACTCTGATGTCAGTGAAAATCTAAGTATCCCTTAGGACTTCAAAAGCCTTCGTCAAATAATAGAGAAATTAACTGATACCCTAAGAGTAGAATCTAGCTTCTTCACCATCTTAGCAAATTGATGACTCAGCTATAGGACACTCTTACATACCTTAAGGGCTGCTTATAGAAACTCAAAAAACCCCAAAAAATTTCTATATTGGCTTTTTTTCAGTATTGGTGGTGGACCATAGACAACATATCTTTAAAACAACTAAAAATATCCACCTGGCGACTCCACTAGCCTCCAGTAGGCCTTCTAAATTTTTCTAAGTATCTAAAGACTCCTGTAGGACTGCATCAAACCAGCCCTGAGAAGTCTAGAAACCTAGTCACACATTGTGCGAGCTTGATAGCACCTAGAGAGGTCAGCCTTCCGAAAGCAATGATAAACTTTCAGCCTCTCTAAATTTTGAATTTGAAATCTAGCTTTGCAAAGAATCAATACTAGATCTCATCAGGACCCAAACCCTCATACTATAGTTGATGACCTAGAAAGGATTTTGTGGCAAAGTTCTGAAACTATAAACTTAGCTACTAATATGACCATTCTGTACCTGAACATCTTACAACATTGCAGGATCCCTAATTTGACTTGCACCATACAAAAAACCTTTTCAGGACCAAGTCACAAAGTAGGATCGACCATACCGACCTTGAGCCCATAGACTTGTAGCAGAGTCCTAGTAGAGAAGTTTCTCCTTCAACACCACTTGATTTCCAACTTCTCCATCACTTTGGCTCTTTTCACCCCAAGTCTGCTCAGAATCAGTTTACTAATCCGAGTACTTCTGCCACACCTAGTCACACATCCACTGTGCAAACCATCCCA
The DNA here is from genome assembly GCA_034641835.2 of Pinus albicaulis. NCBI lineage: Eukaryota > Viridiplantae > Streptophyta > Pinopsida > Pinales > Pinaceae > Pinus > Pinus albicaulis. Next base: position 639,170,560 of record CM076575.1, on the reverse strand, counting down.
TCTCATAGCACAAATCCTCCAGTTGTAAATCCACCATCAGCTCCCACCATGGCAGCATGGTATGCACCCCTTGTGTTACCACAACCATTAGTACCTTTTCCAAATGATTACCAATCCTGAATCCCACACTTCACCAGGGTTGAATCCACTACTGCCCAACAACATGTAGATAGAATGAATGATGCTTTTGACTACATGGAATTAGAAGAGGAAACCATGAAGATGAGGATGTTTGCCCAAATTCTAGGAGGAGAAGCCAAGAAATGGTTCAAAAGCCTAACTCCCAACAAAATACATGATATCCCTTCCCTTTACCAAACTTTCATAAACAAATGGGAAATCAAGAAAAACCCTCTTCATATCATCTCGAAATTTAGCAATATTAAAATAAACACAGGGGAAAGTGTCCAAGACTATTGCACTAGGTTCAATAATGTTTACAATGCACTACTGCCAAACATGAAACCCCCATTAGGCATAGCCTTAACTAAATTCCTGGAGGGTTTTGACCCCGACATGGCCTATCAACTAAGAGAAAGAGAGCCCCTAATTCTAGAAGACATGCAGAAAGGAGCTATCAGTGGAGAGGCCAACTTAATTGAAAAAAAGAGCTAGGCTAAGATTAGAAAAGAGGGTAACATACAAAGATGACACCATGCCCTCCACCTCCTCATCTGATTCCAAGATGGACAACCTTCTTAAGACCATGGAAAGAATGATGGAGAGACTAAGCATAAATGAAAGAGCACCCCCTAGGGACAACCAACCAAATCCCAAAAACAGGAACCTGAATCAAAATTTTAGAAGAGACCTGCCCCAAAACAGACCAAGGGAAAATAATCAACAAATCAGGCCACCCTTCCAAGATAACTATGTTGATGAAGGGGAAAGAGATATTGAACAACCAGATGAAAATCATCTAAACTTAATAGGCTATGATAGTGAGGGTGAGGTTTTTCTCACAGAAGAAGAACAAGGTTTTTTCTCCTCAAACAAAGATGAAACGAGCTATGAAGATTCCGAAGACCACGAATTGGGATTAGAAAATGCCATAATGGAATTCCATAGACTATATGATCTTAGGAGTAAGAAAAACCAAGAAAACTCCAGGAAAATCAACTCAGACACTGTTGTTAAGAAAACTCCTGAAAACATTCTTAAAAGAATAGTAGACAATAATAGCATCATGGCTAAGAAAACTGATCCCAACAAGGATAAAACTAGCCAACCAAGTGTTGACACAAGCTGTCCTAGCACCTCTGCTAGTGGGCCTGAGAAAACTCTACTGACCAAAATTAGGAAATTAAAAATGTGGAAAAATTTATGGTTGATAAAACTGATGTAAATATGTCCAAAACTCAAATACCTTTTAGTTTTGAAGGAGAGATCGCTAAAATAAAAATAACCATCCCTCTCACTGAACTGGTAGCTCAAGATATGTACCGCTCCCAAGTTTTGAAAGTTCTAAACATAGGAAATGATACCAACACTCTGAATTTGATAGATGATAAACCAGAGCTGTTGTTTGGACCCGAAGTAGATGGAAAATACCAAGAAGGAGCCATTCCCCCATTCAATGTTAGCCTAAACATACACGACAAAATCCTACATAATGCCATGCTAGACTCTGGTGCCTCTCACAACCTCATGCCGAAGGTAGTGATGGAAAGATTGAGCCTAGAAATAATCAGGCCCTACAAAGATCTGTATTCCTTCGATTCAAGCAGGGTTAATGCTTGGGCCTGATCAAAGACTTATGTGTCAATCTGACACAAATCCCTGCTAAGAGCCCGGTCATGGATATAGTTGTGGCTGACATTCCCCCCAAATATGGCATGCTTTTGTCCCGATCTTGGGGAGCCAAACTTCTGGGGAACCTCCAACTTGACATGTCTTATGCTACGATCCCAATTTTTAACCAAACAAGGAGACTCTACCGGGAATCTCACATGAATTATATGGTAAGCAGCCTAGATAGACCCAACAACACCCCTATCTATTCCATTTATTCAGACTTGGACTCATTCATCTTGTATAATGAAAATGACCTTGATGAGAAAGTGAATGAAAATTGTGAAGATCTAGGCACATTACAACAATCAGATCAATTCCTCTATGATGAGTTCAACAGTCAAAAGTATCACAACCCTGAAACACCACAAGATAACAAAACTAAACCTGATTTTCTGCAAATTGAAAATGAAATGTCAGAAACAAAAACCAGTTTAGGACAGGAAACAGATTGCTCAAAGGAAGCGCAAACCAAAAAAACACAACTTCCTCCTTTTTCTAATGCAGACAAAATGAAATACCCTCACACAATACAAATCTCTATGAATCTAGAACAAGACAGTCTGATGTTTTTACCTTACCTAAATACTTCATCATCCAAAAATTTTTCCCTTTCAAAAAATTTGTCAATTTTCACAAATATTTGTATAAATCCCAAAGAGATATTTGCTAAAGCTGGTATAGGGGAAGATATCATGGGTAATCTTAAGAAGCTTGAAATAATTAAGTTGTCTAAAATTTTATCACTACACACAAAACAAGGAAATACAAGACTGTGCAAAAAATTTCAAAATGCTTATGTGTGTAGACAGGCTAGTCTAAAACCTTGTAACACAACCACTTTTCTAAAAAGCCTCCCTTTCAAAAAGAATCATAAAAATTTTGAGTAGTTGAGTTCACTTAGAAAGAAGGCAAAGGGACATAGGCTTTGTATATATTTTAGGTACCAGGAGCAACCCTTCCAAAAGAAAAAATACCTTTTTACCAAAAAAGATCATACTTTACAAAGGGTAGGGTTTTCTAACCAAATCTCATTGCATGATATTTTTTCAATTTACCATAAGATGGTACCACTTCATATCAATCAGCTCAAAGGTTTTTTCAAATTTCCTTGGAACAGTTGCATGCTTGAACAAATACTTCCCGGGCTAGAAAGTGCTGGAGATACTTTCCGAAAAACTATGCCTTCAGTTTTAAATTTCTCTACTATTGTGTACATGGATGAATTCATCATTTGTTTTAAAGATGATAAATAATACCTTTCCTACTTAAAGAGGATATTTGACAAAAACAGATTTGAGGAGCAAAGGTCAAAGAAGAAGCATCAAAGAGAACATGAGTTGTTTGAAAAATCTTGGAAAAATCCTTATACCATGTTTGTAAATGAAAATAACTATGATCCCTATTCCAAAAAACTGAATGAACAAAAAGTGTTAGGAGATCCTTTTGAAGATAGGATGCTCAAGTACCACTGCTGCAAAGATTCTTAGCTTTAAATTTTTGCTCATTGTACATACCATTGTTTGAAGAAAAGGTCAAAAAGACATACAACAAAAAAAACATAGAAAAAATAGAAAAGAGGGCATATTTTAAAGAAAAGGTACAAACCCATACCCAAAAAATAGTAATACTGAAAGTGTGCAAGCCTAAATGACACTACTGGTGCAAAAAGAATGTCTTGTTCAGCTATCTAGCCTAGTCATGGCCGAACATGTTTTAAATTTATTATTGATAAGTTAGTAAAAATAATGTTGGTCAAATCACTGAAGCTTGACTTATCGAAGAAAATAGATTAGGAAAGAAAGATACTGGCTCCACATGCTCAAAACAGAACCAAGGAGAAAAATAGGGATGAATAGCAAACTATGTATCCTAGCCCTGATTTTTCTAAGTCTTATTTTGTACAAAAATAGAATTTGTGTGCATCTTGTTTTTATGCCACAAACCCATGATAAATCAGATTGTCTAATCCTGATTTAGTCATGTTTTCAATTTCATGTTTTTAGCTTAGTGAATGAATCCTGTCAAATAGCTTAACCTTGACAGTTGAATAGAATAGGTAGAGAATCAGAGGACTTCATTAGCCTAATCTGAACTCCAGGAAGAGATAAGTGTAGAAGTAGATAATTGTTTTCTTTCGAAAAGAAAAATGTCAATGGGTCTGCCAGTTCAAGTGCACCCAAGGAAGAAGAAATGTTAGGCAAGTAGGTTGGGTAGGTAAAGGTGAATTTGAGCAAATCATGCTTTCAGATTTTCAAAATCACTACTTTAGGGAAAGCAGCAGCAAAAGAAAGAAGAAAACCCGCCCAATGGATGAGGGATTGGTCTTCATAAACCCAAAGATCTGAAATTTTGGACACCTCATGAATAGGAGTTGCCCTCCCCAAGTGGAGCCACTATTAGTCATCAATAATTTTTACCTATTTAGATGACTAAATGCTTTTTCCCTGATTTCTAGAAACAAAATTCAAGAATCATGTGAGCTCTAGAAATCTCCTCAAAGAGAAATTTTTCACTATCCCACTTCTCTGCCAAAGCATGGCCAATCTATCACCCAGATAAGACCAAATCCTGAACTGATGTCCCTCGCTCTCACTATGTTTGCCACCTCTGCCTCTAACACACTGTCTCTGTTTTCCTAAGCCCTCTATTTTTGCACCTTGTTTCGCCAAGTAAACTGAACTTTTTCCCCTACTCACCAAGTGCCTCAAGCAATGGTGGTTTCAAAACTCCCTTTCTAAAGCCCCTTTGAAGAAAAACAAGGTTTTCTAGTTGTCTAGGAAGGTAGTTCATAATAGAGTGTCAAAAATACTGTCTCCTCATCCAAACCCTGATTCAAGTTTTCAGTCAAAAAACCTATTTCGAGGACATTACAATAAGTCAAATAGGGTCACCTAGGTTATGCATTGTCATGGTTCTAAAATCACTGTTTCCACAGATATTCAAAGGTGAAGTCAAGAGAACACAAGAATGAAGCTTATATTTGTCCGAAGAATATCAAATACCTCCAAATATATCCTCTTGATCAAGCAGTAAGCCTACAAAGGAGCAATTTACCATGTCCAAGCATTTTTGTAGGAATGTTTTGTAAATGGTCAACAACAGAAATAGAGCCAAAGAAGAAGGCCTAAAAAACTTATGAAGGCATCCATAGAAGGTGGTAAGATACAACAGGCTTAAGTTCACAAAGGAGATCATTCAAAAGGTATTTAGCACGAAGCACAAGTTTTGAAGGGAGGCAGTTGTCCCTTACTTTCTTTTTTGCAAAAGAGTCAAAGGGCTATCAACCTAGAAAGAGGTAAAGTAATGAGAGGAATCATCACAAGAAAACCACTCACAACCAAGAAGAAAGCAACAAGGTATGTGTTTGTTGGGAAGCAAGATTCATGACTGTTTTGACCAAGCAATATATCAATGCTAAGGTTACAAAGGCAAAGAACCCCTAAACCCCTTCAAATGATCATTGAAGGCTTTTAGGATATAAATAGTGAATTTGATAAGTATCTCTTTGAGAAATTAGAAGATAACACTAATTTTTTTTCTAAAGTATCCCTAAAAACTCAGAATCTTGGGAAGATATGACAAATATGGTAAAAATAGTGACAAAGAAACCTCCTTCATCACAGTAGATGGTTTCAAGGGTTTTCAAACTACCTTATAGGGTTTGGAAGACAAGCACTAACTCCACCTCAGAAAAAGGTAAAATCAGAGGTTTTAAAAAGATCAAGAAGGACAGACATGAAGATCAAATACTCCACTACACCAAAGGCAGAAAGATGATGAAGAGTATCAACAAGAAGAGGCAAGAATTGTCAGTTCAAAGGTATTTTTATCTGAAAAATAGTTAGAGACATCTTCAAGTGGCCAAAGGGGACAAACATGCGTATAAATTGCCAAAAATAGCAACTATGATAAGCATGGGTCATTATTTGATAAATCAAGTTGTCCAAGTTCAAAAGTGACAGTGATCAAAGTGACCTAAAAACAAACAGATATACCCCTGGTTTACAGTAGAGTGGTGAACTCCCAACAAGGACCTCTTTATCAAATGACTATTCTGAAAAAAAGATGTCTGAGACATAAATAACACTTTACAGATCTGACAAAGGTGTTTTTCACACAAAAATAATGACAAGGTCAAAGGAAAGAATGTTTCAAATACAGAATATCAGTCAAAAGGAGAAATGAAAAAAATGATGAGTTTGTTGTGTATAAGTATTAAAGTCAAAAACAGGTTATTTTTCCAAAAAGGGCTGAGAGGCATAGGCTTGGTGTCTTTAGGAAGGGTATCAAATTAAAAAGAGCTTTAAGAAGCCTCCAGCGATGAAGAAAAGCAACTGTTTCAATCAAATATGCCACCTGCAAGAGCAAAACAATCAAGGACATAGTGAGAAAAAGTGAAGAAATATGAACATTACAAAAGTGGGTTTTGGCTTCAAATTTATTTTTCCAAAAGGTTATAAAGGCCTTCTTGGGTATTCCCCCACATCATTTGTCATCCCCAAGCAAAAGAAAGCCATTAAGAGAGAGCTCGAGGGTTTCTATGCAAAATCAGTGAAAATCTCCAGGCGCTACGCACCGAGGCTGGCGCTACACACCTAGCCTTCAGCGCTACGCACAGAGAAGGTGGCCGCAGTATTATTTCACACTACGTCGCATACCTAGGGCCCGACGCTACACACTTGGGCTGGTGTTACACACAGACACAACAAAGCACCCAAGTTGCCCGAAAATGCCTGTCGACCACCCGACACTACACTTCGACGAGGCCGACTGTCCCATCTCCGGCTCGAGCTAACCCGACGCTACACACAGACAAAGTGTGTCTAAAGTTGCTAAAAGGAGTCAAAAATTTGATTTTTCGCCTCCAGACTTCCTGCAATAAAAGACACAAGGTTGGTGGTTTATTTTCTTGCCTCCAAGATTTCATTTTCCTAAGCAAAGAGATATTTAAAAGGCCTAATTAAACCAAACCCTAGGCTGCATAAGAAATTATTTTTAAATATCTTTGGTTAGGGTTTGAAAAGGAGAAAATTGTTATATATGCCAGAGGAGACTGAGTGATAGTAAAAAAACCTCCAGAACACTGAGTGCACTCCTGGAAAGTTTCATCTTGGCCCCCATTTGCAAAATTCGCCCATCACTTCACTCATTGCAGCCTTTTGACCTAAAGGCTCTCAAACAAAATATAAAAATCTTGCTATGCTAGAACCAACCACCATGCCTGAAGGAGAAATTCATACCAGCAGTGATGAAAGCCAAAGACCTTCCAAGCCTAAACACAAGGGAGGACGGGCAAATAGGTTTGAGCCCTTAGACACCATTCAAATTACTTCCTCTCCCATGATCCTTTCATGCTTTCATGATGTTGGGTGTTATCAATTTTGTGAAAAGGTCAAGCAAGTCAAAAGCCACTCAGACTTGACTAGATTGTTCATCCTTGGCTTACAAAATCACCAACTTAATCTAGCAGGAGTGGAGTTTGAACTCTCATCTGAATCCATTTCTAAAGAAACAGGTATACCAGACATTGGTGAGATATGGTTTAAACAAAAGAAGATGAATTTGAGCTATTATGAGCCCTACCTAAAACCTAGCTGTCAACAAAGTTGCAAGGCTGTCTTCCCCTTCTCCCACCTGCTAGAGAGGTATGCCCTACTAATGAGGCAGGTTATCAGGTATTTCACCTGTGAGGGGAGATACTCCAGGATTTACTCATATCATATAAGGTTAGTAATGCACTTCACCAATGTCAAAATGATGAACCTACCATACTAACTTTTCTGAAGTATTAACAAAATGGCCTCAGTTTTCAAGAAGAGAAGCTATGAATGCCAAATGTCGAGCCTTTTCCACCACTCCTTGATCAAATTGATTGTCTTACACCAACTAGAGCAGCAAGGAATCCCTTGGGAAGTCTTTATCTCACATGATGTGTTTACAAACCCCCAAGACCTCATTCAGCAAAATCTACCTTCCACTTCACAACCACCTACCTCCACTCCTCCATCATCTCTCCATATGCCTTCTCCACAAAGAAATTCACCTCCTATCTCTTCTCCTAATGTACCAAGTGAAGAAGCTGATAGTGGCTCTAATGAAGAGCAAACAGATGACAATAATGAGGAAGAGGACAGTGAGGTAGAAACTGAGATAGATGAAGAAAATGAGGAAGAGGACAGTGAGGTAGAAACTGAGATAGATGAAGAAAACAAAGAAGAAGGAAATGAGTTAGAAATTGAGGAAGATGAAGAAAACAAAGGAGAGGACAATAGTGAGCAGGAAAGTGATAATAGCCACAACAAATAAGAAAGTGATGACAACAGAAATCAAGAGAAAGATGCAAGTGAGGCAAAGGTTGAAAACATTAAGGAAAATGCAGACCTTGATAAAGATGATGAAAGTGGTGAAAATGATGAAGATTATGGGATAGAAAAACAGCTTAAATAAGCAGAACAACAGAGTGATGATGACCAAGAAGAGGTAGCCTCACAAGAGGAAAATAGTGAGCAAGAAAACAGAGTTGAAATCAGTGAGCCCCATGATGAGAAAAAGGGCCAAAACAGTGGGTCTTATGATGAAGAAGATGGCACTAAAAACACATATGAAGATAGTGGGGAGGAGGCATATGAAGGTAATGAAGATACTAAGCCAAGAAATGATGAATTTGAGCATGACAGTGAAAAAGGTGTTGAAATAAATGAGGTAAGTAAAGAGGTGTTGTAGCTGCTACAACACCACCCAAAATTTTGGGTATATTTAAAATTTCGGGTCCCCCTCTGCTTGCTTAGTCGTTAAGGTCTTTCACCGAACCTGCAGTGAGTGACATCCTAGTGACCTATCCCCAACCCCTCATGAGTTGTCTCACCATCATGATCAGATGCTGTTGTTGCAATCACGCCATGTGCGAAGGATCGCCATGCATACATTCGAATGGAAACTTGTGTGTATTTACATTAAGAGCGCTTACATCATGGATTGTCCAGGCACTCTATTTTAGAACTTCGCTGAGCTCATAGTCTAATATTTATTATTTGGGGGGCACCATTCTCTAAAATGTAACTGTAAACTAATTAGTGTTATAATGTTACGTGCAGACAATCCCACAGATGATATACCAAATAATATCACCATTGTGTTGGGAGGAAGAGATTGGAACCCAAATAACAAGAGCACAATTGTTAGGGAAATTTTCAATCACGAGGAAGAAGACTCTCTTACAAGAATACAAACAAAGTGGCAAAGCTAATGTTTTCTTAGACATGCGGTCTGGGGAAAGTGGTGACAGATAAGGCTATCATTAGATTCCAGAGTGAGCGACATTCATAGATGCTTAAGAGAGACAAATACACTCTATCAGATGGAGAATATGACATTCTTACTCATCATGGTGTTACTCTATCAACTCTTGACGACCTTGAGGATGGGATTGTTTGAAGATGAAACTATGACGACACAATTACCAGGACGCTACATTTTGGTGGGGGTGCTGATCAAGAAACAATCCCAATGCTGCTATTTTAAAAGGAGACAAAATAAGCATAAAATCAAAAGGGAAGTTTTGGAGATCCTGCACAATACCATCTAAATGTCGATGGGTGCACACAAAGGAACATATTTCACCACTCCAACAAGTCTAGCCTGAAGCATAGCTCGGTGAACCAAGTGGACTCAGAAGATCTCCCTAGAGAATGACAATCTCATTCAAGGCGTTCTCGTGCCGGGTAGCAGAGCGAAAGCACACATGTGGGTGTGGCAAGCCAACGGCAGAGTTTCAAATATGTGAACACACCTTTAAGAAGCAACATCTATTAATCCTGAGCTACATAGTGTGGAATTGTTTATGCTGCAAGGAGTACATGTGGAGGAACGAAAGGGCCTTAAAACCATAGTCTCCTTTGCTCTCACATGTCCATAAAGATTGTCTATGCGAGACCATAAGAGATGGAGAACTTCAAATTAAACCTAAAAGGTTATGTTTAAATGCATACACCTTTTGGTAGCCAGGCACATTGATGCATATGCAAATAAAGTCTTTGGAACCACAAGATAGAAAGGGTCAATATTAAAAGAACCATCAATATGGCTTGAACAAATGGCTAGTCTACCATATGAAGGTGCATTATTTCAAAAGAATAATTTCTCAGGAAGGATATGATTTCACTATAAAATAGGAGGAATATGATTGGAGACTTCTCATCAACCTCGCATTTCAAATGCGTTCACAAGACATCCCAGCTTAGTTGCTGAGTAGCAGATGTCAAATCTCTATTTTTCAAAGCAAGAAGCGTTCATATTATAAGATGGCGACCTTGGCATGAAAATTTTTAGCCATTTTCACTAACGATATGAGGAAAAGCAAATGATAAACATCATGTGATTAAATTAAGGCGCGAAAGGGATAAAGACATATGGTTTCAAAACCATAGGACAGTTACAAATGGGCGCAAACATTTTGATGGTGCAGTTTTAATCCACATGGGGCATGTATATATGGCGGTCAACCTTACGTTTGAAACATGGCACAGAACTGCATGGACACGTTACATGGGCGCAAATGTTAGATGGTAGGTTTTCAACTTATGATAAATTTTTGAGAGCAAATATATATATGCTGCGGTCCAACTTTATAATTAAGACACGGATCAGAACCATATAAAATGCATTACGTGGACTTAACATTTCTATGGTGAAGTTCAACTTGTGGAGCAGATACATAATGGTCAAAGTATGTATAAAGCATGCAGAAAAATATTTTAACAAACCTACAGTGCCAACGTTGTAATAACCATGGTGCGTTGATAGTAAAAACTGCATGGATGAGTTTTCAACGTGTTTGCATGGCAACCGTCGTATAAGGACCGCGCGGTTCTAGTAAGTGCATAAGGATTTAAATAATGGAAAGGAATCGCAACTCAAACAACCCGGGCACGCTGGTTAAGAAAATTTTCAGTCACAATTAAGCCACGTCCTTCCGATGTGCATCTTCATCTCTAAGGAGATGCGACTACATGAATTCATATGGCTATATATTGATGGACACAAGTAGTCACTTAAATTAGCAACATACATCAGCTACGTTACGGTAATTGTGGCAGGATCTCAGACACGGACGTTGTCATCTCGAAGTTCCATTTTCATAACATCCAGCAGAACCCTAATAATATTAAGGGCTTATATATCAAATATCGTTCTATCATTTTGTGCAGAGATGATGCTAAGACTGTTTTAAAGTGGCCCGAAGGCATGGTAGAGAACCTGGCAGCACAAGAAATATTTTTGACTTCATGGTTAATGCTGAGATTCCTATCAGCGCCCAGATGTTTGGCTAACTACGGGCGTTACAACGTTTTGGTCCCATTACTAAATCTGTGAGAAATGTAGCCCAACGCATATTTGAGTACAACCCCACCAGTGGTAAAAAATTTACATTATGGCTCGTATTCATTCACAGAAAGATATGCCAGGTTTTTAGCTGCATGTTTAATAATAGTCATTGCGTGCAGAAAACATGGAGGTTGCACTTGCGTTTTTTAAAAGTCCCGCACAAAGGGCGAGCTCTCCTTTGCTGTTTCCATTTTTACTTGCCATTACAACGCTAAGTGGAGATCATGCAGGACGCAAGAGATTTAGTAAGAAGCAATATTTTCGGTCACACATCTGAACATGGGCACGATGTTATTGAGATAGAATTTGTTCATATGAAAGTGAACCTTGACAGCCGAGCATTGAGTGTGATATATTAATAACAGAGGAATGTCTATCATTCAAAACGAGTCATGACGATTTGAAAAAAGTCTCGCAGGTGGCATACCCATGATATTATCGCCACGGGGTGATGAAGTAGTCTGGTTTCCCCACCTACTATTCACAACAGCTCACGCCTGCCATGGCCTCAGCATGCCCAACGCAGTGACAGTACACCGTGTTCGCAGAGTATGTTTAACAGTTCATATCCCTCCCTTAGGAGCTGATGCCATGGCTGGAATATATGGTGTGAATGCCGATGGTTATAGCAGTTTAAGATCGCAAAACATTGATCAGTGAGAGCCCACAACGCATGCAACTCCTCGACCGTGTGAGGGAAAACCAAGTCGCACAGTCGCAGTTCAGCCTAGGTCGCTGAGTCGCAGAACTATGAAGCAACTGCAAAGTGCGACTTGGTGATTTTAGCAACCCCGCGACCCTTTTGAGGTCTCAGCACAAGTGAAGATGAAGTCACGCGACCCCTCCAGGTCGTTGAGTCACAATACACACTCCTGGACAGGAAATGCGACCATGCGACTATGCAACCCCTCTGGGGTCGCAAGGTCACAGGATGATATGCCCATGGAAAGCTGCGACCCAAGGAGTTTCTCCGACCACGCGACCCCACGGTTGTAAAATCATTTCCTATTCAGAAAACCCAGATTTTACGGTGATTTTGTGGCATGGGCAGCGTGAATAACGTAGCCATTCAATGCCTTGCTGCATTAACTCCAGGATTTGCAGGAGCAGATATTACAAATATGTGCAACGAGAGTGTTCTTATTGCTGTGAGGAATGAAAAGACCGAGATCAATATGTCACACTTTGAGGAAGCTATTGATAGAGTTATCGGTGGAAGAAAGGAAGACTATAACATATCATGAATTGGGTCGTGCTATAGCTGGATGGTTTTTGGAGCATGCAGAGCCACTTTTGAAAGTAACTATTGTTATTCTCATTTTCAAGATGAGCCATATTATCCATAAGCTCTTTCTGCACTTTCATTTCAAATTGGATAATATTTTGTTCTTCATATCTGAAGCCTATTACATCTTAGTAGTCGTTTCTACTAAAACACCGTCTTTATCAAATACAGGGTCCCTTTTGGACCCAAGAGTCACACGCTTAACCTTGCTTTCCATGATGAGTGTGCTCCAATCAATACTAAAGGGTCGTTCCACTGTTAGATGTTGAATGCGAAATAGATCTGCGTATTGAGATGTAAACCACTCGAAATGGACCAAGTGTTTAACCATACCCCTGTGCTTAACTACTTCTGTCTTATCCGTGACTAAGACATAACTCTTGGGTACTAAGAAGAAACTTTCATCTATAAAGACTCTAGCTTTAGCTTACCCAATTCCATGGATATTTCTTTGTCTGGGAGAGGGCTTCTTGGAATAGCTGAGTCAGTATCTGGGTAGTAGCAGTCCCTTCTGGAAATGTATTGGTAAAATATTTACCCTTTTGCTCAATATTTACTAAATGAGAATCTGTTGATGACAAGGAAGCAACTATTTGACATGACTCGGAGAAGGTGATGAAGGACATTGCCCAAGCCGGCACCACATAAGGTACCATGGAGTAACTGTTGAAGAAGCTCATTCAGGTTTCCACGGGGCACATAACTCAGCAAGCTGCAAATTCCCAAATGCCATTGTTTGTAGCCTTCAGCTCCCCAAAGACTTGTTGTTATATATTCAGAAATAAGGAAGGATCCTACCAAGAAATAGTTAGAGGCAGAGAAACCTGTTAATCTAGATCTGGGTTTACATTCATTAGCTGAGCCTCCATGGGAGTGGGTGAAAACTCTCTGGCAGCCGGTGATTTCCATGGGAGTCTGCATGTTTACAATCTGAGAACACTGGACCACCCAGGGGTCTAAGTGCATTATTTGCTAAATCTTTCCTTCAGCTAACTAACTGTACTGTGGCATCAATATTTTGAAGATATGTGACCCATGTTACGTTGTTTGCAGGTAGAGGTGGTTGACGCGCAAAGCCGAAGCTGGGGTCCTCTCTAGTGGGCAAAATGGATCCTTTTAAAGCTCGGAAGAATCGCAAAGGTACCTAGTCACTTTCACGAGATAGTGATAAAGGATAAAAATTCTCGCTGCAAAACCCCGAGATCGCTGGTCGCAAGTCGCTAATCTGCTCGAGGCTCGAGGTCGCAGGTCGCAGGTCACGAATGGTGCAAGGTCACAAGTCCAAGAAGGTCGTGAGGTCACAAATCCAAGGAGGTCGCAGGTCGCGAATGGTCCGAGGTCGCGAGGTCGCGAATCCAAGGAGGTCGCGAGGTCGCAAATCCAAGGAAGTCGTAGGTTGCAGATTTGCTTGAGGTCGTAGGTCGCGAATTTCCCAAGGTCGCAAGTCCCATAGGTCGCCAGGTCGCTAAGTCGCATCCCCCACTAAATGCCCGATAACGCGACCTAGCGACCCGACGACTAAGTCGCAAGGCAGCCCAACAGTTCGGAAAGAAAAAAGTGAGGGAGTCCAAAGGGCAAGCTTTCCTCTATAAATGTTTCCTTCGGGAACTTAGAATGGATCTTTTGTTTGGGACTCGAGCTGAGTACGTTGTATTATCTGGATTATACATTTGAGCATTAATACAAGAATTTTGAAAAATCCCTTTGTGGATCTGGTGTTGTTTTATGTATGAGCACTCTTGAGTATTATATTTTCAGCTTCTGAACATCTTTAGATTAAGGGAACTGTACCTTCAATTCACATCATGATTGCATAACAGTTTGTTGAGTATGTTAATGGTGGTTGAGTTCATTTCACTTTCCTAACGAATGCTGATGGCTTTGTTTATTAGAATTTGTGTTATCATTTAAAACTTTTAGGAAGTGAAGGGTGTTCTTTCCATGAGGAATTGTTTCTTTCATGGTCAGAACAGAGTACAAGCATGACCCTAATGAAGTGTTGTTAACAACACTTTCTTCAGTCCTCATGCTTTATTATTTCCTCTTGCTACTGATAGTGTCATATGTACATTTAATGAATCAATCATATGTCTTGTATCAGTTGATTAGGTGTGTATCCACTATTTATAGAGTTTAAGCAAGACCCAAAGCAAAGGAGAAATCAGTGGTAGCCGGACCCACACCCCAGACGGGATCCCAGGCCAAACAGTTCAAGGTCTAATTGGGACCTTCTACCGGGGAGATCCCTTGCTGTTGGCCGGACATATTTTCCAGTCAATAGAATTGGTGCTAGAAGGAGGGATAGATGACAAGCTAAGCCCTTAGAGCCTGCAATTAATCTCATATCTGTAATGGCTCGTTCCCAAATCATTCTCCCGAGATGTTTGTCAGAGTTTTATGAGCCTCGATGTCTCATCCCTGATGAACTTATGTATCACTTGTCCTAGTTAAAATTCGATGGTGAAAATGGAGTATCCATAACTCAACACCTTTTAGATTTCTATGACTTTGGTGAGCGCTACGAATTTGAAAATGAAGGTTTGATATGTTTGCTTTTCTTCCTCACCCTCGAAGGTCATGCTAAGAAATGGTGCCACACATTGCTGGAAGCTTCCATCCATTCGTTTGAACAACTCGCCAGTGAATTACAACGAGCTTTTCACAGGTACGATTTTTAAAGTGTATTGATAAAGCTAAATGACATCATAATGGAACCTCAGGAACCTCTTGATGAATTTTCTATCATATTTTTTCATTATTGTTTTGAGTTCCCTGAAAAGGATGTTGATTGGGAGTTGTTAAGTGAACAGTTCAGCTATGTGATTCTCATTTCCCTTGAACAATTTCAGTTAGCAACCCAGCATGAGCCTAGTGTTCCCTATGACAACCCGCAAGTCAATGGCTTTTCAGACTTTCGATCTTTCACGCACCATGTTGAATCAGAGTTTGAAAACCACAGTGGCTCATTATCTCTCCTGGTTCATGAAACCTATCTCGAGCCCTCTTGATGTCTCCCTAGACACAGTCCTAAATCTGATTCCCATACTGCTTACGAATTGACTCCTATCCCAGATGAAGTCGATTCCCTTACAGGGCCTGCTAGGTCATTGTTTTCTCTGAATAACATGGATGCACGTGTTGGAAAGCCTTGCATGGTTAACGCCCCTGCGACTCAATCTGTTCATTCATTATTCCCTGATTTATTTCACGACCCCGCCACACCAGTAATTTTTTTGAGACATTCAAAATTTCCTTATACTGGTATTGGCGACAATCATAAGCACGCAGACGGTGTTCCACAATCACAGTTCAAAATCGATGAATCTTTTAGATCTGATCTTTCTCACTCGGAATATTTAGACAGCCATAGGAGCGATTTCCTGTCTGGGCAACCTCAAGGTGTCCTCTTTATTGATCCATCCCAGTCAATAACTCCCGGGAAGCCTAACATACCAGGTACTGAACTTGATCAAATCTATAGTCACAGCGATCACTGCTTCTCTGAAAACCTATCCACTAGTATCACTGAGGACTGTCACTTGTATCTCGTTTCCGACCAGATGGAGACACCTAAATTCGATGATTCGCTTTGGGAAGATTCAAGTACCCATCAGAAAGTCGAAGCGCTTCAGCTTCTGCCGACTGTTTCTGAAATGACGATCCCCAAATACCACGCTCCTCCCAGCATAACCGCGGTAAATCCACCCCAACCTGGCAAGTCTAAAGAATATAATATAACAATCTATCAATCTGTCAGCGCAAAAACATTTGAACAAATTGATACAAAGCCCACTGACATTTTGCAACTCACCACAATCCATGACCACTTCCATTCGCCTGTTGATCTCGCCAAACCATCAAAGTTGGGCAACCCCCTGCTCGAAGGTTCGGGGTTTGATCCTCATACCCTTGACCAAACCCAGGAGCAACCCCAAACTAGGGTTTCTGCACTCAGATGCGCAAGCATTTATAATTCGCCTGGCACATGCTTATTGTTTCCATTCCATAAAACTGATGGCCCTTAACACCATGATGAGATTGCCGGTCAACACGACCAACCCTATTCGGTGGATGTGCCTACAAATAGGCAATGGCTTACCCAGCGCCCATCAGGCCCAGGATTGTGCATGAATGATTATGTGTCATTTATAAATGTTGAGTTTCAAGAACATATTGTTGTGTATCAAGATAAGAGTGGGATTCATCTTGCACAATCCATTATGGCATGTTCTTTGGTAAGTATCTATGATCATCTTGCCGTTGCGCCTGCTCCTCAGGTAAGTTTTGTTGTTATTTCACTTTTTTGGATACTAGCTCTGATCCTGATCATTGTTTTCATTGCAGGAGGCGAACTAATGTGGTGGCTACACTGGAAAACTGATTTCACATAACCCAGTCACCTCATGGGTTAAACTAGGTTTTAGGTGTAGGCTAGCTAGGACCTGTTAATAAAATTTGTTAGTTCAAAGTTTTTTTTAATTAGATTTACTTGCCAAATTTTTACTTCATGATTTAAAAAAGTGTGTTTGCTATTTTTTTTTACGATTAATATCTTAGGCATCGTAATGTTACAAGTATTTTCCACTCATTTATTTTTCAGTTGCTGGATGCTGCATAGATAATCACTGCTTGTATTGTGCCCCTTTCCCACCTACAGTTGGTTGATCATTCTCGCACATGGCTTGCATTGCATCTTGAGCCCCGTCTATTACATTGCGTCGTACACTATCTTCCTCACATCATTTCTGTAGATTGTTGATATAGCTTTGAAAAGATTCCACATATCGCCTCTCACTGCATGAGCCCTCATTGAAACCCTACCACCTTGCGGACTTGTTCTGCCCCACTTGCTGAAACAATAACCCCATTGTTTGCGTGAGGTTGCGGTGGCTATCTCAAGAGGCAGTTTTCTCTTAGGACAAGTCATCGAAGTCGCATTATCAACAAGATGCCTATGAGTCTAAACTTATTTAGCTGGGGAGATGCGAGCCAGTTTCTTGTGGGAGACCTAATGAGTTTGAATGGCCTATACCCGTAACCTAAGACTTGTACCCGGCATATTTTTGCACAACTTAATGATATGTTTTGCACGCTTCGCCTATTGTGGTGAATGGGATGTGAAGGTTTGGAACAAGGGCAAACCCAAATCAGGATATCTTTCAATTTCTGTAAAACAAGAAACAACCTCTCTTGCTCGTAAAATAAGTCGGGATCCCTCATCCACCCATGAAAAATAAGTGCCACGAGCACATGAAAATAAGTGCTGCAAGCACATGAAACAAATAAGGGTAAAGGATCGAGAAAGGCTTCCTGTGTAGAGAGGTAATGCAACGACTCCACTGGGGTACTAACTAGGCTCACTGGTAGTGGAGCAACGTTTGTGATTTATTGAAGTGACTCCACCGGGGTACTGTCTAGGCCTGCTGGCAGCGGAGCAACACCGAAAGCTTACTTTAAAAAATCCTGAGAATAATAAACCCACTGCCTTGCTCTTCACATCATCAACAAACTATTGGCGTCTGTGAGCTCTCTATTGATGTGTTAGATTATCGAGACCTAGCTAAGGCACAAGGACTAGGCATACCTGTAAATTCCAAGTAATTCAAAGGGGCCCCACAGAACTTGTTCAATATTCCCTTGCATCACTATCTTGGCTCAGACTATTGTTGTGATATTGACAGAGATGCTGGATTCTACCAGTGGTTCACCATTTGTTGTAGCCGGTACAACACCACCCAAAATTTTGGGTATATTTAAAATTTCGGGTCCCCCTTTGCTTGCTTAGTCATTCAGGTCTTTCACCGAACCTGCAGTTAGTGACATCCCAGTGACCTATCCCCAACCCCTCATGAGTTGTCTCACCATCATGATCAGATGTTGTTGTTGCAATCACGCCATGTGCGAAGGATCGCCATGCATACATTCGAATGGAAACTTGTGTGTATTTACATTAAGAGCGCTTGCATCATGGATTGTCCAGGCACTCTGTTTTAGCACTTCGTTGAGCTCATAGTCTAATATTTATTATTTGGGGGGCACCGTTCTCTAAAATGTAACTGTAAACTAATTAGTGTTATAATGTTACGTGCAGGCGATCCCACAAATGATATACCAAATAATATCACCATTGTGTTGGGAGGAAGAGATTGGAACCCAACTAACAAGAGCACAATGGTTAGGGAAGTTTTCAATCACGAAGAAGAAAACTCTCTTACAAGAATACAAACAAAGTGGCAAAGCTAATGTTTTCTTAGACATGTGGTCTGGGGAAAATGATGACAGATAAGGCTATCATTAGATTCCAGAGTGAGCGACATTCACAGATGCTTAAGAGTGAAAAATACACTCTATCAGATGGATAATATGACATTCTTACTCATCATGGTGTTACTCTATCAACTCTTGACGACCTTGAGGATGAGATTGTTTGAAGATGAAAATTATGACGACACAATTACCAGGACGCTAAATTTTGGTGGGGGTGCTGATCAAGAAACAATCCCAATGCTGCTATTTTAGAAGGAGACAAAATAAGCATAAACTCAAAAGGGAAGTTTTGGAGATCCTGCAAAATACCATCTAAATGTCGATGGGTGCACACAAAGGAACATATTTCACCACTCCAACAAGTCTAGCTTGAATCATAGCTCAGTGAACCAAGTGGACTCAGAAGATCTCCCTAGAGAATGACAATCTCATTCAAGGCGTTCTCGTGCCGGGCAGCAGAGCGAAAGCACACATGTGGGTGTGGCAAGCCAATGGCAGAGTCTCAAATATGTGAACGCACCTTTGAGAAGCAACATATATTAATCCTGAGCTACATAGTGTGGAATTATTTATGTTGTAAGGAGTACATGTGGAGGAACGAAAGGGCCTTAAAACCCTAGTCTCCTTTGCTCTTACATGTCCATAAAGATTGTCTATGCAAGACCATAAGAGATGGAGAAATTCAAATTAAACCTAAAAGGTTATGTTTAAATGCATACACCTTTTGGTAGCCAGGCACATTGATGCATATGCAAATAAATTCTTTGGAACCACAAGATAGAAAGGGTCAATATTAAAAGAGCCATCAATATGGCTTGAACAAATGACTAGTCTACCATATGAAGCTGCATTGTTTTAAAAGAATAATTTCTCAGGAAGAATATGCTTTCACTATAAAATAGGAGGAATATGATTGGAGACTTCTCATCGACCTCACATTTCAAACGCGTTCACAAGACATCCCAGCTTAGTTGCTGAGTAGTAGATGTCAAATCTCAATTTTTCAAAGCAAGAAGCATTCATATTATAAGATGGCGACCTTGGCATGAAAATTTTTAGCCATTTGCGCTAACGATCTGAGGAAAAGAAAATGATAAATGTTATGTGATTAAATTAAGGCGTGAAAGGGATAAATACATATGGTTTCAAAACCATAGGACAGTTAAAAATGGGTGCAAACATTTTGATGGTGAAGTTTTAATCCACGTGGGGCAGGTATATATGGCAGTCAACCTTACGTTTGAAACATGGCGTAGAACTGCATGGACACATTACATGGGCGCAAATGTTCGATGGTAGGTTTTCGACTTACGATAAATGTTTGAGAGAAAATATATATATGCTGCGGTCCAACTTTATAATTAAGACACGGATCAGAACCATATAAAATGCATTACGTGGAATTGACATTTCTATGGCGAAGTTCAACCTGTGGAGCAGATACATAATGGTAAAAGTATGTCTAAAGCATGGAGAAAAATATTTTAACAAACCTACAGTGCCAACGTTGTAATAACCATGGTGCGTTGATAGTCAAAACTACATGGATGAGTTTTCAACGTGTCTGCATGGCAACCGTCGTATAAGGACCGCGCGGTTCTAGTAACTGCGTAAGGATTTAAATAATGGAAAGGAATCGCAACTCAAAAAACCCGAGCACACTGGTTAATGAAATTGTCAGTCACAATTAAGCCACGTCCTTCCGATTTGCATCTTCATCTCTAAAGAGAGGCGACTACATGAATTCATATGGCTATATATTGATGGAAACAAGTAGTCACTTAAATTAGCAACATACATCGGCTACGTTACGGTAATTGTGGCAGGATCTCGGACACGGACGTTGTCATCTTGAAGTTCCATTTTCATAACATCCAACAGAACCCTAATAAGATTAAGGGCTTATATATCAAAGATCATTCTATCATTTTTTGCAGAGATGATGCTAAGACTATTTTAAAGTGGTCCGAAGGCATGGTAGAGAACCTGGCAGAACAATAAATATTTTCGACTTCATGGTTAATGCTGAGTTTCCTATTAGCACCCAGATGTTTGGCTAACTACGGGAGTTACAACGTTTTGGTCCCATTACTAAATCTGTGAGAAATGTAGCCCAACGCATATTTGAGTACAACCTCACCAGTGGTAAAAAATTTACATTATGGCTCGTATTCATTCACAGAAAGATATGGTAGGTTTTTATCTGCATGTTTAATAATATTCATTGCGCATGGAAAACATGGAGTTTGCACTTGCGTTTTTTAAAAGTCCTGCACGAAGGGCGAGCTCTCCTTTGATGTTTCCATTTTTACTTGCCATTACAACGCTAAGTGGAGATCATGCAGGACGGAAGAGATTTAGTAAGAGGCAATATTTTTGGTCACGCATCTGAACACGAGCACGATGTTATCGAGATAAAATTTGTTCATATGAAAGTGAAACTTGACAGCCGAGCATTGAGTGTGATATATTAATAACAGAGGAATTTTTGTCATTCAAAACGAGTCACGACGATTTGAAAAAAGTCTCACAGGCGGCATACCCATGATATTATCACCGCGGGGTGATGAAGTAGTCCGGTTTCCCCACCTATTGTTCACAACAGCTCACGCCTACCATGGCCTCAGCATGCCCAACATAGTGACAGTACACCGTGTTCGCAGAGTATGTTTAACGGCTCATATCCCTTCCTTAGGAGCTGATGCCATGGCTGGAATATATGGTGCGAATGCCGATGGTTATAACAGTTTAAGATCGCAAAACGTTGATCAGTGAGAGCCCACAGTGCATGCAACTCCTCAACCGTGTGAGGGCAAACCAAGTCACACAATCATAGTTTAGCCCAGGTCACTGAGTCACAGACCTGTGAGGGAACCGCAAAGTGCGACTTGGTGATTTTAGCAACCCCACGACCGTTTTGAGGTCTCAGCACAAGTGAAGATGAAATCGTGTGACCCCTCTAGGTCGCTAAGTTGCAATACACACTCCTGGACAGAAAATGCGACCATGCGACTATGCGACCCCTCCGGGGTCACAAGGTCGTAGGATGATATGCCCATGGAAAGCTCCGAACCAAGGAGTTTCTCCAACCACGTGACCCCACGGTTGTAAAATCATTTCCTAATCAGAAAACCCAGATTTTACGGTGATTTTGTGGCATGGGCAGTGTAAATAATGTAGCCATTCAACGCCTTGCTGCATTGACTCCAGGATTTGTAGGAGCAGATATTGCAAATATGTGCAACGAGGGTGCTCTTATTGCTATGAGGAATGAAAAGACCGAGATCATTATGTCACACTTTGAGGCAGCTATTGATAGAGTTATCGGTCGAAGAAAGGAGGACTGTAGCATATCATGAATTGGGTCGTGCTGTAGCTGGATGGTTTTTGGAGCATGCAGAGCCACTTTTGAAAGTAACTATTGTTATTCTCATTTTCAAGATGATCCATCTTATCCATAAGTGCTTTCTACACTTTCATTTCAAATTGGATAATATTTTGTTCTTCATATCCGAAGCCTATTACATCCTAGTGGTCGTTTCTACCAAAACACCGTCTTTATCAAATACAAGGTCCCTTCTGGTCCCAAGAGTCACACGCTTAACCTTGCTTGCCATGACGAGTGTGCTCCAATCAATACTAAAGGGTCGTTCCACCGTTAGATGCTGAATGCGAAATAGATCTGCGTATTGAGTTGTAAACCACTCGAAATGGACCAAGTGTTTAACCATACCCCTGTGCTTAACTACTTTGTCTTATCCGTGACTAAGACATAACTCTTGGGTACTAAGAAGAACCTTTCATCTACAAAGGCTCCAGCTTTAGCTTACCCAATTCCTTTGATATTTCTTCTTCTGGGAGAGGGCTTCCTGGAATAGCTGAGTCGGTATCTGGGTAGTAGCAGTCCCTTCTGGAAATGTATTGGTAAAATATTTACCCTTTTTCTCAATATTTACTAAATGAGAATTTGCTGATGACAAGGAAGCAGCTATATGACATGACTCTAAGAAGGTGACGAAGGACATTGCCCAAGCCGGCACCACATAAGGTACCATGGGGTAACTGTTGAAGAAGCTCGTTCAGGTTTCCACGGGGCACATAACTTAGCAGGCTGCAAATTCCCATATGCCATTGTCTGTAGCCTTTAGCTCCCAAAAGACTTGCTGTTATATATTTAGAAATAAGGAAGGATCCTACCAAGAAATAGTTAGAGGCAGAGAAACCTGTTAATCTAGATCAGGGTTTACATTCATTAGCTGAGCCTCCATGGGAGCGAGTGAAGACTCTTTGGTAGCCGGTGATTGCCGTGGGAGTTTGCATGTTTACAATCTGAGAACACTGGACCACCCAGGGGTCTAAGTGCATTATTTGCTAAATCTTTCCTTCAGCTAACTAGCTGTACTATGGCATCAATATGTTGAAGATATGTGACCCATGTTACATTGTTTGCAGGTAGAGGTGGTCGACGCACAAAGCTAAAGCTGGGGTCCTCTCCAGTGGGCAATATGGATCCTTTCAAAGCTCGGAAGAATTGCAAAGGTACCTAGTCACTTTCACGAGACAGTGATAAAGGATAAAAATTCTTGCTACGAAACCCCAAGATCGTTGGTTGCAAGTCACTGATCTGCCCGAGGCTCGAGGTCGTAGGTCGCGAATGGTGCAAGGTCACAAGTCCAAGGAGGTCGCAAGGTCGCAAATCCAAGGAGGTCGCAGGTCGCAGATGGTTCGAGGTCGTGAGGTCGCGAATCCAAGGAGGTCGTGAAGTCGTAAATCCAAGGAAGTCGCAGGTCGCAGATTTGCTTGAGGTCACAGGTTGCGAATTTCCCGAGGTCGCAAGTCGCAGAGCTCGCCAGGTAGCTAAGTCGCATCCCCCACTAAATGCCCAACGGCGCTACCCAGTGACCCGGCGACTAAGTCGCAAGGCAGCCCAACAGTCCGGAAAGTGAAAAGTCAGGGAGTCCAAAGGGCAAGATTTCCTTTATAAATGTTTCCTTCAGGAACTTAGAATGGATATTTTGTTTGGGACTCGAGCTGAGTACGCTGTATTATCTGGATTATACATTTGAGCATTAATACAAGCATTTTGAAAAATCCCTTTGTGGATCTGGTGTTGTTTTATGTATGAGCACTCTTGAGTATTATATTTTCAGCTTCTGAACATCTTTAGATTAAGGAAACTGTACCTTCAATTCACATCACAATTGCATAACAGTTTGCTGAGTATGTTAATGGTGGTTGAGTTCATTTCACTTTCTTAATGAACGCTGATGGCTTTGTTTATTAGCATTTGTGTTATCATTTAAAACTTTTAGGAAGTGAAGGGTGTTCTTTCCATGAGGAATTGTTTCTTTCATGGTCAGAACAAAGTACAAGCATGACCCTAATGAAGTGTTGTTAACAACACTTCCTTCGGTCTTCATGCTTTATTATTTCCTCTTGCTACTCATAGTGTCATATGTACATTTAATGCATCAGTCATATGTCTTGTATCAGTTGATTAGGTGTGTATCCACTGTTTATAGAGTTTAAGCGAGACCCAAAGCAAAGGAGAAATCAGTGGTATCCGGACCCACACCCTGGATGGGATCCCTAGTCCAAACGGTTCAAGGTCTAATTGGGACCTTCTACCAGGGAGATCCCCTGCTATTGGCGGGACAAATTTTCCCGTCAACAAGAGTATAGTGGTCAGTTTGAGAGTCAAGATGACAGAGAAGAAAACAGTGAGAAAAGCAAGGATGATGATGAGGTCAAAGGTCAAGAAATCAGTAACCCTATGGAGCATCAAGTGACTCATGAAAGCCATGACAAAGATGAAAAGGATTGTGGCACCTCCAAAGGTAAAAACATCATCATCAATCCTCTCACATGCACCTATCACAGAGGTAGAAGAGATGTGTTTGTTGTCTCAAAAAGGAAAAGGGCCATCTCTTCTCCAGCAATCAAGCATTAAGACAAAGGAAAGGGAAATATGGACAAAGGTGAGCAGAAGGTACATGTAAGAAGGAGAAAAAGGATCAAGAATACTTCTCAAGGGTCTCAATTCATTGATCTAGACAGTGACAATGAGGACCAAGAGATGAAAACTAGGTTGCTCCTCTTGGAAAAAGATGCACAGCTTTAGGAGTGGGAAAGGGACTTTGATATGGCTCAAAAGGTCATCCACTATTACAAATATGAACATAATAATTTCAAAGAGGTCAAGAGGGGCCTTTCCCTACAAAAAAAAATGGGCAAACATTACGCAAGGAAAAGCATGCTTGCTAGTGCCAAGCTAAAGAAGGCCCTCATTGAACTAGAAGACCTAAAAAGAGCCAAATCGCATGAAAATCTTGGATTATTGGCTAAGGCTTCTCAACAGGTGTCCAAAACCTCTTGAGGGGTCTCTCCACAAATTTTGAGGCAAATTGGACAACTTTTTGTTTTTTCCAAATTTTGACCCCTAGGAGCGCAGCACCCTAGGCGCTACACACAAAATTGGTGCATCTTCAGTGCTTAAAGTTTACATTTTTGGATTTTTCACATCACCAAAAGTCTATTCACCAATTTTCTGATCATTTGGAGCATTTTTACCCCCTCAAAAGGTCAAAAAACATAAAAAAAAAAAATTGACCTTTCTGCCTCCTTTTCAGACCAGGTGCTATGCACAGATCAGTGTTGGGATATTTGATTATTGTGCAGGTAAATGGAATCCACTCAGCACAACTCAAACATTTTTTGAAATTATACTCATTAGGCTTTCCAATGAGCCATCACGGAGACAAATCCAGTGTCGGGAAGACCTCCAAAAGACTGTTGTAAAAAGGCCTATTTATACGCTACGCACCTGACATTTTTTCACTCTTTCACACAGTGCGCTATGCACCTGTGGATAAGTGGGAAAAATTTGCATTTAGAAATTTTTCTCATGCTTGTCAGAGCCTAAAAGTCAATATAATTTCTATTTTGAGTCGGAAAAGATATTTGTAGGACATTTTTGTGGCTTGGGCCTTGCAAGGCCTCAAGGACAAGTTAGGATATTTCTCTTTGGCCAATAGGCTTCTAGATGCTCTAATAGGCTCTCCTCTCCTTATTTTTTATATAAGGCATGAAGATTCATTTTAAATAGTTGGGACTTGATGTGTTTAAGAGAAATACATGGTTTTATGAGCTTGGAGAAGAAATTGGTTTTATGAAGTGAATGAATGGATTGTTTGGCTTGATAATGGACAAGCATGTTTGCAGGATTCCATAGCTTGGTGAATGGTGATGTTTTCTTAACTTGCTAATATTTTCTTGTCCTCATTTCTATTTCATTCTTCTTGGTTGCTATATATCAGAAAATTATAGGTTGAGACATGCTCATGGAAGCACCTCAGACCCATGGAAGCACCTTAGACCCCCTGTTTGTTATAGCCTTGATGTTTTCCTCTTTTAGTCATCTTAAGGAATTCTTGATTTCTCCTTAGGCACACTAAAAATTTTTTTTGTTTCATGAATGGTTAGTATGCTAGCTTATAAGTATGATTCATGGTATTCCCTGCTTATTTAAAGTTTTCAAAACCCTATCTTGAAGCTTTTCTATGGAATATTGATTGATTAGGTTAAGACAAAGAGGTCTCGTTTGATCTTGCCCTTTGCCCATGCTTACCAACTTATTTCAGAGTTCCCAATAGCTTGATATATGCTGTTTAGGAGTTCCCTCTCCATAAATTGAGTTGTTTGTTTATCTTATGTGTTTTCCCAAAAGCTGAAGGTAAATTTCTAAAGTTAAGAGTTCTAATGCTTCTATGTTTCACTGGAATGTTCATCTTACATGTTTATCAGTTTGAGTATTTTTCATAGAGATTAATGGTTTGCCCTACCTCATGAGTTATTGCTTCAGACTATATATGTTTAAGACCTCTTAGTTTTTTCCCAACTTAATGTTCGTTATGCCTCATACATCACCTAAAGGATCCATTAACATTGCTAAATTGGCCCTACAATACACTCTGCTTCATCATTTAGACACCCTTGACTTCATCTTACCCCAACCCAAAACAAATAAAACTACACTTAACAACTAGCCTAAAATCAATCATTCAAAGCTAACAAGTTCACATCCTTTGCATAATACAGAGAGCCCTCTCTGAGTCCAGGAAGGCTAGGTCCTAGGACTCCAAAGACTGGTCTGATGTTACACTGTCATTTGGTTTACCAATCTGCCAAATCACGAGACCCCAACATAAAGGAGATCATTGTGGGACTGTGTACATAGTAGCCTAAAAACTGTTATAGAATCTTTTAACCCTCAGTTAAACTTTGAAATCCTGTGATTTGTAAATTACCTCATCACTTTTACCAACACAATGGTGATCATGATGCAACCTCTGATGTCAGTGAAAATCTAAGTATCCCTTAGGACTTCAGAAACCTTCGTCAAATCATAGAGAACTTAACTGATAGCCTAAGAGTAGATTCTATCTTTTTCACCATCTTAGCGAATTGATGAATCAACTATAGGACACTCTTACATACTTTAAGGGTTGCATATAGAAACTCAGAAAACCCCAAAACATTTCTAGATTGGTTTTTTGTCAGTATTGATGGTGGAACATAGACAACATATCTTCAAAACAACTAAAAATACCCACCTGGTGACTCCACTAGCCTCTAGTAGGCCTTCTAAATTTTTCTAAGTATCTATAGACTCCTGTAGGACTGCATCAAACCAGCCCTAAGAAGTCTAGAAACCTAGTCACACACTGTGTGAGTTTGATAGAACCTAGAGAGGTCAGCCTTCCGAAAGCAATCATAAATTTTCAACCTCACTAAATTTTAAATTTTAAATTTGGCTTCGTGAAGAATCAATACCAGATCTCATCCAGACCCAAACCCTCCTACTATAGTTGATGACCCAGAAAGGATTTTGTGGCAAACTTTTGAAACTGGAAAATTAGCTACTAATAGGACCATTCATAAAGCAAGATCTATAACTGAAAATCTTACAGCATTGCAGGATCCCCAGTTTGACTTGCACCATACAAAAAACCTTTTTAGGACCAAGTCACAAAGTAGGATCTACCATACCGACCTTGAGGCCATAGATTTGCAGCAGAGTCCTAGCGGAGAAGTTTCTCCTTCAACACCACCTGATTTCCAAATTCTCTATCACTTTGGCTCTTTTCACCCCAAGTCTACTCAGAATCAGTTTACTGGTCTGAGTACTTCTGCCACACCCATTCACACCTCCATTGTGCAAACCACTCCATCTCATAGCAAAAATGATCCACTTGTAAATACACCATTAGCTCCCACCATGGCAGCATGGTATGCGCCCCTTGTGTTACCACAACCATTAGTACCTTTTCCAAATGATTACCAATCCAGAATCCCACACTTCACCAGGGTTGAATCCACCACTTCCCAACAGCATGTAGATATAATGAATGATGCTTTTGACTACATGGAATTAGAAGAGGAAACCATGAAGATGAGGATGTTTGTCCAAAGTCTAGGAGGAGAAGCCAAGAAATGGTTAAAAATCCTAACTCCCAACAACATACATGATATACCTTCCCTTTACCAAACTTTTGTAACAAATGGGAAATCAAGAAAAACCCTCTTCAGATCCTCTCAGAATATAGCAATCTTAAAAGAAACACAGGGGAAAGTGTCCAAGACTATTGCACTAGGTTCAATAGTGTTTATAATGCACTACCGCCAAACATGAAACCCCCATTAGGCCTAGCCTTAGCTAAATTTCCAGAGGGTTTTGACCCCGACATGGCCTATCAACTAAGAGAAAGAGAGCCCCTAACTCTAGAAGACATGCAAAAAGGAGCTATAAGTGTAGAGGCCAACTTAATTGAAAAAAGAGCTAGGCTAAGATCAAAAAATAGGGTAACATACAAAGATGACACCATGCCCTCCACCTCCTCATCTGATTACAAGATGGACAACCTTCTTAAGACCATGGAAGGAATGATGGAGAGAATAAGAATAAATGAAAGAGCACCCCCCTAGGGACAACCAACCAAATCCCCAAAACAGGAACCAGAATCAAAATTTTAGAAGAGACCTGCCCCAAAACAGACCAAGGGAAAATGATCAACAAATTAGGCCACCCTTCCAAGATAACTATGTTGACAAAGGGGAAAGAGATATTGAACAACCAGATGAAAATCATCTAAACTTAATAGGCTCTAATAGTGAGGGTGAGGTTTTTCTCACAGAAGAAGAACAAGGTTTTTTCTCCTCAAACAAAGATGAAATGAGCTACGAAGATTCTGAAGACCATGAATTGGGATTAGAAAATGACATAATGGAAGTCCATAGAAAATATGATCTTAGGAGTAAGAAAAACCAAGACAACTCCAGGAAAACAACTCAGACACTTCTGTTAAGAAAACTCCCGAAAAAATTATTAAAAGAACAGAAGACAATAATAGTGCCATGGCTAAGAAAACTGATCCCAACAAGGATAAAACTAGCCAACCAGGTGTTGACACAAGCTGTCCTAGCACCTCTGCTAGTGGACCTGAGAAAACTCTACTGACCAAAGCCCCGAATCAAAATCAACAAATTAAAAATGTGGGAAAATTTATGGCTAATAAAACTGATGTAAATATGTCCAAAACTCAAGTACCTTTCAGTTTTGAAGGAGAGATCACTAAAATCAAAATAACCATCCCTCTCACTAAACTGGTAGCTCGGGATATGTACTTCTCCCAAGTTTTGAAATTTTTGAACGTAGTAAATGATACAAATACTTTGAATTTGACAGATGATAAACCAGAGCTGTTGTTTGGACCCGAAGTAGATGGAAAATACCAAGAAGGAGCCATTCCCCCATTCTATGTTAGCCTAAACATACACGAAAAAATCCTACATAATGCCATGCTAGACTTTGGTGCCTCTCACAACCTCATGCCGAAGGTAGTGATGGAAATATTGGGCCTAGAAATAACCATGCCCTACAAAGATCTGTATTCCTTCGATTCAAGCAGGGCTAAATGCTTGGGCCTGATCAAAGACTTATGTGTCAATCTGATAGAAATCCCTGCTAAGAGCCTAGTCATGGATATAGTTGTGGCTGACATTCCCCCCAAATATGGCATGCTTTTGTCCCGATCTTGGGGAGCCAAACTTCTGGGGAACCTCCAACTTGACATGTCTTATGCTACGATCCCAATTTTTAACCAAACAAGGAGACTCTACCGGGAATCTCACATGAATTATATGGTAAGCAGCCTAGATAGACCCAACAACACCCCTATCTATTCCATTTATTCAGACTTGGACTCATTCATCTTGTATAATGAAAATGACCTTGATGAGAAAGTGAATGAAAATTGTGAAGATCTAGGCACATTACAACAATCAGATCAGTTCCTCTATGATGAGTTCGATAGTCAAAATTATCACGATCCTAAAACACCACAAGATAACAAAAGTAAACTTGATTTTCTACAAATTGAAAATGAAATGTCAAAAACAAAAACCAGTTTAGGATAGGAAACAGATTGCTCAAAGGAAGTTCAAACCACAAAAACACAACTTCCTCCTTTTGCTAATGCAGACAAAATGAAATACCCTCACACAATACAAATCTCTGGGAATATGGAAAAAGATAGTTTGATGTTTTTACCTTACCTAGATACTTCATCATCCAAGAATTTTTCCCTTTCAAAAAATTTGTCAATTTTCACAAATATTGCTATAAATCCAAAAGAGATCTTTGCTAAAGCTGGTATAGGGGAAGATTTCATGGGTAAACTTAAGAAGCCTGAAATAATTAAGTTGTCTAAAATTTTATCACTACACACAAAACAAGGAAATACAAGACTGTGCAAAAAATTTCAAAATGCTTATATGTGTAGGCAGGCTAGTCTAAAACCTTGTAACACAACCATTTTTCTAAAAAGCCTCCCTTTCAAAAAGAATCATAAAAATTTTGAGCAGTTGAGTTCACTTAGAAAGAAGGAAAGGGGACATAGGTTTTGTATAGATTTTAGGTACCAGGAGCAACCCTTCCAAAAGAACAAATACCTTTTTACCAAAAAAGATCATACTTTACAAAGGGTGGGGTTTTCTAACCAAATCTCACTGCATGATATTTTTTCAAGTTACTATCAGATGATACCACTTCAGATCAATCAGCTCAAAGGTTTTTTCAAATTTCCTTGGAGGAGTTGCATGCTTGAACAAATACTTCCTGGGCTAGAAAGTGTTGGAGATACTTTCCGAAAAACTATGCCTTCATTTTTAAATTTATCTACTATGGTGTACATGGATGACTTCAT
Source organism: Pinus albicaulis (assembly GCA_034641835.2). Taxonomy (NCBI): domain Eukaryota; kingdom Viridiplantae; phylum Streptophyta; class Pinopsida; order Pinales; family Pinaceae; genus Pinus; species Pinus albicaulis. The sequence continues at coordinate 639,139,567 of CM076575.1, read as the reverse complement.
CATTTGTTTTAAAGATGATAAAGAATACCTTGCCTACTTAAAGAGGATCTTTGACACAAATAGATTTGAGGAGAAAAGGTCAAAGAAGAAGCATCAAGGAGAACATGAGTTGTTTGAAAAATCTTGGAAAAATCCTTACACCATGTTTGTAAATGAAAATAACTATGATCCCTATTCCAAAAAATTGAATGGAAAAAAAGTGTTAGGAGATCCTTTTGAAGATAGGATGCTCAAGTACCACTGCTGCAAAGATTCTTAGCTTTAAATTTTTGCTCATTGTACATACCATTGTTTGAAGAAAAGGTCAAAAAGAGAGAAAACACAAAAACATAGAAAAAATAGAAAAGAGGGCAGATTCTAAAGAAAATGTATAGTCCCATACCCAAAAAATAGTAATACTGAAAGTGTGCAAGCCTAAATGCCACTACTGGTGAAAAAATAATGTCTTGTTTAGCTATCTAGCCTAATCATGGTTGAACATGTTTTAAATTTATTATTGATAAGTTAGTAAAAAGAGTGCCGGTCAAATCATTTAAGCTTGAATTGTCGAAGAAAATAGATTAGGAAAGAGAGATATTGGTTCCACATGCTCAAAACATAACGAAGGAGAAAAATAGGGATGAATAGAAAACTACATATCCTAGCCCTGATTTTTCTAAGTCTTATTTTGTACAAAAATAACATTTGTGTGCAGCTTGTTTTTATGCCACAAACCCATGATAAGTCATATTGTCTAATCTTGATTTAGTCATGTTTTCAATTTTATGGTTTTAGCTTAGTGAATGAATCCTGTAGAACAATTTAACTTTGACAGTTGAATAGAATTGGTAGAGAATCAAAGGAGTTCATTAGCCTAATTTGAACTCCCGGAAGAGATAAGTGTAGAAGTAGATAGTTGTTTGCTTTCAAAAAGAAAAATGTCAATGGGTCTGCCAGTTCAAGTGCACCCAAGGAAGAAAAAATGTTAGGCAAGTAGGTTGGGTAGGTAAAGGTGAAGTTGAGCAAATCATGCTTTCAGATTTTCAAAATCACTACTTCAGGGAAAGCAGAAGCAAAAGAAAGAAGAAAACTTGCCCAATGGATGAGGCACTGGTCTTCATAAACCCAAAGATCTAAAATTCTAGACACCTCCTGAAAAGGAGCTGCCCTCCCCAAGTGGAGCCACTGTTAGTCGTCAGTAATTTTTAAATGTTTAGATGACTAAATGCTTTGTCTTGTATTTCTAGAAACAGAATTCAAGACTCATGCAGGTCTAGAAATCTCCTCAAAGAGAAATTTTTCACTATCCCACTTCTCTGCCAAAGCATGGCCAATCTATCACCCAGATAAGACCAAATCCCGAATTGATGTCCCTCTCTCTCACTATGTTTGCCACCTTTTCCTATAACACTTTATCTCTGTTTGCCTAAGCCCTCTATTTTCACACCTTGTTTCGCCAAGTAAACCGAACTTTTTCCCCTACTCACCAAGTGCCTCAAGAAATGGTGGTTTCAAAACTCCCTTTCTAAAGCCCCTTTGAAGAAAAACAAGGTTTTCTAGTTGTCTAGGATGGTAGTGAATAATAGAGTGTCAAAAACCCTGTCTCCTCATCAAAACCCTAAATCAAGTTTTCAGTCAAAAAACCTATTTCGAGGACATTACAATAAGTGAAATAGGGTCACCTAGGTTATGCACTGTCATGGTTCTAAATTCACTATTTACACAGATATTCAAAGGTGAAGTAAAGAGAACACAAGAATGAAGCTTATCTTTGTCCGAAGAATATCAAGACCTCCAAACATATCCTCTTGATCAAGAAGTAAGCCTGCAAAGGAGAAATTTACCATGTCCAAGCATTTCTGCAGGAATTTTTTTTAAATGGTCAACACCAGAAACAGACCGAAAGAAGAAGGCCTAAAAAACTTATAAAGGCATCCACAGCAGGTGGTAAGATACAACAGGCTTAAGTTCACAAAGGAGATCATTCAAAAGGTATTTAGCCTAAAGCACAAGTTTTGTAGGGAGGCAGTTGTCCCTTACTTACTTTTCTGCAAAAGAGTCAAAGGTCTATCAACCTAGCAAGAGGTAAAGTAATGAGAGGCATCATCACAAGTGTAATATTCCCAAAAATGGATTCTTTAGCAGATCATGCTTGAAAAATGCATTCTTCAGTTATGATGGCTTCAGATATCATATAATATGTCTGAAAATGCTCATCAACCAAAATAAATAACAGCAGCAACTTTTACTCAACTTTTAGGGGCAAAAAGGTGGGGAAAAGTGAGGATTTTGGCCCTAAAATGAGTGTATAAGAAAATTTGTGTAAAATTACGTCTCAAGGTTCTGGAATATGTTAGAATAGGTCAAGAGTGACTTCCGTGTCGAATTTAAGCTCAAAAAAAGGCGTTTTTCTAAGCTAAACAGTTCCTTCTTCCCGACTAGTCAATAAAAACCCTGATTTCCCAAGACTTTGAATATGCAGAAGTTTTCTGAAGAAAGGGAAGCATATCTTCTGAAGGTATGAGATGTAAAGAAATATTAATAATCATAGAATTATTTTTAGAACAAGGCATAGGCCTTCATCAAGGTTAAACAACAATTTTATATAGAAAACCCCTGAAGATAGAGGTGCCGCAAGACAAAGATTGATCCAGAAACCCTTCAGCATTTTCTATAGGAGGCTGAAGCTTATATTTATTATATTACAGATCTGCAATTGATAAATACATGAAAACATAGATCTATAATGAGACAAAATGCCCAAAGGGCTCTTTATTACTTTCCCCTTGGGGATTTCAACAATACATGAGAATGCCAGAGCAGATCTGAGTTTTACCGCATCATATATGAAGAATGATTCAGAATTTCTGAAGCAAACTTCAGTATCAGATCAGAAATATACTTGGATTGGTTGGCCAATCCAAGGATCACCCTCAATTAGAGATCTAACTCCAAAATGATGCCAAAACCCCTGGAACGCTGCTCCTTCAGCAATAACGCAGATCTGGGGAAAGAACTGCGTAGTATACCATGAATAACATATAGGCCTGATGCCAAGATCTGATAATAAGCTCCAATATCTCCCAATCTGATCCTCCAAAGGAAAGAGAGACTCTCCCTCTGAATAACAAGAGAAGGAGGTGGTGTCGTAAAGTCACCACGGCAACACCCTACAACACAGTATTACGCTGCTGCAGCAATAACGTTGTCCTGGAGGATGATGCTAAGAAAATAACCTTGCCCGAGTAGGCACTCGAAGTCCCCCGGGGCTAAGGGTGAGATCTCCGCACGGAGACACTCAGTGCACTAAACAGTGCAGCAGACAGGCTAAACAGCCAGCGTGCCAAAGAAGACAATATGTCTCACTCAACAATCCATAATCCAAGCATGAATGAAATGAGGAGGCTCCTTCATCTTTTATAGTGTTGGTTTTCCTCCAAAACCCAACGTAGTCTCTCTCTCTCCTCCACGTGGTGTTGGGTCCCCCCCCCTTGACTCCCACTTAAGTCACAACGTTGTGCTACTAGGTGGATGTCTTATTTAATTTAAGTGAGTTTAGACCCTCTTTACTCACTTTTTATTTATTTACAAACTATAGGTGGCAAAATAAACAAAATAGAATATTCCAATTTGCTGTCGCAAATTAGGAATATTACAGTCCCCCCCGGAAAAATGTTGCTTGCCCTCAAGCAACTGCCTGAACAAGTCTCCTTCCTAGCTAATGCTCTCCACCGATACTGCAAAATGTGCCTGGGTCCCAGATGTGACACTGAATCTTCTCTATCCTCTGCATCACCCTGATATGAAGCGATCTCTCAATGCCAGGATCCCAAACCGATCTCTCATGGTACCAGCAAAGCAATAATCCTCTTGGATCCCATTGCCACCATGGCCAATAATAGCCCAAGTCCCATGGCTTAGACTGCACACTGCCTCTAGCTATGACTGATGAAGACCATGACCCTTGCTGCTCTGCATCTATGACTGTGTAAGTTGGCCGATCAACTGTGTACCAACTCATCACCTCTCTCCAATCAACTAAAAGGGTAGAACTGAAGAATCTCCACTCGAGGCATGGAGTTTGGAATGTAATGAGGAACATCTCCCTCATGTGGATCCTCCATCCCCAAGCAATCATCCAAACAAAATGAGCAACCTCCCAACAAGGAAACTCTTGAAAATCTCCTTCCACCTCAAGCTCTGGTAATGAAGGTGGGCTGAAAATATGAACTTGGCAAGCATCATAGCTTACCCCATGCTGTCCTCCTCTCCATTTATGATAAGTGTAGAGTGCATGTTGATCCTGGGCTGCAAAATCATTTCCCTCCAATGGCAAAGTGAAGAAAAATCCTCCAAAGAAGGTCCCTCCAACAATGAAGAACAAGCTGGCCCAAGACAATTCATCCATGAAGAATAGGACATGGTCATCATGGATCATCCTAATGAGATGTTTTCTGAAGATTTTACATGATGATACATGATGCAAACAATCTCTCACGAGGATACAACGCAATTTCATCCATTGCAACTTCAGAAAATTGCATGGCAAGCAATGTATAAGATCCATCACATCTACTAACGGATAGTAAATGGCTGAATATGACCACAACATGAGACCAAACACTTTCCCATGGCAATACAATGGATGAATATCAATCTCATGGCTCACCTTAAAAGAAAATGCATATGTAGTAGTGGTGGCCATGCCTCCTCCCATGCTCCCATTAGAACATGTAGTGCAGAAATTGTGAGAATTCTTCCCACTCAAAGACACATCCAGCTCATGTGTCTCCCTCATAATCAAGCCTCCAATACAAATCTGATCTATATCAGAAAATGAAGACATGATCAGCCATAATATGAAGAGAATGCTGAAGGTTTCATGTGTTGAAAGAAGGTACCAACAGCTTCCCAAACAAGTACAGCGCAGTTTTACAAGTTGCTGCTTGATGAAAGTACAAGGAAAAATGTTTCTTCTTACATGGTTAATCATGCATGTCTTCATATGATAAATGTTATAGTGCAGCAAATGAACATACATGTGGTGATAAAGCATTTTCCCAAGGCCACAAAAGAGATGGCTACCTCCATCATGTAGATTGGCCCAATACAACTCATGGAGCAATGTGACAAGCTTGCCTCTTTTTGAAGCAATGCATTGCATAAGAATGGTAAGAGTGTGCAAATCAATGAATGTATAAACAAGCTTCTCACCATATGTTGGAAGTAGGATGGTACATGGGTCCATACATGAGTCCTTCATAGTGTTTTGGCATGCTATGAAGAATAATGAACCATGTGCTGCTAGAAGATAATCTTCCTCATGCTTGGAAATCCAAGTTAAGAAGAATATGCCATAGATGTCTCTATCATCATCACCTCCTCTTTATTCATCAAGTGCAAATATGAAGTGATCCTGGGACCTATGGGTTATAGATCCACTATATTTACGCTGGGCACACTTCATCCATAAGTCTCTGCTCCAAGGTGACAATGTTGTGAGCTCATGCAAGTAAGATCCTGTCAATACAAAGCTCTGTTATTTAACATGCTCCTTGTCAAAGACCCATCTAATAATGCTGCAACAAATATGGAATACCTCCCAAGATGGAAGTGCTTCCCAATCATCATCAAATACCAAGGAGATAGTGCCATCTCCTCCTCCTGCAACATCATACAAAGTGTGAGAGCAAATCCGCCCTTGCTCTCCCAGAAACAAACCAAGAAACAAGACATTGTGTTACCTCCCCATACCTCCATCATACCAATCATGTGATGAAGACACAATGAATGATATGAATATAATATCAACACCATGCATCCATACTCTATGCTGCTCAATGATGCAAGTATCTCGTGATATTTCCTTCATCCTCCGACTCTTAGGAAGAGTGTTTGCCAAGTGATGGCCAAAATCTTTCAAGAGTAACCAGCGTAGCCAAGCCTCCTGCTGCCTGGTATTATAGATCTGCAAGTAGCCTCCTAGCTCCTTGCTCATCAACCACATCCACTCAATAACTTGTGGATGCCTCCTTCTTCTCCTCATCCTGGTACTCCTCCCATGAGGACCACCATTCTCCCAAATCAAATTCCTGTCTTTGCACTTCATAGGGTTTTGAAATATAAACTTCTCAAGGATCAATGAGAACCTATCAAGAATCAAATAGGTGGTAGGCAAAAACCTCCCATCATGATGTGCATGGATCAAGAGATGTTCAACACAAGCATGAGAGATGTTATCCATCCTAAGATGTCCTCCATCTTCTATCTTCTCTTGTGAGAAGGAAAGAAAATCATTGGATTCCATGGTGTGTCGAAGTGCATCTCCAATGAGATCTCTCCTTGAGACCTCCCTTTCATCCATAGTCTTCCAAAACCAATGGGGCCTTGGATCTGAAAGTAGAAGTTCCTCTTTGAGTTGAGAAGAGCTCATTGAGAAAGTGTCATCTTGAAGGGAGAAAATGTTTCTTACTCCAAGATGTCTACCACCAACCTTCAAGTATTCAAACCCCAATCTCAAATGTGATGTGCAATCCAACAATGGCTCATGAGAATGAGTGTTTGATTCGTTCTTGAGTGTTTTCATGTTGCACAGCGCAGTGCAACCAAGCTGCTCTATAGTAGCACTGAGATTTGACCCTTGGTCCTGCAAAAGTATATCTCCACATTGATTAGAAGAATTTGCTGCAGCAATGGAATGTGGAAATATTTTCATGCCTTGATGTGCATTTGGAACTTCTTGTAGGGCTACAAGAGTCCCTTCCTCCAAGGTGTTGGTTGTCCCAACTGTTGATGCATGTGGCTGCTCCTCCATGAGTGGGACAACATTTTCACAAGCCTCCTCAAGAGTTGATGTGATCTCTTCTTGATGAGAATAGGAAGCGCATGGTACTTCCTCTTCTTTTTCTTCAATCTTCTTTACTGCCTCAACAGTGGATGCATATTTTCTAGATCTGAAAAGAGATGAGAATAAACTCTCCTTTTTCACCGTTCCAGTCTTCTTGGGCTTAGACTCACAGGGATTAGTGGATTCCTCATGCATGGGAAGAGGTGATATTCCAGTATTATGCTGCAACTTTGAACTCTGCATGCTAGAAATCCCACTGTACCTTCCTCCTTCATCCTGTCCGAGCTGACAGTAATCTTTGAAGGGCAAAGCTGCTTTGAAGTCTTCCCCCTTAGACTTCCATTCTCGTAAATAATCTCCAAAGGTTACATGACCATGCTGATTTGAGATCCTTCTATTTTCTATAGATAGTTAGCTCCACAGGCTGAGCCAGAATTATGCTCTAATACCACTGTAATATTCCCAAAAATGGATTCTTCAGTAGATCATGCTTGAAAAACGCATTATTCAGTTATTATGGCTTCAGCTATCATATAATATGTCTGAAAATGCTCATCAACCAAAATAAATAACAGCAGCAACCTTTACTCAACTTTTAGGGGCAAAAAGGTGGGGAAAAGTGAGGATTTTGGCCCTAAAATGAGTGTATAAGAAACTCTGCGTAAAATTAAGTCTCAAGGTTCTGGGATATGTTATAATAGGTCAATAGGGACTTCCATGTCGAATTTAAGCTCAAAAAAATGTGTTTTTCTAAGTTAAACAGTTCCTCCTTCCCGACTAGTCGATAAAAACCCTGATTTCCCAAGACTTTGAATATGCAGAAGTTTGCTGAAGCAAGGGAAGCGTATTTTATAAAGGTATGAGATTTAAAGCACTATGAATAATCAGAGAATGATTTTGAGAACAAGGCATAGGATTTCAGCAAGGTTAAACAACAGTTTTATATAGAAAACCCCTCAAGATAGAGGTGCCACAAAACAAAGATTGATCCAGAAACCCTTCAGCATTTTTTCCAGGAGGCTGAAGCTTATATTTATTATATTAAATATCTGAAACTGATAAATACATGAAAACATAGATCTATAATGAGACAAAATGCCCAAAGGGCTCTTTATTACTTTCCCCTTGGGGATTTCAGCAATACATGAGAATGCCGGAGCAGATCTGACTTTTACTGCAGCAGATCTGAAGAATGATTCAGAATTTCTGAAGAAAAATTCAGTATCAGATCAGAAATATACTTGGATTGGTTGGCCAATCCAAGGATCACCCTCAATCAGAGATCTAACTCCAAAATGATGCCAAAACCCCTGGAACGCTGCTCCTTTAGCAATAACACAGATCTGGGGAAAGAGATGCTTAGTATACCATGAAGAACATATAGGCCTGATGCCAAGATCTGATAATAAGCTCCAATATCTCCCAATCTGATCCTCCAAAGGAAAGAGAGACTCTACCTCTGAAAAACAAGAGAAGGAGGTGGTGTTGTAAAGTCACCACGGCAACACCCTACAACACAGTATTACCTGCTGCAGCAATAACGCTGTCCTGGAGGATGATGCTAAGAAAATAACCTTGCCCGAGTAGGCACTCGAAGTCCTCTGGGGCTAAGGGTGAGATCTCCGCACGGAGACACTCAGTGCACTAAACAGTGCAGCAGATAGACTAAACAACCAGCGTGCCAAAGAAGACAATATGTCTCACTCAACAATCCATAATCCAAGCATGAATGAAATGAGGAGGCTCCTTCATCTTTTATAGTGTTGGTTTCCCTCCAAAACCCAACGTAGTCTCTCTCTCTCCTCCACGTGGTGTTGGGTCCCCCCCTTGACTCCCACTTAAGTCACAACGTTTTGCTACTAGGTGGATGTCTTATTTCATTTAAGTGAGTTTAGACCCTCTTTACTCACTTTTTATTTATTTACAAACTATAGGTGGCAAAATAAACAAAATAGAATATTCCAATTTGCTGTCGCAAATTAGGAGTATTACAACAAGAAAACCACTCACAACCAAGAAGAAAGCAACAAGGTATGTGCTTGATGGGAAGCAATATTCATGACTGTTTTGACCAAGCAATAGAGCAATGCTAAGGTTACAAAGGAAAAAAACCCCTAAACCCCTTCAAATGATCATTGAATGCTTTTAGGACATAAATAGTGAGTTTGATAAGTATCTCTTTGAGAAATTACAAGATAACACTATTTTTTTTTCTAAAGTATCCCTAAGAACTCAGAAGCTTGGGAAGATATGACAAAGATTTTAAAAATAGTGACAAAGAAACCTCCTTCAACACAATAGATGGTTTCAAAGGTTTTCAAACTACCTTATAGTTTTTGGCAGACAAGCACTAACTCCACCTCAGCAAAAGGTAAAATCAGAGGTTTTAAAAATATCAAGGAGGGCATACATGAATATCAAATACTCCACTACACAAAAGGCAGAAAGATGATGAAGAGTATCAGCAAGAAGAGGCAAGAAATGACAGTTCAAAAGTCTTTTTCTCTGAAAAATAGTTAGAGACATCTTCAAGTGGCCAAAGGGGACAAACATGGGTAGAAATTGCAAAAAATAGAAACTATGATAAGCATGGGTCATTATTTGATAAATCAAGTTGTCCAAGTTCAAAAGTGACAGTGATCAAAGTGACCTAAAAACAAACAAATATACCCCTGGTTTACAGCAGAGTAGTGAACTCCCAACAAGGACCTCTTCATCAAATGACTATTCTGCAAAAAAGATTACTAAGACATAAATAACACTTTACAGAGTTGAAAAAGGTGTTTTTCCCACAAAAAGAATGACAAGGTCAAAGGAAAGAATGTTTCAAATACAGAATATCAGTCAAAAGGAGAAATGGCAAAAATGATGAGTTTATTGTGTATAAGTATTGAATTCAAAAACAGGTTCTTTTTCCAAAAAGGGCTGAGAGGCATAGGCTTGGTGTCTTCAGGAAGGGTTTCAAATTAAAAAGATCTTTAAGAAGCCTCCAGTGATGAAGAAAAGCAACTGTTTCAATCAAATATTCCACCTGCAAGACCAAAATAGTCAAAGACACAGTGAGAAAAAGTGAAGAAATATGAACATTACAAAAGTGGGTTTTGGCTTCAAATTTATTTTTCCAAAAGGTTATAAAGGCCTTCTTGGGTATTCCCCCACATCATTTGTCATCCCCAAGCAAAAGAAAGCCATTAAGAGAGAGCTCGAGGGTTTCTATGCAAAATCAGTGAAAATCTCCAGGCGCTACGCACCGAGGCTGGCGCTACACACCTAGCCTTCAGCGCTACGCACAGAGAAGGTGGCCGCAGTATTATTTCACACTACGTCGCATACCTAGGGCCCGACGCTACACACTTGGGCTGGTGTTACACACAGACACAACAAAGCACCCAAGTTGCCCGAAAATGCCTGTCGACCACCCGACACTACACTTCGACGAGGCCGACTGTCCCATCTCCGGCTCGAGCTAACCCGACGCTACACACAGACAAAGTGTGTCTAAAGTTGCTAAAAGGAGTCAAAAATTTGATTTTTCGCCTCCAGACTTCCTGCAATAAAAGACACAAGGTTGGTGGTTTATTTTCTTGCCTCCAAGATTTCATTTTCCTAAGCAAAGAGATATTTAAAAGGCCTAATTAAACCAAACCCTAGGCTGCATAAGAAATTATTTTTAAATATCTTTGGTTAGGGTTTGAAAAGGAGAAAATTGTTATATATGCCAGAGGAGACTGAGTGATAGTAAAAAAACCTCCAGAACACTGAGTGCACTCCTGGAAAGTTTCATCTTGGCCCCCATTTGCAAAATTCGCCCATCACTTCACTCATTGCAGCCTTTTGACCTAAAGGCTCTCAAACAAAATATAAAAATCTTGCTATGCTAGAACCAACCACCATGCCTGAAGGAGAAATTCATACCAGCAGTGATGAAAGCCAAAGACCTTCCAAGCCTAAACACAAGGGAGGACGGGCAAATAGGTTTGAGCCCTTAGACACCATTCAAATTACTTCCTCTCCCATGATCCTTTCATGCTTTCATGATGTTGGGTGTTATCAATTTTGTGAAAAGGTCAAGCAAGTCAAAAGCCACTCAGACTTGACTAGATTGTTCATCCTTGGCTTACAAAATCACCAACTTAATCTAGCAGGAGTGGAGTTTGAACTCTCATCTGAATCCATTTCTAAAGAAACAGGTATACCAGACATTGGTGAGATATGGTTTAAACAAAAGAAGATGAATTTGAGCTATTATGAGCCCTACCTAAAACCTAGCTGTCAACAAAGTTGCAAGGCTGTCTTCCCCTTCTCCCACCTGCTAGAGAGGTATGCCCTACTAATGAGGCAGGTTATCAGGTATTTCACCTGTGAGGGGAGATACTCCAGGATTTACTCATATCATATAAGGTTAGTAATGCACTTCACCAATGTCAAAATGATGAACCTACCATACTAACTTTTCTGAAGTATTAACAAAATGGCCTCAGTTTTCAAGAAGAGAAGCTATGAATGCCAAATGTCGAGCCTTTTCCACCACTCCTTGATCAAATTGATTGTCTTACACCAACTAGAGCAGCAAGGAATCCCTTGGGAAGTCTTTATCTCACATGATGTGTTTACAAACCCCCAAGACCTCATTCAGCAAAATCTACCTTCCACTTCACAACCACCTACCTCCACTCCTCCATCATCTCTCCATATGCCTTCTCCACAAAGAAATTCACCTCCTATCTCTTCTCCTAATGTACCAAGTGAAGAAGCTGATAGTGGCTCTAATGAAGAGCAAACAGATGACAATAATGAGGAAGAGGACAGTGAGGTAGAAACTGAGATAGATGAAGAAAATGAGGAAGAGGACAGTGAGGTAGAAACTAAGAAAGATGAAGAAAACAAAGGAGAGGATAGTAGTGAGCAGGAAAGTGATAATAGCCACAACAAACAAGAAAGTGATGACAACAAAAATCAAGAGAAAGATGCAAGTGAGGCAAAGGTTGAAAACATTGAGGTAAATGCAGAGCTTGATAAAGATGATGAAAGTGGTGAAAATGATGAGGATTATGGGACAAAAACAGAGTTTAAAGAAGAGGAAAAATAGAGTGATTATGACCAAGAAGAGGTAGCCTCTCAATAGGGAAACAATGATCAAGAAAATAGAGTTGAAATCAGTGAGCCCTATGATGAGAAAAAGGGCCAAAATAGTGGGTCTTATGAGGAAGAAGATGGCACTAAAAACACATATGAAGACAGTGGGGAGGAGGCATATGAATGTAATGAAGATACTAAGAAAATCAATGATGAATTTGAGCATGACAGTGAAACCAATGATAGTGACAAATGTGCTGAAATAAATGAGGTAAGTGAAAAGGGTAGTGGTCAGTTTGAGAGTCAAGATGACAGTGAAGAAAAAAGTGAGAAAATCAAGAATGATGATGAGGTCAAAGGTCAAGAAATCAGTAACCCTATGGAGCATCAAGTGACTCATGAAATCCATGAAAAATATGAAAAGGATTGTGGCACCTCCAAAGGTAAAAACACCATTATCAATCATCTCACATGCACCTATCACAGAGGCATACGAGATGTGTTTGCTGCCTTAAAAAGGCAAAGGGCCATCTTTCCTCCAGTAATCAAGAATCAAGACAAAGGAAAGGGAAAGATGGACAAAGGTGAGCAGAAGGTACAAGTAAGAAGGAGCAAAAGGATCAAGAATACCTCTTAAGGGTCTTATTTAATTGATCTAGACAGTGACAATGAGGACCAGGAGATGAAAACTAGGTTGCTCCTCTTGGAAAAAGATGCACAGTTTCAGGAGTGGGAAAGGGACTTTGATATGGCTCAAAGGGTCATCCACTATTACAAAGAGGAACATAAGCATTTCAAAGAGGTCAAGAGGGGCCTTGTCCTACAAAAGAAAATGGCCAAACATTATGCAAGGAAAAGCATGCTTGCTAGTGCCAAGCTAAAGAAGGCCCTCATTGAACTAGCAGACCTAAAAAGAGAAAAAGTGCATTACAACCTTGGAGTCGTGGCTGAGGCTTCTCAACAGGTGTTCAAAGCCTCTTGAGGGGTCTCTCCACAAATTTTGAGGCAAATTGGACAACTTTTTGTTTTTTCCAAATTTTGACCCCTAGGAGCGCAACACCCTAGGCGCTATGCAAAAATTTGGTGCATATTTAGTGTTCAAAGTTTACATTTTTAGATTTTTCACATCACCAATAGTATACTCACCAATTTTCAGATCATTTGGAGCATTTTTAGCCCCTCAAAAGGTAAAAAAACATCAAAAATTTGACCTTTCTGCCTCCTTTTCAGACCAGGTGCTACGCACAGAGCAGTGTTGGGAGATTTGATTTTTGAGAAGGTAAATGGCATACACTTAGCACCACTCAAATATTTTTCCAAAGTAGACTCATCAGGCTTTCCAACGAGCCATCACGGAGCCAAATCCAATGTCGGGAAGACCTCCAAAAGAGTGCTGCAAAAAGGCCTATTTCTGCGCTACGCACTGGCATTTTTTCACTATTTGATAGAGTGCGCTATGCACCTGTGGATGAGTGGGAACAATCTGCGTTTGGAAAGTTTTCTCATGCTTTTAAGAGCCTAAAAGTCAATATAATTGCTATTTTGGGCCGGAAAAGATATTTGTAGGATATTTTTGTGCCTTGGGCCCTACAAGGCCTCAGGGACAAGTTAGGATATTTCTCTTTGGCCAATAGGCTTCTAGATGCTTTAGTAGGCTCTCCTCTCCTTATTTTTTATATAAGGCATGAGGATTCATTATAAATAGTTGGGACTTGATGTGTTTAAGAGCAATACATGGTTTTATGAGCTTGGAGAAGAAATTGGTTTTATGAAGTGAATGAATGGCTTGTTTGGCTTAATGATGGAGAAGCATGTTTGCAAGATTCCATAGCTTGGTGAATGGTGATGTTTTATTAACTTGTTAATGTTTTATTTTCCTCTTTCTATTTCATTCTTCTTGGTTTCTATAGATCAAAAAATTATAGGTTGAGACATGCTCATAGGTTGTTATAGATTAGAAAAGTATAGGTTGCTAAAGATGCATAGCTTTAGGAGTGGGAAAGGGACTTTGAGATGGCTCAAAAGGTCATCCAATATTACAAATATGAACATAATAATTTCAAAGAGGTCAAGAGGGGCCTTTCCCTACAAAAAAAAATGGCCAAACATTATGCAAGGAAAAGCGTGCTTGCTAGTGCCAAGTTAAAGAAGGCCCTCATTGAACTAGAAGAACTAAAAAGAGCCAAATTGCATGAAAGTATTGGATTCTTGGCTGAGGCTTCTCAAAAGGTGTCCAAAACCTCTTGAGGGGTCTTTACACAAATTTTGAGGCAAATTGGACAACTTTTTGTTTTTTCCAAATTTTGACCCCTAGGAGCGCAACACCCTAGGCGCTACGCACAAAATTGGTACATCTTAAGCTCTCAAAGTTTACATTTTTGGATTTTTCACATCATCAAAAGTCTATTCACCAATTTTCTGATCATTTGGAGCATTTTTACCCCCTCAAAAGGTCAAAAAACATAAAAAATTTGACCTTTCTGCCTCCTTTTCAGACCAGGTGCTATGCACAGATCAGTGTTGGGAGATTTGATTTTTGTGTACGTAAATGGAATCCACTTAGCACAACTCAAACATTTTTTGAAATTATACTCATTAGGCTTTCCAGTGAGCCATCACGGAGACAAATCCGGTGTCGGGAAGACCTCCAAAAGACTGCTGTAAAAAGGCCTATTTCTGTGCTACGCACCTGGCATTTTTTCACTCTTTCACACAGTGCGCTACGCACCTGTGGATACGTGGGAAAAATTTTCATTTAGAAATTTTCTCATGCTTTTTAGAGCCTAAAAGTCAATATAATTGCTATTTTGAGCCGGAAAAGATATTTGTAGGACATTTTTGTGGCTTGGGCCTTGCAAGGCCTCAAGGACAAGTTAGGATATTTCTCTTTGGCCAATAGGCTTCTAGATGCTCTAATAGGCTCTCCTCTCCTTATTTGTTATATAAGGCATGAGGATTCATTTTAAACAGTTGGGACTTGATGTGTTTAAGAGAAATACATGGTTTTATGAGCTTGGAGAAGAAATTTGTTTTATGAAGTGAACGAATGGCTTGTTTGGCTTGATGATGGAGAAGCATGTTTGTAGGATTCCATAGCTTGGTGAATGGTGGTGTTTTCTTAACTTGTTAATCTTTTCTTGTCCTCATTTCTGTTTCATTCTTCTTGGTTGCTATAGATCAGAAAATTATAGGTTGAGACATGCTCATGGAAGCACCTCAAACCCCCTGTTTGTTATAGCCTTGATGTTTTCCTCTTTTAGTCATCTTAAGAAATTATTGACTGCTCCTTAGGCCCACTAAAACTTGTTTTTGTTTCATGAATGGTTATATGCTAGCTTATAAGTATGATTCATGGTATGCCCTGCTTATTTAAAGTTTTCAAAACCCTATCTTGAAGCTTTTCTATGGAATATTAATTGATTAGGTTAAGACAAAGAGGTCTCATTCGATCTTGCCCTTTGCCCATGCTTACCAACTTATTTCAGAGTTCCCAATAACTTGATATATGCCGTTTAGGAGTTCCCTCTCCATAAATTGAGTTTTTTGTTTATCTTATGTGTTTTCCCAAAAGCTGAAGGTGAATTTCTAAATTTAGGAGTTCTAATGCTTCTATGTTTCACTGGAATGTTCATCTTACATGTTTATCAGTTTGATTATTGTTCATAGAGATTAATGGTTTTCCCTACCTCATGAGTTATTGCTTCAGACTATATATGTTTAAGACCTCTTAGTTTTTTCCCAAAATTAATGTTTGTTACACCTCATACATCACCTAAAGGATCCATTAACCTTGCTAAATCGGCCCTGCAATACACTCTGATTCATCATTTAGACACCCTTGAATTCATCTGACCCCATAGCCCTATTGATTTGATAACCTCTCATTCCACCTATCCTACTTAGTCATCTTATCCCAACCAAAAACAAACAAAACTACACTTAACAACTAGCCTAAAATCAATCATTCAAAGAGAAAAAGTTCACATCATTCACATAATAGAGAGATCCCTCTCTGAGTCCAGGAAGGATAGGTCCTAGGACTCCAAAAAATGGTCTAATGTTGCCTTGTCATTTGGTTTACCAATATGACAAACCACGGGACCCCAACACAAACATTGATGCAACAATTGAAGATGAAACAAACAAGAGATTCATATGGAGATCTTTCAATGTATTATTCAAATGCGATTTGAAAAACCCTATATGCAATGCAAAAATGGAGATATTTATTATCTTTTCTTTTCGATTTTTAAATACAATGAAAATGGAAAATGAAGCTAGATCATTGACAAAAATAACTCACATGGGCTGCAACTGTAATATGAAAAATATTTTTATTCAATCAACAATCAAACTAAGTGTTCACAAATCCAAATTGAAAAGGACAAAGAAAATATAATAAAATCATAAAAAAGGCAAACAAAATCAAAGGTAAACATACTAATGGCTTTATAGAGACAATGCCTAGTTCAGATACTCAGGAAAATTCATTAAATCAAATCGAAACTCAAAGAAAGGCATAAAAAATGAAATTTTTACACCCTACAAGAACAATCACAGTCTAGACACAAGAACGCGTGTGATGCACTTACAAATAAATACAGGTGCATTGGGTTGCTCTATCTCAAATTAGAAAGTTCGTTGGGGCTAATTTTGTTCAAAAGAAAAACAAAAACCCCACCAAGATCAAAATTATGTTTTCCCAAGACTAATTACTCTGTAAAAAAAATCAATTTAAGTTGGACTAAAATGTCTGAAATGAATAATCCACTATAGGAACATCTCATTCCCAAGAGGAGTTGCTGAATTGTTTGACAGAAAATTTGCTCTTGTGGACGTAAGTGAATTCCCTGGATCTAGTGGCTTGATATAGAAACAATAGAATAAAAACACTTGTTCTTTCGTTAGAAATATTATAATATGGAGGAATGAATTACCTTGAGTCCAACACAATTTCTCCTATTCTCCCTGCTTGGGAACTTTAGCTCCAACTCAATTTGCTACAAATGGAACCTACGAAACATCTATAGCAAGCATGAGAAATACAAGATACACATATCATAGACTAATATCTCGAATCAATGGATCAAGAAGGAATTAAAATACATATGCATCAAATAAACATTAGTAGAGGGAAACAAAGCATTTTATACTAATGAAATGTAGGAGAATATTATAACCCTTTTATAGACCTTGGAAATGCAGAAGTCTCCCACCAAACTTGTCCTTCCTTAGCAACAAAGAAAGCCTTCAATCACAACTCAAGGATGGTAATGGATCCTTGGATAGAAAGTAGTAGCATCATGGAATAATTAAGAGTCTCCAAAAGCCAACTGAGACTCTATGGGAGATAGTGAATTTATAGGTTAAATGGGGTAGTTTATGATTTACCAATCTAGGACTTAGATCCACATATGAGGGAGGAAAAGATGTAGGGATAAGAGATAAGACCTCTATGATAGAGAGGATAGGAACTCAATATCTCAATAAGTAGTAAATGGTTAAAACCAGCTTAGAAGCTTCTAGAAAGATATGATTTGTGTTTTTTTTTATTTTTCTTGAAATTCTGTAACTATCGCACCTGCAACAAAGGAAACATGCACTGGCTAGTGCAGGTTCCTAGTTATGGAAAATGAAACTAGTGCAAGTTTCTAGAAGGCAGGGTACGTTGGGGCCAAAACTAGATTTTGAAGCTTATTAACCCAGAAATATTTGAATTTTTGGAGAGACAATGCTTAAGGACTTGCAAATGGATGATTTCAAGGTGTGAAGGATGTTCATTGATCTAGTTTCCAGGCCATTTGAGTGAATGCAACAAAAAGACATGTAACACATTTGTTGCTTCTTATGTAGTAATAGGGTCATGAATGGGTTCTTGTGGATTAGTGGTATGGGACTCCACATCTTACTCCTCTAGTATTCCAACGGAGACAATTCCTACCTCTTCACAACCAACTTCCTTAATATTTTTCTCACTACCCACGCATAACCTTTCAAATGTGTCAGCAACTTACACCATTCCTACTACCCATGCTATAGTCTCCAACCCTATTTGTTTCATAAATTGGATTTTCTCTTTGAGTATGGTAAGTTTTTCCTTCAAATTTTCATTTTCATTTTTAAAATAATTAATTTTTTGGGTTAGGGAGTAAATTTCAGTATTACCTGGTGGAGGAATTCCTTCCTTCTCCTACTTGCATTTTCTTTCTTCTCCTTGCTAGGTTATTCTCTAGCTCCTTTGATTCTGCTATAACAAAGTGAACTTTAGGCATTGAGGCAGATGATGAATTAACATCCACCCTTACTCTTTTATTAGAGTTTTAACCCCCCAATGTCCTTTTTATTTATCTTCCTCTTATTATTCTTTATAAAGGTGCTTCTTCCTTAAGAGGGCACTCATACCTAACAATTTTAGACTGCTCACTAGAAATATCCATTATTTCTTCAATATGTTCCCTTTTTCCCTTAGTATTTGTATCAATGATATTTTTTGTAGAACTCCTACTTCAGATATTTCGATGTGGAGGCCTAGGTGGTGTAACTACCTTTGCTTTCAACTTGTTTTTGGCACTTTCCCCATGCTCCTCAGTTTCACTCCTTTCCTCCTTCGAGACTGGTACTCGTGATTTTTATAGCATTATCACCCCTGTACTCCTTTACTATTGTAGTGACTTAAATATTATCAATTTAATTAATCCACGATTAGTTACACAAGTTTTAGGATGTTTTACCATGAGTACAACACCTGCCATATGATGTAACAATTTGAAAAAGTAATAAGGCATATTTATTATCTACCCACTACGCAAGTATGTTAATAGCTTAAAATGATAACAGAACATAATCCCAAAAAACCCTTCACAAGTTACAAAATTTTGGATGAAATAAGCCACATCATCCTAGGATGAGGAAGGGAGGTACTATCAACCCCTCTTCCTTTATACCTTATCTCGCCTTCCTACAAATATGTGGTTTTAGTTGTTAGGACTACTATTTTTCAACAAAAACAACACATTTCCATATGTGGTAGACTTGTAAGCCTAGCAATTACATCCTATGTAAAAGTAATCCTTATTCCTCTAACTATTGAGCCCCCATCATTCAATGTCTCTACAAATTTTAGGGAAAATTTCTCATTGAATTCTTGTATATTTTCAAAATATACCTTCCAACTTTCATTCTGAAATACTTCTAGGGCCTCGAGATGGTGTAACAAATCATCGATAGAGTCAGGTTCATGGTGGATTGCTTCTCTTCCATGTCTACACAAAAGACCGTTAGAAGGCTAACACCTGTTCATGCAAATGTTTGTTAGAGAGGAGAATGGTGATCTTTTAGAATAGGAAAATTTTCGCTTTCGAAAAATTTGTGCCATAGTTGATAAGTAATGGGAATTATTTTAGGGTGGTCTCATCAGGTTTACTGGAATAATGATGGCTAGTTGTTATTAATATAAGATCTAGTCGATAATTACTAATTTCTGATGGTGGCGGTGGTGCATTGTACGATAGATGCAATCCTCCTCCACGCTTGGGTGTTGGAGTTTTAGGTCCCTAAACATTGTCGTATCTCTAAATTTTAAGCTCTGTCACAGTCCTCTATAATTATAGTTGTGAGTTTATGTTTCTATAGATCAAATCAAAGCTAATTTTCACCTTATAGATAATCCTGTTAGTTATATATGCACAAAGATGTTATGCATGTCCACTGATTTTTCTGACTTGTCATGACATTATAGGAAGTGCCTTCGCTTTGCTCATGTATGGTGCGCAGATGTAAGTATAATCATTTTAAATTCATCTACCGGTGCGTAGAACACATAAAGCATCATATTGGGTATAACATTAATTTTAATTTTTACGATATTGGTGAATAGTACAACATTCAAGAGTGTGATAGAAAATAAAATTCCGTTCAAATTTTCAAGGTCACCATATATAATAGCGCTCTTTAATTGTTTTTTCTACACGTTCTATGGTAAAATTAAATGAAATCTTGGGGAAGTCAATGAGTAGTGTAAAGAAGAAATACACATAATTAGTTTATGACATGAAATGGTATAAAAATATACTATTTAGGTCCTGTATAGAAAAGAGAGGGGGTTCTTCATCCCTTCCCATACATCCTCAAGGAAGGTTATCATTAAACGAAATTTTCATGAAGATAGATCTGCACAAGGCCTATGGTTGCATTGACTGGTGCTTTGTTCATCTTGTCCTGCACAAAGTTGGTTTGGAACCTCGGAATGTTAGTTGGATAATTGCTTGCATCTTCTTGGTTTGATTCTCTGTCATAGTTAATGGTCTACCTTCTGAATTTTTCAGGGCTGGGCATGGACTTCGATAGGGCTGCTCCCTTTCCCCACATATATTCATCCTCATCATGCATGTTTTGAGTCTCCATATATAGGATTTTAAGTGCAGAGGGTTGTTCTCCAACATTAACATTCTCAGGGATATCACCATATCACACCCTTTTTTTGTTGATGATATTTTAATATTTGGAATCGTCTCTTGTGCACATTGGTCCGCTCTTCATTATACCCTTCTACGATTTGGAGCCACCTCGGGCTTGATGGTTAGTGGTATAAAGTATCTCATTTTGCTGGTCCGGGGCATCAGGACAACATCTAGATCATTGTGGGCCTTTTCCATATGCCTTTGGTGCCTATATCTGAGGGGTTCACATACCTAGGCTTTTGCCTCAAGCCTTGCAAATATTGCAACAAGGACTGACATTGGTTATTAGAAAAATTCTAGAAAATATTGGGCTTATGGTCCAACATATGGTTATCCTTAGGGTGTCAACTTATTCTAACACAGGAAGTTCTCCAACATTTTGTCATTTACTAGGCTCATCTCTTCCATCTCCCAACATATATTATATCTCGAATCCGAAGGATCATGGAAGAGTTCATATGGTCTGGGGCAAAGGGGTCTGCTAAATTCCACCTTTGTCGACTGGAGCAGATCATGCTTTCAAAGAGGATGGGGGGTTGGGGCTTATTAGAAATAAGAATATTTACACAGTCCCTTATTTCCAAATCATTATGGCGGGCACTTACAGGTGATGGTATTTGGCCTCTTATATTCAGGGGTAAGTACAAAATTCATTTCAATTTGCAGTCATTTCTTAGAGAGGGCCTCCCTAGTACTTAGGGCAGCTCCATCATCATCCTTAGCTTTAGACACATCTCTGCAATCATCTATGATAGGCTCCTTTGGAAGTTCGAGAATTGACACAATATCATTCTGGGTGTTGATGGTATCTCGGAGATCCCTCCAGATTTTCACATAACTCAGCTTCTTAGACATGCTCTTGTGCAAAAGGGATTGTATTTTCTATCCCAGTTCATTTTGTTTTGGCAACAAGGTTGCCCTGTTTGGAAGGATTCACAACATCATGGCCTAATTGGACTCGCACAAGCACTGTGGAATCAGGTAATTATGGATTTAAAACAAGCTGGTCTATGCCACAATCCCACTAGAGATCAAATTTATTGGATTGGTAGAACAAAAAAGGGAGCCATTGATGTATCAGAGGTATACAACAACCTGATCTCCTCCTCCCAGCTATCCCTTCAAATTAGATAAGTGGCTCTCCTCTAATCCAAGAGGGCTTCTTGATGGGCTCACGACAATCAATGTTTCTTCATAAAATTTTGAGAGCGAAATATCCACTTGAAGATCATCATGTTCACTTGGCTGTCTTGGAAAAACCGGATTCTCACATGAGAAATTTTTTCCAAGAGAGGGTTCCTCATCTATTTCTAAATTGCTATGTTGTACTAGATATATGGTCTATTTTTTCTAATCTCTTGCATGATCAAAATTGGAGGCCAGCTGGTATATTACAATGTATTCACAGGTAGTCACATAAGGACCAAAGATATAACTCACTACCTTTCTTCCTCTTTTGGGAAGTCTGGTTGGCCAGGAATAAACTCATTTTTGAAGGCATCTAGATGGCACCTCAAAGGATCTACCACACTATCATGGATTGGTCATACACATAAGAGTCTCTTCCCCCTCCTCCCACAGATATGTCCTACAGACTTCGGCCTCACTCGATGAGCATCCCAACTGGTTACTTTGATGGAGCAGAAAAACATGGGATCTATGGTTGCAATGCTTGGATCAAGCTGGAGCAAGGTGAACAGTACTACATTCACTTGAACGAGGGTCCGGGTACCACCAAAAAGTGGGAATTGATTGCATTTTGGAGTCCACTATGGTTTTCCTATAACACTCAGATCCAAAATTTATCCATATATGGTGATGCCAAGGCTGTCATTGATGCTATCAACGACATATCAAATTTTCAACCTCCTAGACTTCTCAGCTGGACAAACAGAATACATTATCTCCTGCGGCGTATGAATTCCCCTCCGCTACAACACATCTACAAGGAGGCTAACACGCGAGTAGGAAATTTATCTAAACAAGGCTTGGACGTCTTCTTCGGGCACATACACATCCAACATTTGCATGCCTCCACCTGGCTGGATTCCTATACTCTACCCCTTCCTTAAATCAGTTTTGGAACCTCTTCATTCTATGTTTTCATCAGAGATAGGCTCTTACAGTTTGTGTTTATTGTTTGTGCTAATTTGTGTTTATAGTTACTATCTATAGTTTGCAAAATTTTAGTTTATTTTTCACTGTATCTCATTTTTTTTCTTGTAAAGATTACACAATCTATGTCATGCTCACATCCAGAACAATGTATAGCATTATTTTTAGTAGCGTGGCATAGACACACCATCCAGGCTTATTTGAGCACACTATCATCAGTTCTTAGTGAGTTGTTTTGAATAGTTGATACATGCAAGTTCCTATATATGCAAATGTATTGTTTTACTACAATCATATAAACCAACGTTTTTTGTCCTCTGAAAAAAAGAAGGTTATGGAACCCTATTCACAGTAACTTTTAACTCATCATTTAGAAATTCCAAAGTATAGATTTCACATCTTTGGATAAATCACATCAACACTCTATATATTTTTTTCTTTGTAAATTCATGTTTTTTCTTTAAATTTCTCTATTAAGATGGATTTATCTCCCATGAATTCATAGTTTGATATCTCCCCTTATATTTATAAATACAATTTATATTTCATAAAGGGAAAGAGGTTGTCACAAGATGATATCAATACATCAATATATGTACGTACAATTTATATTTTATAAAGGGAAAGAGGTTATCACAAGATTATATCAATCCATCAATATCACATAGCCAACCGACCTTTGATTTGGTTTTATTAAGAAAAATATGATTTGCACACTACCCGAAAGAATTAATTTAGTTTCCTGTTAAATCAATAGGAAGGAAACCATATTGATGTCATATTAAAAAAAAGTCCATGTGCCTAATTTATATTTACCACGCACAAGAAAGCAAACCAATTAATAATTTTGGAAAACACCCACCACTAGATTTTTGTGAAAATAATCATAAATTTCCCCATTGGAAAACATATCCATCCAAACGTTCCTTTTGAAATATTCCCATGTTACTCAAATCATTAGATTTTGGTGGAAAAAAAAAAAAAACAATGTCTTGAAATTTGCAGATTTGGTTTTACTAATCTACCACTGTTGTCTAATGATTGCCTTGAAAATGAGTAACTAAAGTAATTTAATTGTTGGAAGTAATGTTTTCATGTTATGTGTAATTTTTATTATGACTCGAGGAGTCAATCTAAATTATTATTATTATTATTATTATCCAATTTTAAGGTTACAACTAAGCCAGACATCAAGTTGGTGTATGAGACCCTTTTCTTTGTGGGAAAAGGGATGCTCAGTCTACGAAGGCATAACTACTTTACCCTCTATGGTTTTTGAACCCGTGACCTCTTAGATGTTGTCGTTTCCTATGTATGAGTTGTAGTTGTGATTTAGATGTGTGGAATTCAATTATTTATGTCCTATATATTTTTCACTATTGTGATCAATAAATATATCGAAGTGTGATTTTTGTGTGACATTTCTGTCTATCTCAATTTTTAACATAGTCTCAGAAATTGTTCTCACTTGACTGGGAAAAACATGAAGATGTGAGAAAGCTTTGAGTTTTATTGTTCCCTAAATAGATTAGGGTAGGAGATTATGTTGTGCATAGATTTTGTTGTGAGAATTTTTTTTTTGTTAGTGTCTTTACATTATTGGTTTGAGACTAGATGAAACACTATTCAAATTCAGTGAGATAAAGATTTCAAATTAGATGCATTTAATTGGAAATTGTTAATTTTTCGGTGGAGTAGGTTGCTTCCTCTTCTCCACCCTGCTATTTTTCTTTGTGGGTTTAATTGGATCTACTACAGGCTCGAAGAAGGATCCCTTAAGGGTTCTCTAGGGTTTGAAGCTGCGATCTCATTGTGTGGATTTTATTGAAGAATTATTCAAGGATTATGAAATGTAGATGGATTCCAAGGTCAACAAAGTTTTTTTGATCAACAGGACATACATTAGTTATGCCGCGTTGAGGGCCAATAGTGTTATCACTGAATTTAAATTGGCATTTGTCTAGAAACTGTAAAATTATTAGAGCACAAATATGGATCTACTTGAAGAATAATTGCACAAAATTGCGAAGTTGAAAAAGAAAAACTATTAGAATTGAGAATGAAATTGATACATCAATATTAGGTTGAGAATCAATATATAAAGAAATTAAGTTAAGCTTAATTGTACATGCAAAAACTATGGATAGTTAAAGCTAACTGAAGCTAAATGTGCTTTATGTTCTGCTAATGTGCACATGCACCACATGCAAGCAGTAAGTTAACTAACTAAGCCAAGTGCACATCACATGCAATCAGTAAGTTAACTAACTAATCCAAGTGCACATCACATGCAATATCTAGAGTTGAACTAAAGCTAATCTAGGTGCATGTACACCATCACCCCCCCTTGAGCATAACTTAGGTGAGTGTGCTGCAAAATGACTGAGTCCCGGCAACATGGCCATTTTAGGTACCCATAAAAAATGCATGAAAAGAGGAAAGAGGGAAATCCTAGTGGGAAGAAAAACCCCCCCTCAAAATATAATTGAAAAGTAGAGAAAAGACAACTCCTAGGCAGTTGCGTCCTTCACCCCGAGACGATCCCACAAAAATCGAAACTTCTGCAGAGGATGAAATCCTGGTTCCTGTACCTAAGACCTCATTTGTAGAGGCCAATATATTGTTGGTCTTCTTGTTTAGTTTGCAGTCATCGGATTATTGGAGCCATGTCTAGCGCTGGAGCCGCAAATTTCCATGGCATGTTGCAGCTCTTCAACACTTGAACACTATGCAGACACTGATCATGATATCATTATTTTAATATGATGACAGAGAATTCCCTCGTAAGTTTCCGGTGGCATGCCCAATTTTTAAAACCCTTGATAGGTCCAGTTCCTTGAAATCACTTTTTATTAAAGCTCAAATGTGGGTTTCAAAATATATTTTTAAAGATAATCGATTGTCATGTTATTTTATGAGACTGGGCATGTTATAGTGACATGTGTGGTTTTTACCTCAATGTTCCAATCTATTTCTTCTCATAAACAATTTTTTGTTGTTATTTTAATTTCATAATAACGGCTTGTGGAGAAGTTAAAATAAAAAAGGAAATTGTTGGTAGAAATTTTAATGGTGAAAAGGAGTTGTTGGTAAAAATAAAATGATGCACAAGTATAAAGAACATGCCGATTATTGAACAAAATAATGTGACCCGTTGTGCTTCGGGAGCGTTAGTTATAGATAGTTCTTAATAAGGTCAAGCCGGTGTGACCCATCATGCTCTAAGAGAGTCAGTACAGGTTATTTTATACAAAGTCAAGTTATAGAGTTGTGAGTTGAAGACACTCTATATCCAAAATTCTGTCCTAGATAACTGATGAAGGATGCATAGGGTTGTGGATTCAATAGATAGTGGCAGTTCCATAGGATTGTTCAGTATCAAGATTGACCCGTTGCGCTATGGGAGGTTGAGAAGCGTCAATTTTGCAAAATACATCACCAATGGTCTGGAGTGATTATGTCCTAAATGAATCAAGTGGGAAAATCGATATTTTGGTGAAGAAGAGAGCAAAAATCATGAGACTTCAGAGTGGATATGAGTGCTAGTGATGACCATATTAGACAGATATGACATAGAACATTTATTGTTGTAATATGTGTTTTCAATGTAAGCATTAAGGAAGGGTGTTGAAGTAATGCTTCCATGTCATGTGTGTTTTTCATTATGAGTCACAAGGAGTCAATCTAGATGTTGCTTTTTCCTATGTATGAGTTGTAGTCGCGATCCAGATGTGTCAAAGTCAGTGATTTATGCCCTATATATTTTTAACTATTATGATCAATAAAGATATTGAAGTGTGATTTGTGTGGCATTTCTCTCTATCTCAATTTTTAATGTCAATGGCGAATATAGTACTAGATTTTTGAAAACTATCGTATTTTTGAAAACTACAATGAAGAATACTGACCCTCTGCAAGTATTTATGTAACGAATATCTCTTCAGCATCATCACCAAGACATGGGGAATTAATGGAAATTAATAATTAAATGTCTCATGATGTGAAGGCCTTATAAAATAGGTAAATGTGGTAGTATGAATAAGAAATGAGTGAGGATGAAGGGTGAATTAAGTGAATGTGATCATTGAAAACATGTCAACACTAAGGCTCAACAACCTAAAAAATAAGTATGGCGAATATACTAACAAGCGTTGGACCAACACAACCTACATCTTCCAAATAATATTGTAGCTTGTCAAGCTATATGTCAAAAGGGGTACACGATTTTCTTAACTGCTATATTGTATTAAATTTCTTCTTGCCACCCCTTAGTGCTCCTAAATATGGTATGAACATTCTCATACAACCTTACTATAATAACTCTCAACTCAAAGGGAAATTTTATCTCCTGCAACATATTCCAAATTTTAGCTGTGGGAATTGTGTCAAATAGCTTTCCTAAAGTCAATGAAATTGCAAATAAAATTGATTGTATTGTTGGGACGCTCCTCACCAATAATTCTAGGCATGGCAAGGTAGTCCATAGTTGAACGATAACCTCTAAATTCAACTTTTCCTTTAGCTCTTTTTTTGTTTCATTCTAACCATATGATTATCATACTTTCTAAAATACTTCCACAAAGCTTCGCTAAAACGCGGCTAACCATAATGGTCCTATAATTATAGTGACTACTTTTATTGCCAATTTTAGAAATAAGAATAATGATGCTTTGAATCGAAAGTTTAGGGACTCACTACTTGGCTATTAAATTGAAGAGTTTGAGTATGTGAGGGATAAGAATAAACCCTCCAACTTTTGATATTTTAGCTTGGTAACCTTTAACATCCTTAGTTTTCTTTTTTTGAGAGTTGCTTAGCCTTAAACTTTATATCTTCTATAGAAAATACTCTATCCTCCATAGAAATATTTAGAATGTTGTCTACAACATTAGAAAATATATAAATATTTTAAAGTATATAATTTTCTTTAGTTTTACAAATAAAAAATTCTCTAGAAAATGTCTTTAGATCTTTCTTAAATAGATAAACAACTCCTCTTGCTTTCTTTTTCATTATAATTAAAGGTTTGTATCTATTTATATTATTTCAGGGAGTTATTAGAGATATACCTAATGAATTTTCTATACAAGTTTACACTTATTATCCTACTAAGGATTGAAAAATCTATTTTTAGTTCTACACAACACTTTTAGGAATCATTTAAAAAAAAACACACTTTAAATTTAGAAACTATAATTTTAAAATCATAGTTATGTTAATGACCATTTAAAAGGTCAAAATTTGATATTTAGTTATGTACAAGGATCTTTGATATCACTTAAACCATACCTGCTCCCCAACCCATAACGACAACTCATATGGTCGTATTTGCCACTTCATTAGATCAGTGAAAATTATTAAGTTTTGATAATTCAATTAGTTAATGGATAATGTCATTGCCCATGCAAATGACATTTCCAACACATAAAAATAATTTGATATTGTCATTGCCCATGCAAATGAAAATTACTGTGCCTGTTATTGTAGATGCTGCTGTAACCTTCTTTGTGATTAGGTTGGTGCTTACGCAATTCTCCGCAACATGCAGGCAAATGTATGGGATCGCTGATAAAAGAAATAATGTTCAATATTCTGTTGAAGCGGCGGCAGTAGCAGAAGGTTTACCCCTGTCGCAATCACTTCCAGATGGTAAACCCAACGGCGCTGTTTCAAAAGCGCCACCTGCAATTAAATGCAGTGAGAATCAGTTCTCCGTGGAAGCAAAATCTTGCGGGCCTCATCACGACAAAAATGTTCCATGTCCACCCAGTCCACAAACAAAGGACGACCAGCAGATGAAGGCGAATGGCAAGCCAGAGATAGTCAACAATCATCAGACTTCTGTTAATGCTGGAAAGCAGAAATTAGCAGATCCAGCCGGTTGATTATTTAATTCCGTTATAAAACCCCAGGACTCCTCTCCAGTGCATATACAGTGTATATCTATATATATCAGGATTTTGGTGAATGTCCTTGAATTTCAAGGTCATTTCTTCTATGAATTAAATTAAATTTAGATATTAGATATTTTATTTCATGAATTAAAAATAAAAAATACATTTATTTTAGTAGTGTGAAAATGTAAAAAAAATGTGATTTTATTGTACATATTTTTTAAAAATATTTTAGAAATTTGATAAATGATGATGACGGTGCTTACTGTTAGCTAAGAGCAAAGAATTTAAGTTTGATTTTTCAAAACATTGTTTCTATGGTTAAATAAAAGAGAAATAAGGGCTACAAGATAGTTATAGATGAGTTGACTTAATAAGTTAAGAAGATTGGAAGTGTGGCAGATGGTAGGATCAATATGAAAGATTCTATGGTTCCAAAATGTCTTGAAAATTGACCACCCACATCTCACTCCTAAACTAATGAAAATCAATTCCTATTTTAAAGATGTTCATTTTTTTATTATTGCTGAAAAATATAAAAACATAATTCTAGTTAAATTTCTCAAATATTAAAAAAAAAATATATTTATATTCTCCTTAATATTCCAGAACAAAAATTCCAAATTAATATTTATTTAATATAAATAAAAATATACATGTCTCCACGGAAATTTGTGCCGAAAATTTTGTAGATGTTTATACTTCCTCAAAGATGAGGGGAATCTTGTACTCGTTAACGTCTCAGAGTGAAAATCAACTTTATATTTTACAAAATCCAAGAACCATTTCTCATGGCACTGGGATTTCTCTCATTTTATTTTCTACGTATAATGCGAAGTTAACTGAATAGAATGCCATTAGTTTCCGTCACTCAAGTTTGAATATCATTTATTAAATTATAAATTATGAAATATGATTTATAAGTGGGGAATCTCCGAAATTCCATAGAGTGAAGCACTTTACGGTATATGAATTGAAACATTTACGAGTAAGGTTAAAAAAATAAAGGTATATATAAAAATGTGTACATGATAGAACAAATAGCTGTTTTTTTTTCTAAATAAATAAAAATTACTATTATAAATATTGATTAGGAACGAGTTACGTTGATACTTAGCAGGAGAATAAAACCTTTAAATCAAAAGGGATCCATGCGAGAACACAATTTTTTAAGGAATTGAGTTAAAGATTGCCAATGTCCATGTATTTTTTTATTACTAATTATTATTGTTAAATTGTGTAACAATTAAGATATCAATTTTCTGTATACAAAGTCATTTATTTATGGTCTATTTCTTAACCATTTTTTTATGATAAGAAGTGTATATTTATTTATATAGAATAATTATATATATTAAGTGTAAATTTTCATTATTTAAGTTGTATTTTTGAAAGTATAAAATGGATTCAATGTCTTCAAAATTTATATAGATATAAAATTGTGAGACTCCTTAAAATGTTATATATATATATATATATATATATATATATATATATATATATATATTCAGTTGCTTTATATAATGTATATATGGTTTTGTTTTTACTTTTAACTATTTTATTTCTCTATAAAACTATCGAAGATTATGTTATTTTATTTATGGTTGAGATTAAGACTCAAATATTTACGTCACTGAGTAAGATTATTGATATTTTATAATTTTTTTAACTAAATAAACCAAACACATATATTCATTTTTGTTTTTCTAATATAACCTACATTTTTATGCAATTACACATCTCCCTCATAGTGGGCTTTAGAATGAGCTTCTAAGCTCAATAACTCGATGCATTGTTGGATCATATGAAATGATTTCAATTACAAAAATTGCGATACCCTTGGTGCAATTACTTTTTGTAGACATGATTATTTTGATAGTTACTTGTAAATATTATTGGGCATGATGGCTATGGGAGCCATAAATCTTGATTGACTATGTAAATAAATCTTATGTTAAATAAATGTTTATTTTTTAGGGAATGCTATGGGAAAGAGCACGTGAGTAATATATATTTCTAGTCCATGACCGGATCAACATCAAAGGGAACTATCTCCCCTTCCTTACTCGGTGCTTACTCTGCAACTGGAGGTGGTGGATTTTTAACGGTGGCTTGAGGTATGTTGGGAATCAGGTCCACATCCTCATTTTTCATCTCCAGTCCCACTTCCATATCCGTGAGTTCAATTAATTATTCAAGCTCTTGAGAAAAATCGTGTTCCTACACCTGTTCGCTTACTCCTTCTATTGTCGGTTGATCCTATATATGTTCTTCAACTTGTATAGGTGTCGTCTATTTTGTTGTCACACCTTGCTTTTATTCCTCTTGCTACTTCTATCTCTCCTCTTGTTCCCTTCTTCTAAGCTCATGCTCTTTCTTCAAATATTGTTCTTCTCTCTGCACTCTCTGCACTTCTTCCTCTAAGGATTGCTTCTCTATATTTCTTTGATCTTCTTTGTGCTTCCTCTGTCCCCTATTTTCTTCTATCGCCAAAACTACTTTCTCATTGAGAGGATCTTCTTTCATTTTCCAGCTTTTCTCCTCTTCTATTTTTTCTTCTACCTTAATCTTTCCTTTGTCATGCATCAAACTGCTATCTATTGTTGTTGTTTCTTTTGGAGCTACTGCTGCATGCGGAACAACTTGAGAAGTCTCAACCGTACTGATCGACTCATGAGGTCAAGAGGAGTTAGAAATATTCTTCCATGGTTCCTCCTTCAGCCATTGATATATCCTGTTGACATAGTTGAAGTAAAATCTCACAAAATTTCCTTTGCAAATTCCCCTCGGATCATAAAAATTGTCACTATTGGTGTAGAATTCGAATCTGACGATGGATTTATCTTCGACCTCTGCGACCTTGAGATTCTTAATCTTGTATAATCCAACCTCCAAAGGAAGGGTTTACCATGGCACCTTCTTCATCCTATGCATTGCCACAGATAATCCTATGGATAGATGATAAGCTACCTCTTGCATGACCACTTTGTCGGTGGCATATATTGGAAAAAGATGTGGCGACTTCTTCCCACCGAATACTATGATCAATGTTGCATCTGGTAAGGTGAACCAATCAACAATCTTGGATATCGCATCCATAGTTGCTCGTGAAATGCAAGGTGGGTCCTCCTGAAAGATGATCTTGTAGAGCAGGATGATGAAGTGATTAGTAATTTTCTCCATGACTCTGTGATGCTTGCAATCCAAAAGTAGCTTGCAATAGATATGTATGACAATGTCTCTCGGTGTCCATGTGATGTAGGAGCATTAGGCTGAATAAAAATCCTTGTATTTTAATAGACTTAGGGGTTTTGTGTTTTCAAGGGAGTTGGTTTCTTATGTAATGATTTGAGTGATTTTAATGAGAATTAATTAAATATTGTGAGGAATTTTGTAAATGTTCTCGAATGTTGGAGAACATGAGAGAATTAGGCTAGTTGAGACTGTATAGGGATTGAGAGATTTAGGAATTAATGGTAAATCCTAAATTAGAATTAGTTTCATTATTTTGTGGATGAAAGAGAAGCCTTAGGGATTAAGTAGTGATTTTAGGATTTTGTTCAGGAGATGGAGGAACTGAAACCAAAAATAGTTTCAGAACCTTTTGTATAAAATGTAAGCCTCAAAGGCATAAAAATGAAGTAGATAAGTAGAGATATTGAAGGTAGAACAGGGAGAGGTAGGGCTTGAATTACAAGCCTCCGGGCAGAATAGGAAAAGGCCACTGATTGAACATCAAGCCAGAGAGGAAGAATTTCCTATGTAATTACTGTGTGTTAATATAGAGAACTCATTTCTGAGTTCATGTTTCATTTCTAAATTATATGGTGTGTAGATGAAATTGGGTTACAGGAATTATGAATGTATGAGATTGTGTGTTTAATGTTGAATCTTGTGGTGAATTGATTGAGGAAATTAGCATCAATCACAAGATGGATCGATGTTATTAAAAGAATTACCTAGACTTCTAAATTGAGGTAATAAATTGCCTAGATGTATTTTGAAATGGGATTGACATCATATGAAGCATTTCAAGAAGGGGTTATTACACATTTGGTTGTGTCAAAACCAGTGTAGTAAGATCAGGGTTTTGAAGTCGCACTTGAGGTTTTTATGATTGATGGATAGAACGACATAAATTGAACAATAAAAGTTCATCCATGCATTAATGAATGCCAGAGAGGGTTTGGCCTATTCAAAATCATGAAACAGTATAATTGGGTTGAAATGAGAAAATTCCAACGTGCAATTCGCACAGATAGAAGATGTATGGTGTTTCAGTGGTTACTGAATAAACAGTGATGAAATTTGGATGATGCAGGTCTGAAGAATTGAAGGCAGAATCGGAAATGATGGTGCAGCGGAACTGTGAGTAACACCAAAGTGAACAGAGAAGCAATGTGGTGAAATTATGCGATGGAACCAAGAAGTGGTTTTCGGAAAACCACAAATGGTTTTCGCGCAACCTTAGGATGGTAAGCAGATTTATTGGAATTGAATGCGATACACTCCAATAGCTGACACATAGCCTGGACGATATTTCAAAACCATTGATTTCGCGTTGGTTTGGCGAATTAAAGCGCAGGGGTAAAATGAATGAGATATATGTTGGGTCCTCTGACCAAATGATCAGACGGTGTTCACATCATCATTTTCGCAGAAGTTAATGAAGGTGTGGACCGATGGCGAAAGGGTAAGTTGGATATGTTGTGGGACCAAAAACATTAATATGCGTTGGTTTATGTTTAACCAAAGTCAGAGTTTGTATGAAATTAAATAATATGTTGTGGGCCGAAGTAAAAGATTATGTTGATATGATGGGTTTTAAACCAAAGTATGGAGTGTTAAAATGGCCCGAATGTATATTTGATTAATGGTGGAGAAGTATGGTAATAAAATTGTTGGGCCGATATAATGATATGTGTTGGGTTGCTAGTGCTTTAGCTTTTTAACCAAAGTCGAACCTTTGGTATGAAATGAGATGATAAATGTGTGTGTGTGTCTGTGTGCGTGTGATGATACTTTGGGTTTTAATCCAAAGTCAAATATTAATTTGAATATTCATGAAGTGGGTTATATAATATGGTTTTAACCATAGGTTTTCAAAAGAAGCAAAGCTTCTGCATTAGAGTTTGCCAATATGAGAATTATCTTGGTTTAAAAATGAACCATAAATCTTAAGGTGAGAATGTGGGTTTTGCAGCCCTTTGGCTACATCACCATGTCCAATTCATGCCAGGGAACTGATTTTGTGCACAGATCGCATCCTGTAAGTGTGCAGATACGTAGAAGCATGCTTGCTTGCCCTTGGGTGGATTGCGAGCTTTTGTCACATGGAATCTTAGCTAATGAGCCAATAGGTATGATGAGTTTAACGAATTCCCCTCATTCACTACCTGGTTCAACAAGGTAACCCACCCCTCAGGAAAGGTCTCTGTGTCTGATTGGCCATAGATTCTACAAGCTAGTATGACCAAAAGCTGATAGGATTTCCTGAGTGCTCTTGTCTTGTACATATGGGTGAATGTCTATCTAAAATTTGTTGGCTCCTTCAGCCATCCCTTGACGATATCTCTTGTGTTTGTGTAGCTGTGAGTGGTAAAGAATAGTGATTCCATGTTCTTCACTAGCCCAGGAAGATGATACATATGTTTAAAATTGACTTCCAGGAATGTAGCAAGCTTCTACTCGCTAGTGTTGTTTAATGTCATGGTTTCTACATTGATGTTTGAGACAACCCAACTGATCACATCTGCACATGGGATGGTTGGATACTTGCATGCAACCTTGTAAAGCCTTGACTGCATGATGCTGAGATACACCTGCTGGTCCTCTAAGTCTTCCTGAAATTCATTTGTGAAATCATCTTTGCTATGATGCCATGTCAGTTTTGATCCGTTCTCTATGAAAAATTGAGTGTCTGAGTAAACTGGAAAGTTAACTGGAACTTGTTCAGTTTCTTCCCT
Organism: Pinus albicaulis; assembly: GCA_034641835.2. Classification (NCBI taxonomy): domain Eukaryota; kingdom Viridiplantae; phylum Streptophyta; class Pinopsida; order Pinales; family Pinaceae; genus Pinus; species Pinus albicaulis. The sequence goes on along the minus strand of CM076575.1, from coordinate 639,105,231 downwards.
AGTACCAATTTCAATGATTTCCTTTGAGGCAACTCTCTTTGATGTGATTTTGCAAGTAAATTTTGGAGAGATGCTCAATAAATATTGTACCAGTGGGACAGAAAAGACACTAATGACAAACAAATGTTAGATATAAGTAAAACTACTTTCAGAACATGCTCATGTAGCAAACTGAGAGATTGACTGGAAGGATTGCACATTTTTTATGGGAAGAGAGTTTGATTGGCTAGGGACACTACACAGTGCACAGCCCCAATAATCAGTGTCAAATCTTATGGCTTGAGACTACACAATGCATAGTTAAGCCTAGGCAGTGAACTAGGAGAGAATGTGCATTACGCAGTATCGATATCCAAGGATGTTGGTTGAGGCATGGAACTACGTAATGCGTAGTGAGGCCAACTATTATTGTGCATTGTGCAGTTCTAGAGGCCAAGATTAAAGCTTGAGCTTCCAATTTACGTAATGCCCAGCTGGGAAAAGTGAATTCTGACAAAGGGAAAGGGAGATCTACCTAAGGGAAGTGTGAAAAATGAGCAAATATGAGAGATGATGAAGGAATGAGTGAAAATATGAATAATTGTTAATGAAAAAAAAATCAAGTGTAGAAACTGAACAAAGAGAAGTGAATGAGATCAGTGAGGAGAGTCTCTGCAATGGAGACCATCGGTGAAAAATGTAGAAACCGATGTGACACTTGTGAAAGGAAAACAATAACTTAAAATAACACTTCTACCATCTATGAAAGTTAAAATTCCAACATGCATGCAAATAAATAAGAAAAAAAATAATCATGCAAGATAAATGGCAAAAAGTGACAGAAAGATACATGAAAGCGATAAATGCAAATCTCACCTAGAAAAGCGACGACGATCGCACTGAAGGTTCCTTGATCTCCTCGGGAATGCTAGAGCTCCAAGATAGAATGTGAGAATGAGCTATAGGTGCATTGATTAAATATAATTTAGAAACTAGGGTTTAGGATGCGCATGCCACAAATCAAGGGAAAATAAACACTTGGTGGTAGCTTGCGAAAATAAAAATTGTTGCTTCCTTCAAGTTACTAAAAATAGATCCCTAGATTTTAGGGATGCTTTTTAACTTTTTTTCTTTTCTAATTATTCCGGAAAAAAATTCCATGCACCTCATCGAGAAGGAGTGCGTATTTCCAAGGAAATGGAAGCTCCCAACTTAGTGCACTGTGTAGTTTTTGAGCTCAGTGAGTGATTGCCCATTTTTTGGTCTCATTGTCGGCTGCCTGTCATGGTTGTGCAGTTCTTGAGCTCAAGGCTGGGCTACCTATCATGACTACACAATTCTAATCATCAAGGTTAAGACTAGCTTCATGAATTGCATAGTTTCTGGAGGTAGACCCAGAATTGCTATGCAATACTTAGACAAGAGGTCAGCTCGTGACTTAGAAAAATTTTCTAAGTGGAAAATCAAGTAAACACAAGCATAAATGAAAAATAAACATCAGTCAAAGAACATATACCTGATAGCAGTGCAAGGTAAGATCTTGTGAAGGGAAGTTAGGCTCCAAAATCTAAGCAATGGAAAAATTTTGGAGGGTGGTTGTAGCCGCTACAAATGTTCCACAATCTACCCTTTCAATTTCAGATCATCCATATTAGCATATTCTAACCTCCAAATCAATGCTCACAACTCCAAAATAGATACTTGATCCAAAAATATATCATGACCAAATACAAGAGATCAAATATGTTCAACAACCTTAACTGCTTTGGCCTTATGATCACGAGTAACATGCCTGACCACTAGAGTTGTGGAACGACCATCTGGTTCAGAACATACAAGTATTTTAGACAATTTCCAAGCAGAGGAAAAAATGATCGCTTAAGGACAAACCCTAGGAGAAACACACATCAATAAAGCCTCCTTTTCCGTTTTATCCCAAATCAAAGCATTAACATCTTGGGATTCAGGTCCTTGCATGGTGTTAGTATCATATAGTCAAGTGGCCAGAAAAACAAGTTTTCTCTCTCAAATGTATGTAAAATGAATAAAGGTTTGGCTATGATCTTGTAGAAGATCAAGCTTTGGGTATTAACCTGGAATACATTTTTCATTGTTCATTGTAAATATGTCAAAGTGTGTAAAAGGTTATGAAAATATTCATTGATGTCTTTCGAGGTTGAGTTAGGTGGGTGGGTCTAGGGTCATGTTTCATCAAAAATATCATGAGTAAAGTCATGTGTCATGTGTTGTAATCATGGGAAGATATTTGTATAGTTCCTTGGGTATTTCAGGATGTTGAATTATGATCAGTACTGAAATAATAATTAGTATAATGGTGAGGAGGACGGTGTTGCACTTCTGGTAAGTGTTGTGCTTTTATCATTCAAATTCAAAATCATAACCATCATCCATCAAATCTGCATTTAACCACATTTGGATTTTAAATGCATGGTTTATCTTCAAAAATACCTCATAGCTTCTGATTTCTCCATCAGAATATCACTATATGGTAATTGGAGGTCGTCACGCAAGGGAGGCAGGGGCATGCTGTAATTGCAGATAGGTGATGTGCTCATATATAGGTGATGCATTTATTTCAAAACGGTTATCAAATTGTTTATATAGGGTCTTTCACTATCAATTTTTACACAACCCTACTTTGGAGCTCCTTTTTATAATTACCTTCCTACTTGTTGCACAAAATAAACCTGCAGTGAAATTGTTGAGCTCAAGCAGCAAGATGAATCAACCAGGAAGAAGGTAAGTGAGCTTTTGGATATGTATGGATCAGCCATGGAGAATGCTAGGTATATGTTGAAGAGATCTCTCCCACTACATAGGTAAATGAAAAACATATGCAGGTAGAATATTACTATGAGGAAAGAGTTAAGAGCCACCGAACAACAATTGAAAGAGATGTAGGAGAAGGATAGAGGTAAATTAGATCTGTTGGTTGAAGACACCAAATTTTGAATGCTAGAAAAGAGTTAAACAAGGCACTTTTGACTTTTTTTTTTTGCCTAATTATGCTTGTTTATGTGGTTGAGGTTAAAGATGATTACATTTTGTATGAATTTCCTCTTACAAACACATCTAGTTAGGATTCTGAACTCATTTTCAATGAAGCAACTCATACAACATTTTTGTGTCCTAGCCAAGCATTAGGGTCAGGGTTTTTGGTTTGAAGGTGGAAGTATTGAATTTTTGGTCAAAGGGGGCAGCTTGAAAGGGGTATGTGGCATGATCCACATGGTTTCAAAATAATTACTAATATGTGTATATTATTCAGAGATTCAATGACCTTCGTGTTGCTAATAGATATTAAGAATAGGTAGGGTTGTGCTTTTTCCCTGGCACTGCGTTTTTGGATGTGGATGAAACTATGGAAATTGGGGGCTTTGTATGATGGAAGAAATATTATAATAAGTATTTTTTTCATGTCAAGGCTTGTTCACACACATTGAAGCCATCAAGCAACCCAGATATTGGCCAAAAGTATCTTAACCATGGATTATTAAACTTCTGTGCTACACTTTCACACAATTGTTGTATTTTAACCATATCTATTAAACCCTATACCTTTTTTCCATGAAATGTTACATTATATGCGCGGGGGTGAGATGAATAATACCATTTAATTTACAGGAAAACTACTTCATGGTTTCTGAGAAATGTGCCACCACATGCTACAACCATTTTTCTCTTTTCTCGAGATCCGTGAGTCAGATATGGCTCAAATTTGTTTCAGAGAAGGGTTTTGATGATATTAAATTGCAGTAAAAAATTCAGCTCAATATGTCATAGCGTTTATGAGACATGAAAAACATATCAGGTGATGTGTGTTTTTGCTGCGTTTTTTGGGTTTTTGATGAACTATGAGGAAGCGCAGCGACGTTGCTGCACTTTCACACAATCGTCATTTTGACCGATTTATCCAAGTAAAAATATTATAATTTATTTATTTATTTATTTATTTTATTTATTTATTTATTTATTTATTTTTTATGGTATTAGTAATTGGAATAAAGCATTGTAGAGTCCCATAACTATTTTTTTTTTACACCCATTTGTATCCATGTTTTTCTCCTTTTCCCATGACTATTAACCTAATAAAGGAAACAATCATATGATTATGACAAGGTAAAACACTTATGTGTCCTATTTTTCTATTTTTTTGTTAAATATTACATTCAACTACAGAATTAACACAATTCCGCAGTTGTTTCACAAATCCACAGCTACTTCCATTGATAACATGGTTCCAGTATGCCAGCTCAACAAAGGAGTATATGGGTAGTTAGAAGATGATTCCTTCATGTATTTCCTCCTGATTATCTGACCCAGTTCATCAAGGGCATCACGAAGTTACGCGGTCAATGGTTGTAGTGAACACCTAGCAACGCTCAGAAACAGATTCCAAGATGTCACAACTTTGTCGATTTTCTTTCCTAACAAAAAATCAATAGGATAGCGATATTTGTTTAAGTTTTTAACTTGTATAAGGATTCTAAAGAGACCTATAGGCATAGATCTCGCACATTGTTTAAATGCACTCTATAAAACCATGGAAACTCAGTGTATTTAGGGTGTGCCATATTTTATTTTTCTGATTATTTTGTTTAATAATTTTCTCTTAATGCGAAGCTCCTTTTTCTTGCATTGATGCATTGTTAGTGTTAAAAAAACCTACTGTGTTGTGGAGGGCCCCTGCATGCATATCAGGTCATTTGCTTTTAGTTTTTTAGAGTTTATTTCAAATGCATTGTGATTTCATAGTTCAAATATGGTTAATGCTTTGTTTTATATTTAATTTTCAAGCTCAATTTAAATAGTTCAATACTTTATTTTTTGTTATTTCGCAAATTCATTTCTTAAATTTATTCTTTCCATATTTTATATAGCCGAGTTCATTTCTTTTTCTTTTACCTTCCAAGTTAAAAATTGCATTAGATAATGGTTTTTTTTTCATAGCATTTTGGTTTAAGTTTCAGTTAGTTTTCAATTCTTATGCTTTCATAAAACTAGGATTTTTACAATATTTCATGCTTTCATAATTTAGATTTAGTTCTTTGTTTGTTGCAGCATAGAAAACTCAAAAACAACTTGATAAAAAAGAAAATAGAAATTAATCTAACATAACTTTTGAAAGGAGTTATCTCACAAACTATTTTTAACGAATCAATTCAATTGAAATTAACTATAAGAATAACATTTAACATAGATAATAGATTTTTCTAGCTTTAATTCAAATCTCACTAATCCATGGGAAGTTAACACTAATCCAAAAATTCAAAAAATAACAAAACTCAAAATTCAGTCCTCACTCTAACGAAAAATAATTCTAGCACATATAGTGCAGTTGCATTTCATCAGTTTACTGAGTCTGGTCGATAATTTATGCTTACAATTTAAGAACATTAAATTGACTAAAATTTTTGGCGCCGTTACTGGGGAAGTGTAAATAGAAGTCTTAGAAATAAAACATGATATGCAGAGGGAGAGAGATTCTAAAGGTAGGATTATAGTTCGAGGAATAAGTGTGATTCCCACATCATAACTCACTCTACCCCAACCTCAAAGTTCCACACCACCCACTCAAACTCGAATTCCATACGTAGGTGGCCAACATAAACTTCATGAAATCCTAAGATCTGAATTTAACCCAAGGATTCACCTACATCATATGTTGAAGCTTTAATTGAAGAACAAAATCCTCCATCCCCAATGACAGGAGTAATCTTCTTATCTTCAACAGGCGAAAAACTTGGAGGAAAATAACTAGAAGTTCTTAGTGAAGAAGAAGAACAAGAAACTCATTCAAATTCTCCATTAATAGAAGAACCAGAAGAATTAGAAAATCTTGTTGTAGAACCAGATACTTACATTAGTTCCGAGGAATCCATCATGGTTGAAGAGGGAGAAGGATAAGAACACAATGTCAATGGTGAACAACCTAGGATTGGAGGAGGAAGAGGAAGAAATAGAGGAGGTGGAAGAGGCAAAGGTAGAGGTAGAGTAGATCCAAAACCTTTTGGATTACCTATTCTCGATGAGGATACAATGTACACAATGAAAAATATTTCACCTTCTATCCTCCCTGATTTTCATGGAATAAGAAGTGAAGATCCAGAAACATTTCTCTTTGAATTTGAAGTATTATTCAGATCATATGATTATCTACATGATGCTAAAAAATTAAAACTATTCCCTGCTACCTTAAAGGATTCAACATTAAAATGATTTATGAGTTTAGGGATGAATTCTATAGGAACATGGGAAGAAATGAAAGATGCATTCTTATATAAATATAAGGATTATTGTATTCCTCATAGCATGAAAGATGAAGTTTTTAAAATGGCACAAAGGGAAGATGAAAATCTTGAAGATTTTGTCAAAATATTTGTTTATAATATCAAAAAGGAAAAAATGAATAATCTGGATGAGGAAAATTTGAAAGCCGTACTACTCAAATCCCTGAGAGATGAGTGGATTGATCTCCTCAATGTAATGGAGAAAGGAGAAATTTCTTAGGTATCATTTGCATACATTTGTGATTTATGTGTACAAATTTCAAGGGGTAAATCATGAATCGGGAAAATTCCAAGGGATCCTGTCTTATAAAGAATAAATAAATCTGCTTCTAGGACAATTAGTAGCGCAAAATTAGGTAATTTTCTTGATAATTTCAAGACAGATATTTTAGGGAGTCTTAGTGAGAAAATTGACACCCTTAAAATACAGAACAAGAAAAAACCAGAAAATGTTGCGTTATCTATCTTTTGTCCTAGGTGTAGAAAGAAACATGCTTTGAGAGAATTTCCTTTAGACTCAAAAACCATAGAAACTTGTGTAATATGTACAGAGAATCATTATACTAAAGAATTCCCCTCTATACCAGGTCTTAGGGCTGTATACAGTGAAGAAGGAATGCCAAATCAGGTAGACCCTCTTCGCTCTATTGCCAAAAGACCATGGAAAAATCCTCAAAATGAAAATCAAAATTTTAATCCTCAACAATTTGCACAATCTTCACAATTTAATTGGAATTCACCTATACCATGGAAGCTTTGGGCTCAACCAAAACCACAATCTTGGAATCAAGGGTGGAAAAATAGTTATGGAAGGTATGCTCAATATCAACAATATCCACCGCCCTATCAAAATTTTCCACCACAATTCTTTCCTCATAATAATGAATTACCTCAACCTCAAATTCAAAATGAAAATCCAAAATTCTCTTTACCATTTGCACAAATACCAAACCAATTACATATTCAACCACTTCCAAATCCAATTAATAAATCTATTTACAACATGGAAGGCCAAAATTCTCAAACTTTTATAGTAACTCCACTAGATCTAAATAATTTTCAATTAAGATCTGGTAGAGTATTACAAAAGAAGAAACCCCAGTTTTTATTCAGGAAACAAAGAAAAATTCTGAAAAAAATAATAGTAGATCTGAAGAAGAAGAAATTTATCTTCCTCAGAAAGATAGTGATCAAACATAAAATATTCCTATAATTTATGATGACACTCCTATTATAAAACAACCTTCAGTATCTATTACAAGACCACCTTTTCCTGGAAGGTTGAAAATTGATAAAGGAGTAGAAAAACAAATCATATTGCCTAATTATGATATAATGGATGAATTCAAAAATGTTTTTATAAAAATTCCTTTATTTCAAGCTATAAAAGAAATACTAATTTTTGCAAAAAAAATTAAGGAATTAAGTACTCAAAGAAATAGAAACGACATAAAAATAATCCAATTAGTTGGTAGAATTGCAGAAATCATGACGGGGAAGGCAACAATGCAGAAATATTTAGATCCAGGAAGCCCCATTGCGAAAATTCACATCAATGGAATTGAAATACCAAACACACGGATTGATCTGGGAGTAGCCATAAACATAATGAGTAAACAAATTATGGAGCAAATGAAACTTCCTAACCTTGAATACATGACAACATTGTTACAATTAGAAGACATGTCTGTAATTAAACCTGATTGTGTGTTAGAAGATATTTTTTTATCCTTAGATTCTTGGGAATATCCTGTTGATTTCATGGTTTTAACAACCAAGAATAATTTAGGAGGGCGTCCATTAATTTTAGGAAGACCTTGGTTAGCTAAAGCTGATGCTTTCATCAGTTGTAGATCAGAAGACATGTTTATCTCATATGGTAGTTCTACAAAGAAATTTACATTATATCCACCTACAAAAACAAAAATGGATATATAAAGTGAATAATAGATATATGATGATAATGATATACAACCTATTTTCACTATTGTACAAACAAATGAGGAGGACCAAATTTTAAATTCAATATAAAATAATGAACCCTCCTTATATCATGACAATAGTAAAACTTTTCAAGAACATATCAAATATTTATCATCAAGACAAATGTCTTCACATTCTACGGAAAAAATTGGAAACTATTCGATAGAAAAATTTCCAGAAAAAACATTGAATATTAATGAAAATATGGAATAATTACAAAAAAATCAACTGGTAGAGACCTTCCAAAAACACTCTTCTTCTTATGCATGGGAATATACGGACATGATAGGAATTAATCCCAAAGACTGTATGCATCATAACTATATTAAGACAATGCTAGACCAGTTAGACAACCTCAAAGTAGAATGAATCCAAACTTGAAATCAATTGTTAGGGAAGAGCTACAAAAATGATTGAATGTAAATTTTATCTATCCAATATCATACAATCAATGGGTTTCACGCATAGTGACCATTCCAAGGAAAATGGGAAACGGAGGGTATCATATCGATTATAGGAAATTGAATAAAGCAACATTGAAGGACCACTTTCCACTTCCTTTCATAGATCAAGTCTTAGACACATTAACAAAGAAAAAATATTTTTCATTTATGGATGGTTTCAGTGGGTATAATCATATTCAGGTAGCACCTGAAGATCAAGACAAAACCACATTTACTTGTCCATGGGGAACTTATGCTTACCAAGTACTTCTTTTTGGATTATGCAATGCTCCAACAACATTCCAAAGAGAAGTTCTCAGAATTTTCTCTGATCTTATTCATGACTGTGTGGAAGTGTATATGGATGATTTCACAGTTTATGGTAATTCTTTTGAAGAATCACTAGAAAATTTAGAAAAAATTCTAATAAGATGCAAAGAAGAAAATATTTAATTAAGTCATGAAAAATGTTTTATGGTGTTTAATGGGGGAATTGTTTTAGGTCATCATATTTCAAGAAATGTGATAAAGGTAGAATTATCTAAAGTAGAGGTTATTTCCAAATTATCAGTGCCAAATTATCAACGAGATGTTAGGAGTTTTCTTGGTTTTACTGGATATTATAGAGGATTCATATAAAACTTCACAAAAATAGCATCTCCACTCTTCAAATTACTTACCAAAGATTGTGAATTCAGTTGGGATTTTAATTGTCAAAATACCTTTGAAACTTTGAAAAAGAAAGCCTTTGAAGCACCTATTTTGAAAGGACCTAATTAGAAATTTCCTTTCCACATATCCACTGATGCTTCAGATACAACCTTAGGGGCCGTGTTAGGATAGAAAGATCTTACTCCTTATGCCATTTACTATACCAGTAAAAATTTAACTCGAGCATAGTTAAATTATACTATAACTTAAAAAGAGTTTTTAGCTGTAATGCATGCCATAAATAAGTTTAGACATTACATCACTGGCTATGAAATTTTCATTCACACAGACCATTATTCCATCAAATATTTAATGAAGAAACCAATCACTAATGGAAGAATAACCAGATGGCTATTACTGTTGTAAGAGTTTAACATCACCATTCTAGATCGATCAGGAAAACAAAATAAAATTGTTGACTTTTTATGTAGGATTCAAAATGATAATAATGATATGCCTGCAGAGGATAAATTTCGAGATGAATATGTTTTGCAGTATCTACTAAATCACCTTGGTATGCATATATTGCTAATTATTTGGCTACAAGAAAATTACCATTTAATTTGTTTCCCAGAGAAAAGAGGAAAATAATCCAAACAATTACTTCTTACTCATGGATCAATGAATAAGTGTACAAAACAGGACCATATCCTATCATCAGAATGTGTGTACGAGAAGATGAGATACCGAAGATACTTAAATGTTTCCATGATGAACCATGTGGAGGCCATTTCTTTGACAAAATAACTACTTATAAAATCCTTCTCTTAGGATATTATTGGCCTTCCCTTTTTAAGGATGTCAAAAAATATGTTAAGAGATGTGAAAGTTGCCAAAGGATGGGGAACCCTATTCTTTCAAGTGAAATTCCACTGCAACCTCAGGTACTCATTGAACCTTTTGAGAAATGGGCCTTGGATTTTGTTGGTCCAATTAATCCACCTTCCAAACAAAAGAGGTATATTCTCATATGTACTGATTATGTTACTAAATGGGTAGAGGCAAAAGCACTTTCTTTTTCTACTGAGAATGTTGTAGTTTCATTTATTTTTGAGGATATATTCACACGTTTTGGTGTCCCAAGGGAAATTGTAACAGATCAGGGATCACAATTCACATCCAGAGTAGTACAGAAGCTGGTGGAGGAATATAAAATTAAGCACCGGAAGTCCACTCCATACCATCCCCAATCCAATGGGAAAGTTGAATCTACAAACAAGGTGATTGGAGTCATTCTCACCAAGAGTGTACACTTGCACAGAAGGGACTAGGCAGAAAAGCTTCCAGAAGCTTTATGGGCCTACAAAACTACATGGAGGAGCACTGCAGGACAAACTCCCAATGAATTTTTTTATGGAAACTAAGTCTTATTTACAATATAGTTCCAAATCTAGACCTATAAAACATCATTCAAGTTGGGACTTGACTTATCAAAAGAACAAAAGCAAAGGATGGGATAGCTCAATGAGATTTATGAGATAAGGAAATATGCTGTCCAAAACAATAGCTTGGTTCAAAAACAAAGATCTAGATGGCATGCCAAATACATCAAGGAAAGGAAAATTTATCTATGAGACTGGGCACTACTCTTCAACTCAAAATTCAAGTATTTTTAAGGGAAGTTCGAAACTCATTCGCTTGGACCCTATGAGATCGAAGAAATTGTTGAAAATGGAGTAGTTAGAATCAAGAATATTGATGAAGAGAAAATTCCTCTGTTAGTAAATGGACACCAACTCAAGATCTATCAAAACCCAATGCCAAGAGAGGAATTTGTCAATATTTTCCAAAACAACTCTGATTTAAAGATGGTTGAGAAGAATTATTCTTCTCAACCTTAAAATTTTATTTTCTTTATCTTAAAAATAAAAATAAAAAACAAAAATAAAAATGTGTATAAACATGAAAACCAAGAGATGTTGGCATGTTTATACATAAAATTCAAGGTGAAAACCAAAATTATTTCGGCACCTTAAATTTTCTCTTACCCATTTTTCTAAAAATTTCCATTCTTTTAGCATCCCTTTCTTAAAAAAATAAGTAAGATTTTTAAAATTTAAAACTAAAAATAAATTAATTAATTAAATTTTGTATAAACATAAAAACCAACAGATGTTGTCATGTTTTATACAGAAAATTCAAGGTGAAAACCAAAATTCTTTTGGCACCTTAAATTTTCTCTTACCCATTTTTCTAAAAATTTCCATTCTTCTAGCATCCCTTTCTTAAAAGAATAAGTAAGCTACATAATTTATTATGTTCTATAGCTTTGACAGTTTCTGAAACCAAACTGTCAAGAACATTTGATAATCCAAGAAGAAGAAGTGATTGACACCTTATGATACAAATCACCTGTAAGATGACAAATAAAGGTTAGCAAGAAAGTAAATAAAAGGTATGTAATAATTTAATTTAACAATAGGGGTCAATATATTACATATATGAATTATACAGACTTAAGATTATCGAAAAAATTGAAATCATTATTGTGAAAGGTGATAATGTCATGACAAATCCCTCATAATTCACCATTTCCATTTCACCATCAAATGACGATTAAAAGTCTTGATTCATTGATTTTATCATAGCCTCAATCATAATTATGAATTCCTAATGACTAATTCACTCGATTATACCCTCATCTCATACCTGATTTCCCTCTCATTTTTCCATCACCATCTGCCTTTCTGCTCCGAAGCAAAACCCTACCAAGCTCACCGCCCCATCAAGAAAAAAAAATTCTAGAGGCAAAAACATATTCCAACCATGTGATTGTTAGAATAGAGCCAACATGGAAGAAATTCTTGGAAGGATATCCACAAGCAAGAGAAATATTATAGAAATCACAGTGGCTGGAATTATTGGAAAAATTTGATAGTTTCCACAAGGAATTCACCAAAACTTTTGCAAGGGCTTTTGATGGCGTAGAAGTGGAAATAGGAGACATTAAATTCAGAGTGAAAGAATCTCTAATTGTAGAAAACGCTGTATTGCATTGTATAGGAAATAAATGGTTGAAGTACAGAGGAATAAAAGGAGATGACTAGAGGGTTTTCTTGAAGAAACCAAGCATGGATATTACTATCTTCAGGAAAGGCATCGCGAGCTCAACACTAAAAATTAAGTGGAGGAATTTTCTCTTAATCATGCAAAAATTTGTTACTTTTGAAGGTCGATTCAGATGTTTGTTTTTCTATCATATAAGATGGTTGATGAATTTTCTTAAAGAACATGAAATGAACCTTCCATATTTCTTGTTATTGTCTTAAAAATATGTCAGGGAATGTTGAAAAGAGAATTTAGTTCATAGAAAACACAATGTACCACCATGGGCTAGTTAAAATACTTCTTGAATCCCATATTCAAAGTATACAGGATACATGGGAAGCCTTTCTTGTGATAAATAATTTTGAAGAAGAAACAAATGAACAGCCAAGTAGCAACAAAATTTAGAAGAAAATGAAGGTTGATACATCATTGGAACAAGAACCATAATAGCAGCAATATTTGTCATAATATGACATACCAATTGCAGAATTTTAAGGAAAACAAATACAAAATATGTTAGGAGAAAGAAAGCCATAAAAAAACAGAGATTTTTCCCCAGAAAGAAAAGCATAAAACTACAAATACCCCTGTCACAGGACTAAGAATAAGTACCAACCTAAAAGTAGTGAAAGAAGTACCCTCAAAAGATGTAGAACACATTGATTTGGAGGCAGAAGAAAATTTAGTAAACTCTCCAAGAGCATCACCACCTACCTACATTTCACCTCATTGGAGTCTAGGAAAAAGTTTAGGTATTGATCCCATACAACAAGAGATTTATGATTACATAGAACCATTAGAGAAAAGAGAAGCAACCAAGAGACCAATTCCAAATCAAGAAGAAGAGAAGGACCAGTTTAATGAACCACAAGAACCTCCAATACTCGATATCCTTAGAAATAAAATCTTCGAACTGGAGACATAAAAAATGTTTATTAAAGGTGAAAATCATTCTTTGAAATCTCAGAATGAATTTCAAATTTCCAAGAGTGATAACATCCTCCTACATTTAAGTATATGGTACAAAAAGAACAAGAAATTGAAGGAAGCAAACAGGGCCATGAAGAAAAACATCATTAATGTGAAGTACAAAATCCTTATGAAGAAACCAAGGATGGCAGTAACAGGAAAGAGGGTGAAAAAGATAAAGTTTGATGTACTAGAAGAAGTGTCCAAGGATATGCAGTAACTTAACAAATATGATAATTTTATGTTTTTAGGAGGACATACAAAACCTTCAGTGTGGGGGAATGTAGATTCCCATAATTGTTTTGTTTTGACACCCTTTTGCATCCATGTTTTTCTCCTTTTCCCATCACTATCAACCTAATAAATGCAACAATAATATGATTTTGACAAGTTAAAAAAATTATGTGTCCTATTTTTCATATTTTCTAATATGCCCTATTTTTTTGTTAAAGATTACATTCATCTACATAATTTACACAATTTCACAGCTATTTCGGAGATCCGCAGCTACCTCCATTGATAACATGGTTCCAGTACACCAAATCAACAAAGGAGTATATGTAAGTCACAAAGATTATTCCTTCATGGATATCCTCCTGATCATCTGAGCCAATTCATCAAGGAGATCATGCAGTTACAGGTCAATGGTGGTAGTCAACACGTAGCAGTGCTCGAAAACAGAGTCCAAGAATGTCACGATTTTGTCGATTTTCTATCCTAATAGCAAATCGATAGGATAGAGATATTTTTTTAAGTTTTTAAATTTTATAAGGATTCTAAATAGACATGTAGGCATAGATCTCACACACTGTTTAAACTAACTCTATAAAACCATGGAAACTCTCTGTATTCAGGGCGCGACATCTTTTAATTTTTTGAGTATTTTGTTTGAGACTTTTCTCTTAATTTGAATCTCCCTTTTTGTGCATTGATATGTTGTTATTTTTAAAGAAACCTATTTCGTTGCGGAGGGCCCCTGCATGCAGATCAAGTCATTTGCTTTCAATTTTTTAGAGTTTATTTCAAATGCACTATCATTTCGTAGTTAGAATTTGGTTAATGCTTTGGTTTATATTTAATTTTCAAGCTCAGTTTAAATAGTTCAATAATTTTTTTCTTATTTCACAGGTTGATTTCTTAAATTTATTCTTTCCATATTTTATATAGCTCAGTTAATTTATTTTTCGTTTACCTTCCAGGTTAAAAACTGCAATAGGTAAAGGCTTTTTTTTCATAGCATTTTGGTTTAAGTTTTAGTTAGTTTTCAATTATTATACTTTCATAAAACTAGGACTTGTACAATATTTCATGCTTTCATAATTTAGATTTAGTTCTCTGTTTTTTGTAGCATAAAAATCTCAAAAGAAAGTTGATAAAGACAAAATAGAAATTAATCTAACATATCTTTTGAAAGGAGTTATCTCACAAACTATTTTTAATGACTCAATTCAATTGAAATTAACATTTAACATAGATAATATATTGTTCTAAATTTGCTTCAAAACTCACTGATCCATAGGAATTTAACACTAATCCAAAAAACTTAAAAATTAACAAAACTCAAAATTCAACCCTCACTCTAATGCCAAAGACTTCTAGCACATATAATGCACTTGCACTTCATCAGTTTACTGACTCTGGTCGATAATTTATCCTTGCAATTTAAGAACATTAAATTGACTAAAAAAGCATCTAGTGACTCGTGATCTTGATTTGGGTTGAAGATTTAACGTAAAAGGCTTAGAAAAGATCTAGTTGGGTGGTTCCTAGTTTTTAGAAATTTATTTTGTTTTCATTGCATAATTTAGAAACATAAATCCCAATGAGGAATTCGACCCATAGAGGTGGTAATTATCTCATATTTTTTCTATTTATGATATGAATGTAATTGAACAAAGGGTTGACCTGCATGTGAAGAGAGAGAGACTTGTTTCCTGTACATTTTAAAGTACTTTTAGTGAATAGAAAAAGGCTGAAGCACTTGTTACAGTAATTCTCATGTTAGTATCAATGATAATGTGCCTCTTTTTGTTGTAAGTTTCCTTTTTGAATCATTATTCCATGAATGTTTGTCTCCTTGGTTAGATAAACAAAGAATTATATCATAATTCACTATTGCTATAAGTTTTCATAATTATATCTTTGGTTAGATAAACAAAGAATTAAACTATGGTTTGTTGTAAGTTTTCTAAACAATTAGTTTTTTTTCCTCTTGAATGACATGTGAAATTCATCCTTTAGTAGATTATTTATATGTTATTTGTCTATTATTCTTCTTCTCACCCCCCGTGACAATGAACTTGATCAAAACATCAGAAAGAATACCTAACTTCCTCTTGCTGCAAGAACCCTTCAACATCCCATCTATTCACTGAAAACATCAATTGAGAGTTACTCCATGTCTAATAAATTTGTCTTCACATCGGACAACAAAACATTAAAAATTTGTATTTATTTTTTTTCCTTAAGAACTAGCCTAGGGTTTGAAACATTCAATCAACTAATTGATTGAGAAAACCCTAGTGAGAGAACCCTCTCTAAGGCCAGAAGGGCTAGATTCTAGCCTAAAAGTGGTATGTGGTTACCTTTGTAATCCTTTCTCAGCCTAAAGGAAATTACATAGTTCTAACATACTGTTATCACTCTATAATTTCTCCAGGTTGAGGAGAGAAACTTAGAGGTAACCACAAACCAGTTGTAAGCTATAATCTAGTCCTTCTAGCTTTAGAGAGGTCTCTCTCTATGGGATTTTTCAGTCAATTAGATAACTGATTGTTTATGATTTTAGGCTAGTTCTTAAGGACATAGATAAATGTTTTTTTTTTAAATATGTTTTGGTAGGAAGGAAGACAGATCCATTGGGCATGGAGTCATGTAAAGTTGTTTATGCTTCTAGTGATAGGATAAAAAGAAAGAGGATCTTCTAAAGGGGAAATGTAGGTTGTCTCTTTGGAATTTCAATAAAATTCATTGTAGTGTGGTGAGTATAAGATGAGTGGAAAATCACATTAATAGCACCAAAAAATAGGATGAATTTTAAATTCCATTTAAGTTGAAAATATAGATGTTTATCAAACTGAAACAAATCACGTTTTGAAATGAATTTTGAGACAAAAAAATGTTTAAATAATAATAAGACACGTTTCAAAGCATTATTTATGATATAATATAACTTAAAAAACAAATAATCACACGTCCAAATAAACTAACACAAGAATCCCTGTAAAATTCGACCTCTGCCTTTCAGTCATTGAAAATATGTCAAGAAAAAGTGAAGTACACAATGTCTCTTCTTCTGAACCTGACCAAACCTTTTTCTAATTAAAATTACATCATAAATAGACTAAAACAAATATGTTCCCACCTCTAGGGGTCAAATTCCTCATTTGTATTTTTTTTTCTACCTAATGCAATGAAAATAGAACTGCTTTCTGAAAATAGGGATTGTTTGACTAATCCTTTCCAAACATATTTACATTAAATTCTTAGTCCAAATCGATCCTATGATTCATTGGATTATTCATTATATTTACCATACCCATAAAAATAAATTACAAGAGGTTTTTACTTGAATAACTTGGCCAAAATGATAACTGTGTGAAAGGTGGCATTGGCGCTGTGCAATCTCTTAATTCAATAGAACACAAAAACACAACGACTATATTTTTTGAATATATACTAAATGATAATCTGTATTGAGCTTATTTTTTTACAGCAAATTAATGTCATCATAAACATTCTCCACTAACAAATTGAGCCAAATCTAACTCACGAAAATTGAGAAAATATAATAATGGTTGTAGATGATGGTGGCTAATTTATAGAAAACCATAAGGAATTTTGACCAGAAATTAAGTGGTCTTATTGATATCACCCCCATGTATCTACCATAAAATTTTCATTGAAAATAGGCACATGGTGTAAGAGATATGGTGAAAATAAGGTGATCGTGTGAAATCACAACGTCCCAACCTTATACTATCTCTGACCATCATCTGACATACTGAGGGTACTGGAATGGCATGGAATATTACATAAATGTTTTAAAATGATGATAAAACCTCTAGTACAAACAAAAAACTTCAAACCCCAAACCTTATTTTTGTAGCAGAAGCGCAACGCACCTCCATCCACATGATATGACCTAACACTAATCTTCTGCCTAAGAAAAATGACTTGGAGAGGATTCAAATATTCACAAAAAACCTCCGACATGTATTCATTTAAGGAAAAAATTCCCAAAACCATGATTTATTTATCAAAATGAGTGCCTTGGTAAAAGTGTGACACTTGTCTACAAGCGCAACGCTTCCCCTGCCTCCTTTGCGTGATGAAATACAATAACCTTATACTAAGATTTAGATGGAGAAATTAAAGGGATCTAAGGTATCTTTGAATATTAATCATTAATTTTAACTCCCAAGGTGGTCGAATGAAAATTTGATGGGCGATGATTACAATTTTGAACTTAAATGATGAATGTGCAACACTTTGTCAAAGGTGCAACAATATCCTCTTAACAATTGTACCAGAGTGATTTCATGACCAATTGTTATTTAACACTCTATTTGAATTAAGGGACCCTAAAATTCCATTCCCACGATGACAAGACATGACACCATGATGTCACTCATGAACTTTTGATGAAACATGACTCTAGACCCACTTAACTCAGTATCTCAAGGCATCAATGAATATTTTCATGACTCTTCACACACTTTGACATAGTTTCATTGAATAATGAAAATTTTATTCTATAATAAGAGCAATATCTTGATCTCTAGAATATCAAAGACTAACCTTTTACACATTTTCCAAATAATTTGAAAGACAAAACTTGTTTTCTGACTACTATAATATAGGAGACTAACATTAGCTCCAATGGGGATGGATTCCTTCCTGTGAGGTTCCAAGAACACTACATACTAGTAGATTGATCCATGGGTTGATTCAGAACTCAATTTTCCAACTGTAGCATGCAATCTTGCTCTCTTCCAAATATTCAACACACAATTGCAAACTGAAAATGAATGATGAAAACTACCAATCTTCCCAAACAAAATGTTGGAAATTGTCACACTATTGAAAACATGCTCAGAGTGCTGAGCTTATTCACAAACCTACTCACTTAAATGAATCCACAAGTTGCTTGATTAAGTGAATTCAAACAACCAGTGTAGCCATGCAAGCACATTATCCACTATTTGATTTCTCTTAATGTGCTTGTTCATGAGAAAAATAAAAAACCTACTGAATGATAAATCCAATAAGAAATTGCAAAAAAATTCAAATTTGACAGAATTTAAGAATGTAGGCCCTCTTACTGACTCTAAGAACAATGCAAAAGGATCCTCCAATGAATGAACATTGAAGTTTGGCTCATCTGACAAATTGGAATTATGCTCTAGGTGGTTTACACATCGTGAATACCAAAATTTATCTGCATCCTTGCTTTCATGCAGTTTCATCACATAGTTATTATGATAGAGCCACAAAGACAATGATACTGGCTACCAAACCAAGTCTTCATCATCCCTGTTTCCAGGCTCATATCTAGTTAAAGGAGGAGAACTTTTACTGTAGAAACCATCCAAATAATTAGCTATTAGATCATGGAGAAACTGAAAAAACTAGTGCAATTTATTATGTGTTGGTTCTAATGAGACTATATGATATTTTATAGGCTCACCATATTTTTCTTGAGTGATAGTTTTGAAATTTTTCTTGAGGAACTCAAAAGAAACAAAACTTAATGGCACAAAACTACCTTGACTTAATTCACAATGCTCTTTATGTTTCAACCCTCCAACTGCATCTTCAATATCATGGTTACTCAATGGTTTGTATTTTGAACTAAAAAAGTCTTCTGAATAACTAGTAATAGGGTCATCAAATACATGAGAAGGCCGCTTCCAATTTATGTTGTTGACAACTTGTTTCCTTGCTTCATTAGTAACCTTATAAATTTATTTCAACAATTCAAATGAAGAAAAACCTAAGGGTAATGTTATTTCACCTCATTCAGTATCTTCCTTATATTCTTCATTCCTGTCACGACTGAAATATGCAGGCTGATCTAAAAATTCACTTCCATGACTATCTTCAAGTGAATACATCAAACAATAAGCTCTCTGCTCATCTTGAGATGGATCATAATTGAAACCAACAACTTCTTCTTCTTCTGCAAAAAAATCTTGGAAAGGAGGTCTTATTTATTGCTTTCTAACAATAGGTTTGTTTTACAAAGTGATTCTTTTTATTAGCTTCTCCATTGTCTTCATCAAAACATCCAACTTGATATATGATGATGATGATGGCTCCTCCTTTACACCCCCTCCTATTTCATCCTTCACCTTGGACTTATCGGCCATCAAGTTTTCTTCCACACTAACAACATTTTTTTTGCACATCCTCCAAAGTGCATGGATTCCTTTCCCTGAGCTGATAGGAAAGCTCAACATCAAAGGGATCAGGGTACTGAAGCATAACCAACCTTGCGAGAGGTTTTATATCAACATGTATGGAATTGTAAAATTTATTAAATTTTTCTAAGAACTCTTGTACTGTCTCACCTAGATACCTCTTTAGACTCTCATATTCTACCATAATCTGGAAAAGGTTTTTCTTAACCTCCCAGCTATCAAGGAAAGTGTGCTAAAACTGCTGGAAATTGGGAATACTCCCAGCTGGAAGAAGTATGAACCATATCTTGACTTCTCCTTGCAATTATTGAGAAAAATATCTCATACATACATCATCTTGTTCAACTTCTAAAAGGTCAAAGAAATGTTCAAAACCCTGGATGTTTTTTTTCAGCTAAAACCTTGTCAAGTTCTCCACCAAACATAGGCAAATACTTGTAGTTCTTTGTAGGAAATTCATGGAGTATAGAAGGAAAATTTAAAGGTATATATATCTATTTTATTTTGGTAAATGTAGAATCAGGTACAAGAGATGGTACATCAGTTTTAATATCTAGAGGCTTACTAGCTTGGCTATGATTATCATTAGGATCTTGTTCAGGATCACCAATAAAAAAAGGAGATGTATTTACAACTTCAAAAGAATGGTATAAAATATTAAAAGGAGAATGATGTGCAGATCTGTAGTCTTCATTCAAATACATCACATAAATGAATATTCTTTTGATATGCTCAGAAAAGAAAAAATGGAATTTGATGAAAAAGAATAAGATTTCTTGGAAAAAATGGAATCTTTTATACCTAATCTTTCTAAAATTACCTTCCATTCCTCTGTCAACAAGACTTATTCTCTAGTGGATTCTTTTAATCTAAATTTAACATTGATTGGAATCACCAGGTGAATGGTGTCTGACTATTGTCCACCATCCACAATCATTTATGAAACTTGACAATCTTTCCTGGGGAGGATATAACCTTCCCTCGTTAGAAACAATGCCACTATGTTATCACTCTGTAATTTCTCCAGGATGAGGAGAGACACTTAGAGGTAACCAAAAACCATTGTAATCTAAAATCTATCCCTTCTAACTTGAGAGAGGGCTCTCTCTGTGGGATTTCTCAGTCAATTATATAACTTAGTGTTTCTGATTTTAGGGTAGTTCTTATGGAAAAATAGAAATGAATTTGTTTTAAAGATTTCCTGGCAGGAAGGAAGATGAATCCATTGGGCATGGATTTATGTCAAATTGTTTATGGTTCCGTAATAGGATGAAGAGAAATAGGATATTATACAGGAGAAACGTAGGTAGTCTCTTTGGATTTTCAGTCAAATTAATTTTAGGGGGGTGAGTATAAGATGAGTGGAAAATGACATGTAGATTATCAAACAATAAGATGAATTCTAAATGCCATTTAAGTGGAAAACATAGATGTTTAACAAAATGAAACAAAGAAAATTTTGAGGTCTGAGACAAATATTCTTTTAAATAAAAGAATATACTTTTCAAACCATGATTGATAACATAAGATAACTTACAAAACAAATAAGCACATCTCCAAAGAAACTAACATATGAATCCCTATAAAATTTGGCCTTTATCTTTCATTCACTAAAAAATATGTCAAGAAAAAGTGAAGTACACAATGTCTCTTCTAAACCCGACCAACCCTTTGATTGATTACAATTACATCATAAATAGACAAAAAAATAGTTTAACACCTTTAGGAGTCAAATTCCTCATTTTTATTTTGTGTTTCTACCTAATGCAATGGAAATAAAACTGCTTTTTGAAAAATAGGGATTGTTTGAATAGTTCTCTATAAGCATATTTACATTAAATTCTCAATCAAAATCGATCCTATGAGTCATTGTATGCTTCATCATATTTACTATAATCATAAAAGAAAATTAAAATAGTTACTTACCTGGAGAAATCGACTAAAATGATGACCATCTGAAAGCGCAACACCAACGCTGCACAACCTCCTAATTCAATAGAACACAAAAACACAAAGATTGTATTTTTTGAATATATCCTAAACGTTATGTTGGATTGAGCTTCATTTTTTACAACACATTAATATCATCACAACCTTTCTCCAAAAAAAAATTGAGTGAAATTTGACTTACGAATCCCGAGAAAATCCAAAAATGGTTGTAGATGATGGTGGCTCATTTCTCGAAAACCATAAAGAAATTTGACATAAAGTTAAGTGGGATTATTCATATCACCCACATGCATTTACTGTAAAAATTTCATGGAAAACAAGTACATCGTTTAAGAGATATGGTGAAAATAAGGTGACTGTGTGAAAACACAATGCAGAAGTGCAACGCTCCAAGCTTATACTATCTTCGACCATCATATAACATGTTGAGGGTACTAGGATGGCATGGAATAGTCCATAAAATGTTTTAAACCCATGAGAAAACTTCTAGGCTAAACAAAAACCTTCAAACCCCAAACATTATTCTTGCAACAGAAGCGCAACGAACCTCCATCCACATGACATGACCCAACACTAATTTTATGACTGAGAAAAATGACTTGGAGAGGATTCAAATATTCACAAAAAAAATCCTACATGTATTCATTCAAGGACCAATTGCCAAAAACCATGATTTATTCATCAAAATTATTGCCTTTATAAAAGTGCAACACATGTCTGCAAGTGCATCGCTTCCCCTGACTCCTTTGCACACAAAAATCTGATCCCCATATAGTAATATTCCGATGGAGAAATGAAAGGGATCTAAGGTATGTTTGATTATTAATCATGCATTTCAAATCCCAAGGTGGCCGAATTCAAATTTGATGGGCGATGATTACAATTTTGAACTTGAATGATGAATGTGCAACACTTTGTTAGCAACACAGCGTTGTCCTCCTAACCATTGTACCAGAGTGATGTAATGAATGATTGTAATTTTACACATTAATTAACTTAAGGGAACCTACAAAATTTGTGCCAATGATGACAAGACATGACAACATGATCTCACTCATGAACTTTTGATGAAAATGATCCTAGACCCACTTAACACAGCCTCGCATGATATCAATGACTATTTTAATGACTCATCACATAATTTGACATATTTACATTGAATAATGAAAATTTTAAATTCAAAACTTTAAATTTAGACATTTTCCAAATAATTTGAAATTCAAAACTTTTTTTGTGACTACTATAATATAGGACACTAAAATTGGCTCTAATGGGGATGGCATCCTCCTATTGAGGTGCCAAGAACACCATATAATAGCAGCCTAATCCATGGGCTGATCCCAAACTCGATTTTCCAACTGTAGCCTACAATCCTGCTCTCTTCCAAATCTTCAACACAAAAATGAAAACTGAAAATGAATGCTAAAATGTACTAATACTGGAAAAACAACTCCTGGAAATTGTCACACTATCGAAAATATGCTCAGAGTTATGAGCTCATTCACATGCCTACTCACTTAGATAATATACAATATGCTTCATCAAGTGAATTCAAAAATACAGTGTAATCATGCAAGCAATTTATCCACTGGTTGAGTTCTCTACATGTGCTTGTTCACGAGTAAAATAGAAAACCTATTGAATGAAAATTTCAGTAAAAAATTGGAAACAAATTCAACTTTGATAGAATTTAAGAACTTAGGCCCACTTTCTCACTCCAAGAACATTGCAAAAAGATCCACCAATGAATGAAAACTGAAGTTCAACTCATTTGACAAATTGCAATTATGCTCTACATGGTCTACATACCATGAAAACAAACTTTTATATGCATCCTTGATTTCATGAAATTTCTTCTCATAGTTTTCATGAAAAATCTACAAAGACAATGATATTGGCTTCTAAACCAAATCTTCATCGCCCCTCTTTTCAGGCTCATAGCTAGTTAAAGGAGGAGAACTTTGACTACAAAAGGCATCCAAATAATCGGCTATTGGATCATGGAGAACATGAAATTACTGGTGCAATTTATTGTGTATTGGTTCCAATGAGAATATATGATCTTTTATAGGCTCACCATCCTTTTTTTCAGTGATAGTTTTAAAATGTTTCTTGAGGAACTCAAAAGAAATAAAACTTAATGGCACATAACTTCCTTGAATTATTTCACAATGCTCTTCGGGTGAAAATGTGACGCTGGGTTACACTTCTTCTTGGTTTGGGTTTAAGGAATATTTTTGGAGGACATTTTTTGGAGGCGGCGTGATTTTTATTGAAGGTATGTACATGTTTTGTGTTGAAGTAAATCTTTTGAACTTCTTTGTTCAAAAAATTTTCTTCAAAGTTTGGGATTAAGAGCATTTCTTGAAAGCAAATTGATTTTACAATTTTGAGTTTAAAGAAATTTTTTGGAGGACATTTCTTGGAGGCGGCGTGATTTTTCTTGGAGGTATGTACGTGTTTTGTGTTAAAGTAAATATTTTAAGCTTCTTTTCATTTTTATAAGACATTTTTCTCTCAAATTTTTTAAAGTGTGTTTTGGATTGGAGTACATATTTTTTACAAAAAGTTTACACTGATTTTTTTTAAATTAAATATTTTGTGATATTTTTTGTAATTGAGTTATTGTCTAATTTTTTGAAGGAAATTTTTTTAACGTCATACCCTATTATCATGGGAAATCGAAGAAATTGTACGAGAAAATTTGATCGAAAAAGAGATCCTGAAGAACGTAGAGAAGAGATGAGACAATATCGCAAAAGAAAGTTAGAAGCCCTCTCAAATATTGAAGAAGAAAATCAACCTCAAGCAGATATTGAAGCAGGTATGTAAATGTAAATATTATGATCTATTGATATATATTTAAAATTTTCCTAATGTAAAATGTGAAGCTTAATTTTTATTTGATGCACTAGTTTGAAAAATATTTTGTTTGATGTAAACAGACAGAGATATTCCTCAAAATATTGAAAAAGAAAATCAACCTCGAGCATAAATTGAAGCAGGTATGTAAATATAAATATTATGATCTATTGATATATTTAAAATTTTCCTAATGTAAAATGTGAGCTTAATTTTTATTTGATGAACTAGTTTGAAAAATATTTTGTTTAATGTAAACAGACAGAGATACTCCTCAAAATATTGAAGAAGAAAATCAACATCAAGCAGAAATTGAAGCGGGTATGTAAATTTAAATATTATGATCTATTGATATATTTAAATTTTTCCTAATATTTATTGACATATTTATTAATTTAGTAATTTATTGAATATGTACTATTTTTTCGAATATGTACAGATGAAATCACTATCGATAATGAGGAGTTAGAAAATGTCGACACTCACACATATGGAGATAAAAAACCTGAACATTTTATACGATATCGTGTCCATAAAATTTTTGAAGAGTATTTCAAAAATGAACAGGTGATAGTTCAAGCTCAAATGTTGAAAGGTCTCCTATCATCAAGGAAATTAAAAGAAGCGACGACACTATTGGGTATTCGAAAATCAACCAAAGATAAAAAAAATGAAAGAAGAGGTAATAAAAAATATGAGTAGTGCTATAAAGTTAATTAAGATATCTAGAGATAAAGATGTTTCAAATATACGTAGAGGAATACAGATGGCAATGGTTTCACCAAGTACTCAAGAGAATCGTATGATAACATCTATGGCACGAGCACTGGGAACCTCACGAAAAACTCTGCACAAACATCGAAAATTTCGACTGCAAATAGATGTAAATGATGAACTTGCTTGTTGGAGAGCTATTTGTAGGCAACCATACAAAGATAGACTTGGAGAAGACGTTAAAAAAATAATATATGAATATTGGAAGAACAATTCGCGTGTTTCACCAACTGCAAGACATGTGATGCGAAGAAGAATAGCACGAAATCAATACGAAGAACATGAAAAAAATCTCTTGGAAACCACTCAGATAGAGTTATTCAACAAATTCAAAGAAGAGAATCGTCAAATTCATGTTTCACTCAGTGCTTTTGTTCAACAAAAACCATGGTATGTAAAACCTATCACCATACGTGACACTTGTTGTTGCCATTATCATGTGGAATTTGAGTTATATTATGACACATTCCTCGATTTCGGTAGAACATTATGGAAGGATTCACCTCCTCCTTCCACTATTCATGAATTCATATCTCAAATTCTATGTGAAAGAGAAAGCGATGAACTATTTTACAAAAAGAAGTGTGTTGGTGGTAAAAAATGCAATGATTGTGGAAATTTGACTAAATTTCAAAACAAATATCGTATTGATATAAATGATCAATCATTGTCCAACATGAAAGTGAAATGGAAGAGATATGAATATATAGGTACATCGATTCAAGGTGCAGATACTGTTAAAAGAATCGAATTACGAGAAGATGAAATTTTTCTGATAGATTTTTTGAGAAAGTTTGAGGCGGAAATTTACAAATACACCAAGCATTCCCATAGAGCTCGATGGCAAGACTTGCAATTCAAAAAATCTCGTGAAGTTTTTTCACCAGGGACCATTTTGTCAGTGATTGATTTTGTAGAAAACTACACATTTGTTCCACAAAAAGAAATTCAGAGTGAATACTATCACTCTGACCAAGTCTCCATGCTCGTCCATATTCTATATAGACACGCTGAACAAAATGTCGATCATATAGAAAGCATGAGTGAAAATCGACATATCATTAAAGAATATCACTTTTATATCAGTGACGATCGTACACATGATACATGTTTTGTACAACATTGTTTTGGAAAAATTTATGATTCATTGAAAAATCGTGGAATAACATTCAATGAACATTGGATATGGTCAGACGGATGCGCAGGTCAATTCAAATTTGCACGATCATTTTTTTGGTTGTGTCGTCTTCATAAGAAAACATGCATTAAACATTGTTGGAATTTCTTTGAAACTGGCCATGGAAAAGGAGAACATGACGGTGCAGGAGCATGCATAAAACGAGTACTTCGAAGATATCAAATGAACCACTCTGCACGCCGACTTGTGAACGCTGAAGAAGTTGTTCAATGGTGCAACAATGCTCTAAGCCATGAGATTAATCCATCAAGAGAAGTGAAAAGGTACATTCAATTTAATTTATATTGGAAATCTAATTTTAAACATTGTACATTTATCATGCAATGATTATTTTTTAATTGTCTTTTGATGATTATCATGCAATGATCATCATGCAATGATTATTTTTAATTGTATCATATTTACAATTTTTTTTTTAATTTTCCATATAAAGGTTTTTCTGGCATATTGGAATCGGAGACGTAAATAGATCAATTGGAAATGACGTTGGAACAATAAAAGGGACTCGAAAATTGCATTCAATTCAAACAAAATTGTCCACAAATGTGTTTGCATTGGATAAAAGAAAATATTCTTTTTTTTGTGATGTTTGCATAGACAACACAAAATCCAATGACGTCTGTGAAAACAAAATGTATGTGAACGATTGGAAACATACATAGCTAAATACAAAGGGAAAAATGTCTGTTGCAATGTTTGAAGAAATGAAATCAGAGGAAACTACAATATCATCCGATGGTGATCGAGTTTCTGATCTTGTTAGAGAAGGTAACATTTGAATTACTTTCTAATGATTTAAAGATCTAGAAATAAATTTAAATATGCATAATTAAATGTTATATTTATTTTATTGTGCAGGAGATGTTTTTGCTGTAATTGCACCTATTGATAACGATGAAAATGTGAAGTATTATTTGATGCGTTGCACTGAACGAAAAATGAAATTATTACAAGACTATAATGATCACGGATTTCAGTATGACAGAGGGTCTATTATATTGAAAGGTTATTTTTTCAAACAAATTCGTCAAAGTGGAGACTTTCTTTACTTTGAAGACTATGAACCTGATTCCATAAGTTGTCAATATAGTCACTTGGTGTGTGCAGCACGCATAAAGTTGATAGAAGTTCAATAAAAAAAAAAATCGAAAATTAAAAAATGGAAAATGTCAAAATCCGATCATGAACGGATTATTGAGGATGGAATTCCATTAGAATTTTTTTGAGTGAAGTGTCCAACAATTTATTATCTTTGGATTAAATATGTTTTAGAACTTCCAGTACTCAACTAAAAATTGAGCTGCTTATGTTATTTGTGATTTGCACATGTTACAAATTGTTTGAGTACAAGCACGTGCTCTAGTATCAACTGAAAGTAGTTTTTTTTATACATGTGCATTGATAAAAAATGTTATATATATATATATATATATATATATATATATATAGCTATTCTAGAATGAAATTAATTTTTCTTGTATATTAATTGTTCTTGTATATGTTCTCCGACCATATGGTACAAATTATTTCACTTTATTTTGTAAGGTCAGATTCGGTCCCCATATGGCCTAGCCTCCAAGGGATGAGATAACAAGTGGTTGTCCCCACTTGCCCGAATCTCAGCTTTCAAGTACAATTTTACTGTTTATGTCAAGCATCTTACATGATGTCCTAGCCAAAGATAGATTCTCTTTGTTTCAAGTTTCCAGTAAAAGTTGTCACCGAATGACCTGCTCGAACTCTTGTAGTAAACACCATACCTCATCTCTCTTGCTCTCCAATATTATTAGTTTTAATTATTATAACACAAAAATCGTTCTACATTGTCAATAATGTTTTGCGCTTACACTAAAATCAATGAACACTATTAATCCAATGTCTTTACAAGTAATGTACCATCATACATGCAATTATATCAAATTAGAAATCAACATATACAATGAAATCAATGGGGATTGTCTTGTTACAAGTAACATAATTTCAATTTACCATATGTGCAAATGTAAGTTGAAACCATCCAAAAATTTAAGTTGTAAATTGAAACCATCCAAAACTTTAAGTTTTAAAACCCTTTTGATTATATATTGTGCATCATTAAAACATTTAACATTTAAAGTTCATTAAATATCACATGCAAAATGTAGATTGAAACCATCCAAAACTCAAGTTTTAAAAACTTCACATGCCATGCCAATTATAATTCAACAATCCAACAAAAACATTTAACAAATTAAATATCACATGCCAAAGTCGTTTCAAGTTTCTGGTAAAAGTTGTCACCAAATGACCTACTAGGATATTATAAATACTAACTTTGTAAGATCATTTGGCATTCGGAAAAATTCGAAAGTCTTAGACTGTCAATCAATTTAAAGTATCATTCACCCTAGGGAGTGTAAAATATTCAATGTAGGTTGGTGAAGATGCTCACTCATAACTTGAAGCAGCGCGAATGACCAATTCTTTAATGAATTCCAATGCACTAGACCAAAGTTGGTTCAACCTACTTGGTTTCTCACCCAAGAAATTCCAAGGATGGACTTTCTAGACAAACTGCTGAAATTGAAAAGCTTGACATGGAGATACGACAAGGTGAACAAAGACTTCAGGAACTCTTTATGGAAAGGGCTCACTTGAAGGAAAGAAGCACTACGTTGCAGGCTAAAGTCAAGAACATGGAAGATAATATCAAGAGGGACTTTCTTGATCCGAAACCTATTGGTTTGAAGAAAGAAAATGCATGTGTTGGCACACTTGGAAAAGAAGAAGACCACACTATGAGGATTGGTGCACTTCGTTTGGAAGGAGTCAATATATGTCGTATTGGAGCAATTAGACAAAATTCGAAAAGGAAAGAGCTTGAACCAATTCAAGCAGACCCAAGATCGAATTGTTCTATGGAGCTTCATGAGAAGAGATATGTGAAAAGCACTGTTAAGCCATGCCAATTATAATTCAACAATCCAACAAAAACATTTAACAAATTAAATATCACACGCCAAAGTCGTTTCAAGTTTTCGGTAAAAGTTGTCACCGAATGACCTACTAGGATATTATAAATACTAACCTTGTAAGATCATTTGGCATTCGGAAAAATTCGAAAGTCTTAGACTGTCAAT
The DNA here is from genome assembly GCA_034641835.2 of Pinus albicaulis. NCBI lineage: Eukaryota > Viridiplantae > Streptophyta > Pinopsida > Pinales > Pinaceae > Pinus > Pinus albicaulis. The sequence goes on along the minus strand of CM076575.1, from coordinate 639,075,462 downwards.
CAATTTAAAGTATCATTCACCCTAGGGAGTGTAAAATATTCAATGTAGGTTGGTGATGATGCTCACTCCTAGCTTGAAGCAGCGCCAATGACCAATTCTTTAATGAATTCCAATGCACTAGACCAACGTTGGTTCAACCTACTTGGTTTTTCACGCAAGAAATTCCAAGGATGGACTTTCTAGACAAACTGCTGAAATTGAAAAGCTTGACATGGAGATACGACAAGGTGAACAAAGACTTCAGGAACTCTTTATGGGAAGGGCTCACTTGAAGGAAATAAGCACCACGTTGCAGGGTAAAGTCAAGAACATGGAAGATAAGATCAAGAGGGACTTTCTTGATCCGAAACCTATTGGTTTGAAGAAAGAAAATGCATGTGTTGGTACACTTGGAAAAGAAGACGACCACACTAAGAGGATTGGTGCACTTCGTTTGGAAGGAGTCAATATATGTCGTATTGGAGCAATTAGACAGAATTCGAAAAGGAAAGAGCTTGAACCAATTCAAGCAGACCCAAGATCGAATTGTTCTATGGAGCTTCATGAGAAGAGATATGTGAAAAGCATTGTTAAGCCAAGGGCTAGTTCGAAAAACATATTGGAAGAGGAAATGTTGAAGAAGATTGCGAAAGTAAGGCGCAAGACAAGGAGGAGGAATGATGATGAAAGTTCCTTGGACTTGAGATTCATGTCTACAACCGTACATGGGAAAAAGTTCTTTGCTTTGATAGACACGGGGGCTACCCATAGCTTCCTAAGTCGAAAGGCAGCTTCATCTCTTAGAAAGAGGAAGGCTAGCATCGAGAAAGAGTTGAGTGCTTTCAAGGCAGTCAACTCAAGGATAAAAGTAGCACGACTGGTGTCATGAAAAGCAAACATGTGAGAGTAGGGTCATGGTTTGGAAAGATAGACTTAAGAGTCATTGACATGGATGATCATTCTATGATGGACCATACCAATGATGGACCGAGACATTCTCTTAATTCTTGTGATCAATCTTAAACTATTTTATGAAAGATAGATAAACCATTTAAATATTTAGCTCAAACTCTTGTAGTAAACACCATACCTCAAGTCTATCTTGCTCTCCAATATTATTAGGTTTAATTATTATAACACAAAAATCATTCTACATTGTCAATAATTTTTTGCGCTTACACTGAAATCAATGAACACTATTAATCCAATGACTTTACAAGTAATGTACCATCATAAATGCAATTATATCAAATCAGAAATCAACATATACTGTAATGAAATCAATGGGGATTGTCTTGTTACAAGTAACATTTCAATTTACCACATGTGCAAATGTAGGTTCACATTCTATCATTCATGTAGTTTTAAAAACTTCAGATGGCATGCCAATTATAATTCAACTATATCCAACAAAAACATTTAACATTAAATATCACATGCCATGCCAATTATAATTCAACTATCCAACAAAAACATTTAACATTAAATATCACACATCAAATGTAATTCAGATGACAACATTACTTCACATTCACATGCCAAAAGTACTAAAACCATCCAAAGAACACTAAAATCAATGAACACTATTAATCCAATGACTTTATAAGTAATGTACCATCATACATGCAATTATATCAAATCAGAAATCAACATATATTGTAATGAAATCAATGGGAATTGTCTTGTTACAAGTAACATTTCAATTTACCACATGTGCAAATGTAGGTTCACATTCTATCATTCATGTAGTTTTAAAAACTTCAGATGCCATGCCAATTATAATTCAACTATCCAACAAAAACATTTAACATTAAATATCACATGCCATGCCAATTATAATTCAACTATCCAACAAAACCATTTAACATTAAATATCGTACATCAAATGTAATTCGTATGACAACATTACTTCACATTCACATACAAAAGCATGTAAAACCATCCAAAAATAATCAAATCAATGAACATTATTAATCCAATGACTTTACAAGCAATGTACCATCATACATGCAATTATATCAAATCAGAAATCAACATATACTGTAATGAAATCAATGGGGATTGTCTTGTTACAAGTAACATTTCAATTTACCACATGTGCAAATGTAGGTTCACATTCTATCATTCATGTAGTTTTAAAAACTTCAGATGCCATGTCAATTATAATTCAACTATCCAACAAAAACATTTAACATTAAATATCACATGCCATGCCAATTATAATTCAACTATCCAACAAAAACATTTAACATATGTCCAAAAATATGTCCAAAAAACATATTGTAATAAAATATGTCCAAAAATTGTAAATCTCACTCAAGTATCAAATTGTATCAAGTTTAACAAATTTTAAAACCATCTAAATTTTGAAATAAAATCAAATCTACTGTATATCTTGTCCATCAAATGGAGGATCTAGCCTCTGGGTCTCGGTTAGCTCCCTATCCTGCAAATAGGAAACCTACATACACAATGCACGTGTACTTGAACATTAAAATTTGAAGTTTTAAAAATGAATGAGAATATATATATCTAGAACTTCATGTAAAAAACAAAATATAACAAAAAAATCACGCAATACCTCGTAAGGTTGCCTCTCCATTTGATGAACAGGATCTGCCATAGAAACATCTCTAGTGGTAACCTGTACAATATACATGTACAGTTAAATATAAATATATATATATATATATATACATAAATAATTTATATAAATTAAAACTTTCAAATGAAAATGCACGTGTACATATATAAACTTATTTGAACAATAATATTAAAAAAAAGAACTAAAGACAACTTCTTCAAATGCTGTGGATGTTCCTATCTCCGTCGCTAAAGTCCTCGGATTAAAAAAATCTTCTATACGAACCTAAATTCAAAAAATTTTAAATAACTCAAAATATAGATCTCTCTATATATATCTCAATTTTCAATGGAACTTTTTGAGGTAACATAAATTTTGAACTTGTGAAAAATTGTCCATACTTGTACATCTCCCAATGAAGTAGAAGGTATATCTCCTAAAGAAGAAGAAGGTACCGGCATCCCAAAAACATCAGACGAAATCGGTACCTATTAAAACATTTTATCGAATTATATATATACATACATGTACATCGTGGCAATAATTAATTATTTTAGAGTCACTTAAAAAACACTAACATACATGTGCCAACATATCATGATGGCCAGACCCAGCTACATCGTTTGAGCCAGAGGTCCCGAACGTAATATTAACATTTTCATCACGCATCATGCCTGAGAACTGCAAATGGTGTTTTAACATATAATCATACATTTTTGTTAGATTAATTTACACATACAAATAAATGTATACATGTGTACATACACATGTATTTATTACAAATTGTACACATGTATATGTAAATATAATTTCAAATCCTAAGGTCACTAACACATACCGTTCCGGTGCCCTCTTCCTCACGAAAAATTAGGTCTTGCAGACCATTGCGACAATTTATTGCGTATGTTCGGAGATCTTCAACATTCATGTTGTAAATCTCCTCATCTGTATGATAAACAAAATTGGCATGTGCATGTTCACGTGCTCTTAGTCTATTTAAGCCAATATTGACTCCACTCAATCCGCTATGAACATTTTCGATCATAACATCTCTTGCTTCACGACTTATTTGAGAAGTCGCATCCATCTCTGATCGCAGGGTTTCGACTCGAGACGGTTGACTCACCAATGGCGGCTCAGGGCGAGGCAACTCCACATCTCGCTTAGCGCCCTTACGTTGATATAATCGACCTCTCCCCGGGCCAAAAAATTCTGAAGGAAGGTCATTGTAGTCGGGTTTCATACCCAAAAAAAATTTTGCATAAAACATTTGTGCAAAATAAACAGGAACCTCATCGTTCCATGGAAGCCTTCCAAAGGCCGCAAGATGTCGATCATACAAATATTTTGCTTTGTCTGGGTGCTTGAAACACTGCACCTTCAACATTTTTCTTTTTGGCCCTTCCTTATAATTAAACATTGACTTAGCATCATCTCTTGAAACTTTTTGTTTTATGTCCTGCCATTTATCGGGACCTATCACTATTTCTTTTCTCTTTCTCATCAGTTCTACAAACGAATCAGTCGTTGGCCCCAAATTTTTGTACACCTTTACCATTTCACTCAATGAATGTGTAACTATTTCGAGGCTTTGTCTACTCTCAGCAGGTAGAGACAAAGCCTCGAGATCTCTTTGCAATTTTGCATGAAGGCTTTGACACCTTTGTAAGGTGCATTCCGCCATGTTCGTTTCCCATGGTATATCAGTAATCTCAGCCGGATAAGCTGTGTTGGGTTGACAGCCTTCTTCTTGAATGTAGCGCGCTACCCTGCGTCTATTTTGACCACTGACTCGAACATTTTCAGCCTCTGCATCAATATATATAATTTCCGTATTTTAGAAAAAACACGTGTAAAAAAAGTTGTACAAATTTAATGAAAAAATATTGAATGACAACTCTTGATGTTAAGAACATCATCTCCAAACATGACCCCCGCCGAGAACCAACTCCTAATGACGCCGTTGAGAACTGCATCTAATAAAGGACTCGTTAGAACTTTGAACAAGATTGCTGATTTCTGGGAAGAATATCACCTTAAACCTCTTCCCGAAGAATCCTTTTAATTCTACCAGTACTGGACTCAAGAACTTGGCCACGCTCCATGGATGGAGTAGAAAGCCTTCTCCTCTTGCCTCCCAAAAATTAAAATATGAAACTTGTTAACAACTAATTTCACTCACAAAGTTAGTAAAAAAATCAATTCCATATGTACACACATGTATGTAGATTTAAGATTATATTTAAATACCCTGAACATCCTCCGATCCCCGAGACTCCATATGGGATTCGGTTGATCTTCGTCTTTCATCCTCCATGATGTATATCTATTGGTCAACATTCACAAAATAGATTTAAAAAAATCAATACCTCAGAGTAAAATCCAATTTGGGGATGTTAAATCCAATATGTACTATATTTCTTACATTTCAGCCCTCCTATTTTTCTTTCCAACCAAGGTTTATAAAATAACATGAGAAGCAACATGAGACTTAGAACAATCATTTTCATTATCTATATGGAAGGCAAGAATGATTATATCCCCTTAAGATTAAGCTTAAATGTAGTTTGTCAATTTTTATCATATATTTTTTGGTAAGTGTAAATGTTTTTTTATCTATAGTACAAGTCATGAGTTCCCCAATTTTACCTTATGTAAAGCATGATTCTATGATTACTAAAATTTGTACTTGGTTTTTTAAGAGTATATCAAATAAAGTTTTTGAGAAGCAAATATGGCTTGTTCCTTAGAATTTGGCACTTAGAATTTCCATAACGCTTATAACCCCATCCTTACAATTTTTATAATTTCCATGATGAGACATTTGAATTTCCTTCCCCATATTTCTTGTTAATAATTATAACCTTAAAATGGCTAATATTGGTTTGTCATCATCATCTAAAAATGACTTGGCAGATGAAAATTTACCATGTCAATCATCATCACTTCACACCATCTCATACATGACCCCTTCTACATATTATATGTATGAATTTTTGGAATGTCATCCTCTCTACCTATCCCATGAATGATTGTGACAACAGGTGAATCAAATACAATTTATAAGCAGAGGATAGTTTCTAGTTTGTCCTCCTCCATCCGCCCCATAGCTAGTGATTTCTCAATTTTCCACTTCCAACTTTCTATTCTCGAAATTCATTAGCAGCTAATATTATCGATAGCCACACCACTATACATATAATTATTATATACACTACTACATTAATGAACTCTACGTTGTTTGTTATTGTAAAGTCCAATAACAAACAATGTTTATTGAGTTTAGTAGTGTATATAACAATTTCTTTGACTTCCAGGTGTGTTGTGACTATTAGTAGAATTAACTACCAAAATGAATTTCCAAAATAAAATGTTGGAAGAGAAAAAACAGGCAATCACTAAATATGGAGTGGGTGGAGGAGGACAAACTTATAGTGTCCCTTCCTTATCAAATTTCCTTTATTCACCTAATGTCACAATCAATCATGGTCTAGATAGAAGGGATGACCTACCATAAATTCAATCATATAATGTGTAGAAGGGTCATATTTAGATGGTGTGAAACGATGATTACAAACATGGTAATTTTTCATCTACTAGGTCATTTTGAGATGATGATTACAAACCAGTGCTAGCCCATTAAAGGTTATAATCATTGGTGCCTAATGTGGGGTGGACAATTTAAATCAAGTTCGTATCAAAGTACAATTTAGCTCATTTTAGTCAAAGTTAGTTAGAAGAATTAGCTATTGCCTCTACCTTCAATTTCCCTCTAAAATGAATGTGTATCGCAAGCAATGTTCTAGAGGAAGGGCCCACTATTTGGGTCTTCGGGTTAGAAAACATGGAAAATGCTCCAAAGCCAAGGAGGCTTAGAGGTTTGTGTTCATGATGAATGGAACATGTACATATTACCCAGTTAATGTGTTTTATTGATATTAAAATGAAGAACTTCTATTTAGATCCATTCCAGAGATTGACTGTAGGGGAATTTACTAGATATGTCACCTTTCATAAAAGATGAGATCCAGAGGCTACCTGGCCCTTTACAGACTCTACCTATAGAACTTGTAGAAGTAAACACTAGAGGCATTAACAATATCAAAGAACGTTTTCATGCTCAGACATGGGAATGTGTCTCTTTCCCTACGCAAAAAAATAGTTCTTGAGGTAGTTAATCTTCATAGACATGTCATCAAGAAAGTCAATGTGATCATCCCTCCTTCCCTCCCTTATAAAATAATTATGTTTTTCGGGGTCAGAAAGCCAAAATATGGAGACAATTATCACCAAATCCAACGTACGATTATGCATGATGGAGAATATCTAGCGCTTTCCCTTGTTAAATATATTAACAAGGGAAAGCGCTAGAGATTCTCCATCATGCATAATCGTACGTTGATGCTTATAGAGTGAAAAAATTGAAAGAATCAACTTGTAGGGTCATTTTAATGGGGGGTGGAGAATTCAGGTCTTTGCAAATTCAAAGTATGGTGCATGTTGCATGAAGCAAGATGTTGAAAGTAGAGTTATGTTAGACACACTTAAATGCAACAAATATGGAAATTTGTACATGAGCTCTATTATTTGACTTAAGAGTCAATTGTTTGAAAAGGCATGTTTTGTCAACTTGTGTTTGGTTGATGGTTTTGTACACCAATATGTAAGAGTACATGGACATATTCACATGATGTGAATTTTTTTTTTCTTTGAAGGAGAAAAATGATGTGTTTTCAGTTTGATGGTTTTGTTTGTGACAAGACGTCATAAGATTTTGCGAAGGTCCACTCTTGAGCGAGAGCCTCATGATTACAACCTATCCGTGAGAATCAAATGGGAGTGCATCCTTATTTTGAAAACAAGTAGGATTCTAAGCTACCTAGGACTCAAACCATCATTTTTAATTTTGAAATATAATGGTGTTGTTTCAATGCCTGAATCCACAACCCTAACACATGAAATCACTAATCTAATTACACATGAAATAAATAGTTATTTTCTCCAAAATTAAAAATATAACTTAAAACTAAATTCAACATAGTTGAAAGAAAAAGAAGCGCCATTGAAATGGTTTGCTGACAAATGGTTAGATTTCTTATCCAATTAAGTCCTAGCATGTATTTTGATGTTTCATTAATTTCTTTGCAAATTCAAAGTATGGTGCATGTTGCATGAAGCAAGATGTTGAAAGTACATGAGCTCTATTATTTGACTTAAGAGTCAGTTGTTTGAAGAGGCATGTCTTGTCAACTTGTGTTTGGTTGATGGTTTTGTACACCAATATGTAAGAGTACATGGACATATTCACATGATGTGAATTTTTTTTTCTTTGAAGGAGAAAATGATGTGTTTTCAGTTTGATGGTTTTGTTTGTGACAAGACGTCACAAGATTTTGCGAAGGTCCACTCTTGAGCGAGAGCCTCATGATTACAACCTATCTATGAGAATCAAATGGGAGTGCATCCTTATTTTGAAAACAAGTAGGATTCTAAGCTACCTAGGACTCAAACCATCATTTTTAAATTTGAAATATAATGGTGTTGTTTCAATGCCCGAATCCACAACCCTAACACATGAAATCACTAATCTAATTACACGTGAAATAAATAGTTATTTTCTCCAACATTAAAAATATAACTAAAAACTAAATTCAACATAGTTGAAAGAAAAAGAAGCGCCATTGAAATGGTTTTCTGACAAATGGTTAAAGATTTCTTATCCAATTAAGGCCTAGCATGTATTTTGATGTTTCATGAATTTCTTTGCAAATTCAAAGTATGGTGCATGTTGCATGAAGCAAGATGTTGAAAGTACATGAGCTCTATTATTTGACTTAAGAGTCAGTTTTTTGAAGAGGCATGTTTTTTCAACTTGTGTTTGGTTGATGGTTTTGTACACCAATATGTAAGAGTACATGGACATATTCACATGATGTGAATTTTTTTTTTCTTTGAAGGAGAAAAATGATGTGTTTTTAGTTTGATGGTTTTGCTTGTGACAAGACGTCACAAGATTTTGCGTAGGTCCACTCTTTAGCAAGAGCCTCATGATTACAACCTATCCGTGAGAATCAAATGGGAGTGCATCCTTATTTTGAAAACAAGTAGGATTCTAAGCTACCTAGGACTCAAACCATCATTTTTAAATTTGAAATATAATGGTGTTGTTTCAATGCCTGAATCCACAAACCTAACACATGAAATCACTAATCTAATTACACATGAAATAAATAGTTATTTTCTCCAACATTAAAAATATAACTAAAAACTAAATTCAACATAGTTGAAAGAAAAAGAAGCGCCATTGAAATGGTTTGCTAACAAATGGTTAGATTTCTTATCCAATTAAGGCGTAGCATGTATTTTGATGTTTCATGAATTTCTTTGCAAATTCAAAGTATGGTGCATGTTGCATGAAGCAAGATGTTGAAAGTACATGAGCTCTATTATTTGTCTTAAGAGTCAGTTGTTTGAAAAGGCATGTTTTGTCAACTTGTGTTTGGTTGATGGTTTTGTACACCAATATGTAAGAGTACATGGACATATTCACATGATGTGAATTTTTTTTTTCTTTGAAGGAGAAAAATGATGTGTTTTCAGTTTGATGTTTTGTTTGTGACAAGACGTCACAAGATTTTGCGAAGGTCCACTCTTGAGCGAGAGCCTCATGATTACAACCTATCCGTGAGAATCAAATGGGAGTGCATCCTTATTTTGAAGGAGAAATTTCAATAGGCTTTATGAAATTTAATTTCAAGTCATTTAATTTCACTAGAAATAATTCAGAGGTACATGAAATGAATAGTATTTAGGAAGAACAATAGTCCCTCATGGAATATGGAGAAAGTAGCCACTTCATTTTGTATATATGCATGCTTTGAGTTACTCCTCAAAAAATTTCAAAACATGTGTATTTATTACTCTACCCATCCCGATTTTCATAGGATCCATAGCACATACATTTCTATATGCCCTAGTTGTTGTAAGGCCTAATTATTTCATCACTTTCAAAGGAATTACATCATTTGTTTCTCCTAAATCTAGCATATAGTTGTGTAATAATATTTTATTTATTAGTAGGAATATATGAAAATGTTTATGAATTACATTTTTATTCCCTTGATTCATCTTTTATAACTCTATAGGATAATCCTCAAAAGTAGGGTCATCTACTTCATCAAATTTTAAGAACTTCTTAACCTCATATCTTTATTTCATATTTGCATAACTTCCACAAATGGGATAGAAACAATATATTTTCCAAGTGTTGAAGTAAACCAACATTAATTTCATTGTACACTCTTTATATAGGTATGGTTGAATGTTGTACATCTGGTACATAGATCAATTTGTTGTTTTCATTGTTTACTCTTAAAATTTATTTGAAGTGGGAGCGAAGAGTTGGTTTCTTCCTAGGTTGGCTTACATTTCCTTTAATATGTGATCCATCCCTTTCTCTAATTCATATTTTTATCTCTTCTATTAATTATGTTATTCTTTCTATGTATTGTTAGTACAAGGGGGTGAAATAATTTCTTATCATTTTCTAAGTGGTGAGGTCGTTTGAATCTCCAATAGTTGTGTTGGTGTGGTGGGAACCATGCTAGGAGTTGGGCATTCCATTGATATGGTCAAGGTACTTAGTGCATGAGGAGCATCCAAAATTAGGCGGATTGGGATCTTGATGAGGGGGATATGTCACTTGATGCATGCAGTGATGATGGTATTTGATGAGTAAAGGACACATATAGATGAGATGAGTGTCTTTAACATAGAGCACTCAAGGGCATGCCATATACTAATTAACCGAGTTCGTGACATAATAAATGGTGGAAGAGGAATCATCAACATATGAGGTTGGTGTAAGTGGTGGTGCTACTATTGAGGCATGATGTATGGTGACCAACACATCTTGATATCTTCGGAGATTGAGACAATGTTGTGTATAATGTTTGTGTTTCACATAAATAGACAAGAGGTCGTTGGTTCTTAAACCCTTATTACGTGATGAGGTGGCAACATCACATGATGGAGTGGGGATAAATGGGGGTGCTTAAGGGGTATGAAGGATACCCTTCAACTCATGAAGCATGGGGCATGAATTGGTGGGATGACCTAATGTGTCTCAAAGGGCACACAGGGGACTAACCTTAGGGGTATTTTTGGTTGAAGGTTCTTTCTAAAATAAAAATTATAAATAACTGTGGAAACTTGCATTAACATGTGTGTGTGTGTGTGTGTGTGATCCTAAAAATACTTAGTCCAACAAGAATAAATATACTTGGAAAATATAACCAAATATATAATCAAAATTAATTTGTGAAATACAACCAACCATATAATTGAAATTACAGGTATGAGCATTTTTATTATAAAAATAAAAATAAAAGTAAACTATGAAAATGATATTGTATAACAAATTATCCTACAAAAATTATTGTAGAAAATTTTAAAAATTGAAATGCAACCTTAAATTCCTTGCATTCTTTCATCAACTTTGTTAATAATTGAATAGTCTACTAGTTGACTATATTACCAACTGCAATGAATATTGTCTTTTCCTAATGTTCACTGTGAAAATGGATCCGCACGTTAATGTGATAGGATCTTTTTCATCTCTCAAGTTACTAGGTCAAAGCATCCTAATGGGTAAATTAATTGTGAGATAAATTACTTGCATTAAATGTCAATCCAGGTTCTTATACTTTTGAAGTACACTTGCACAATATATGCTAAGCAATTAACTCTCAATCAAAAATGGAAATTAACCTATGGAAATGATTGCAATACTCAAAGAAAACCAATTAATGAAAATATCTAAATGAGCACAAACACGTTATTTATCAAAGACTACATATATCAAAGCATCGAATTCAGAACTTGAAACAAATTATTCTAATTATATACTATGAAAGCTTTTTGAAATTTGATTCTATCAAACATAAAGGTAAATCCTATTCTATTGGACTTGGAAATGAATTTGATCTATTGAACTTGAAAGAAATTCTAAGCTCTTGAATTTGAAAGAAATTCTAATCTAGTGAAATTAAATGACTTGAAATTAAATTTCCTAAAGCCTATTGAAATTTAATTTTTTTTCTTTGAAGGAGAAAAATGATGTGTTTTCAGTTTGATGGCATAATATACCAAGACATGTGTTTTTTTTTCTTTGAAGGAGAAAAATGATGTGTTTTCAGTTTGATGGCATAATATACCAAGATGTGTTTTCAGTTTGAATTCTTCTTGGCAGGAAATTGCACTTTTCAAGCCCAAAAGCAATGGCTTCCCACGCTGTTAAAAACCCTCGCATAGACCTTTCTGGGATAGCATGAGCTCTGCTACTGATGTCGAGGGCATGTACTAAAGGCTTCCATCTATGGTAAATGCTGGAGTGAAATTGATTCACAGAAGATGTTATGGACAAATCACATAACTGCATGCTCCAGATTGAGTTTTGAGCAAAATCACTAATATGTCAAACTTGGCTTTCCGGGCAGACTTCTGAGCCACATTTCATCCACAATATTTTCTTATTTACAGTTGATACTGACTAAACCCTCAAAATGTCTTTGAAACACCAGTTATTAAATTAATTTTTTCTATCAAATATCGAACCAGAGATTTGAACAAACAATATAAACAATTTTAATTGTATATTTTTGTCACATCTAACACTTTTGTGTTCTATAAATTAGAAAAATTTCTTCTGAATTTTTTTTTTCACAAAGAGAAAAAACTCTGTTTTATATTAAAGGAGATAAAACAGTCCATAGATCATTACATAATGTTTAATATCCCACTTCTCTAACCGGGATATAAAGCAAGATAAAAGGCCAAATATTCCAAATGAAAAAACAGAGCAGAGATACCAAGTGCCCAAACATCAAGAGAGACAGAGGAATGCCCCAAGAGGAGAATTCACCCAAAGAAAGATGGAGGATCGATTGTCCATTGGTACCAAAAAACACCAGAGTACCCAAAAACTCCAGGAAAAGTACGAACGCAGGATATGACCAAATAAAACCAAGCCAGCATACCAACAGAAAGCCAGCATCAATGGCCAACCAGCGAGCAAAATGTGCCATCTGGTAGCCAGACAAGTAGAGTAGCAGAAAAAACGCCAATGAAAAAATATACTCCCTGTAGATAGCCCGCAAATCCCATATTGAAAACCCAAAAAGCCCAATATGAAAGAGTTCCGCGACTATCCAGGATGCAAAGGACAGTTAGGCTCGCTTGTTCCAATTGTTTCATCAACAGGAGTATGAAGTATACCCAATGAAGATCCACATGATCAAGTTAAAAGCAGAGAACAGTGGACAAGAGAGCAAGTGATCCGGCCAAATAAAATCCGTAAAAAAATTATCAAATCATTTACATTAAAAACTGAACTGTACTAACGACGAGGAGAACTGTACATATCAAATTATCAAATCAAATTATCAACTATACATATCAAATTATCAAATCATTTACATATCAGTAGAGGACGACGAGGACTTAACAGAACATAACAACGATGGCGGGCGTAACAGAACATACCCGGAAGATTTTAACGATGGCGCCCGTAACAACGACCAACAGCAACTCGACCAGTTGCGGCAATCAGACACACAGCAGCAACTCGCCCAACGCGGAAATCAGCAACAGACCAGCAAAACTCGCGCGCCAACAATGAAAACAGTAACCTTACTGCTTTCGCGGGCAATTTATTTATAAAAAATAGTTCGGCCGAACTTTTAAATAAGTTCGGCCGAACTCCTATTGCCGGTTTTCCAAACCTCCGGCAAAAATTCTGTTTGCTGCGCCGTCACTGTGCCGTCAATCTAAACGGACTCAAAAGTTCGGCCGAACTATTGCCGAAAAAAATTTTCTGCCCCCGATTCTCACAAAAGTGTAACCGAGCTTCACGTTTCCGCCCCTTCATGTTTCAAATCTCCAACTGCAACTTAAATCTCATGGTTACATAATGGATGTGATTTTGAACTGAAAAAATCTTCCATATAGCAAGTAACAGGGTCATTAAATACATGAGAAGGTTGTTGTCAAATTTTGATGTTGACAACATGTTTCCTTGCTTCACTAGTAATTTTTTTTCAACAATTCAAATGAAGCAAAACATAAGGGTAACGTTCTTTTTCCTGATTTGTTATCTTCCCTATATTATTCATTGTTGTCACAACTGAAATTGGTAGGATGATCTACAAATTAACTTACGTGATTTTCTTCAAGTGAATACATGAAAAAATAAGATCTTTCCTCATCTTTAGATGGATTGAAATTCAAACCAACAACTACTTCTTCTGCAAAAAATTCTTGGAAAGGAGGTCTTATTTGTTGCTCTCTTACAACAAGTTTTCTTTTCGAAGTCATTATTTCCATGAAGTTCTCCATTGCCTTCATCATAACATCCAGCTTGCTATCTGATGATAATGATGGCTCCTCCTTTACACCTCCTATTTCATCCTTCATCTTGGAATTCTTGGCCAATAGGATTTCTTCTGCACTAACAACCTTTTTTTGTGCATCTTCCAAAGTCGATGGATTCCTTTCCCTGAACTGATAGACAAGCTCAACATCAAAGGCATCATGGTAATCAAGCATAACCAACCTCGGGGGAGGGTTTTTTCAACATGTATGGAATTGTAAACTTTATTAAATTTAGATAATAACTCTTGAATTGTCTCACCTAGATACCTCTTTAGACTCCCATATTTGGCCAGAATATGGAAAGGGTTTTTCTTAACTTCCCATATATCAAAGAAAGTGTGTTCAAGCTGTTGTAAATTGGGAATACTCCCAGCTCACAGACTTCTAAACCATATCTTAGATTCTCCTTGCAATGATTGAGAAAAATTTCTCATACATACATCATCTTTTTCATCTTCGAAAAGGTCAAGGAAATGTACAAAACCCTGGATGTGTTTTTCAGCTGAAATTTTGTCAAGTTCTCTATCAAACATAGGCAGATGCTTCTAGTACTTTACAGGAAAGTCATGGAGTATAGAAGGCAATTTCTAAGGTATATATCTCTTTTTGATTTTGGTAAATGTATAATCAGGTACAAGAGATGGTAAATCATTTTTAATATCTAGAGGCTTACTAGCTTGGCTATGACTATCATTAGGATCTTGTTCAGGATCAACATACAGAAAGGAGATGGATTTATAGCTTCAAAATAATTATATGCAATCTTCAAAGGAGAATAATGTGCAGATATATAGTCTTCGTTCGAGTACAACACATAAAGGAAAATGATTTTAATATGCTTAGAAAAGGACAAGAGCTATTTGATGAAAAAGAATAAGATTTATTGCAAAATGGTACTTGGTCTTTCTAAAATGTCTTTCCATTCCCTTATTAACAAGTCTCATTCTATAGTGGAGTAATTAAATCTAAATGTAACATTGATTTGAATCACTAGGTGAATGGTACAACCTTCTTGCATCTAACTGCTGTCCACCATCAGCAATCAGATCTAGAACTTTGATGATCTATCCCAGGGAATATAGAACCTTTGGTCCTTGGAAACAACACCATTATTTTATCACTCTGTAATTTCTTTAGGCTGAGGAGAGAAACTTAGAGGTAACCGAAAACTACTTGTAAGCTAGAATCTAGACGTTCTAGCTTTAGAGAGGGCTCTCTCTATGGTATTTTTCAGTAAATTAGATAACTGGGTGTTTATGTTTGTAAGATAGTGCTTAAGGACAAAGAGAAATGAATTTGTTTTAAATATTTTTTGGTAGGAAGGAAGACAAATCCATTGGGCATGGAGTCATGTCAAGTTGTTTATGTTCCCAGTGATAGGATGAAGAGAAGGAGGATCTTCTACAGGGGCAAGGTAGGTAGCCTCTTTTTATTTTCAGTCAAATTGATTGTAAGGGGGTGAGTATAATATGAGTATAAAATGACATAGAAAGCATCAAACAATAAGATGAATTCTAAATGCAATTTATGTGGAAAACATAGATTAAAAAAAAAAAAAAACACTTTTTGAAGTCAATTCTGAAACAAATATTTGTTTAACTAATGAGAAGACACATTTAAAATAATGATTGATAACATAATATAAATTACAAAAAAAGGAAGCACATATCCAAAGAAACTAACACATGAATCCCTGTAAAATTCGACCTTTGTCTTTCATTCACTGAAAATATGTCAAGAAAAAGTGAAGTACGCAATTTCTCTTCTTATGAACCTCACCAACCCTTTTCTTGATTACAATTACATAATAAATAGACAAAAAAAAAAAAAATTCCCACCTCTAGGGGTCGAAATCCTCATTTTTATTTTATGTTTCTATCTAATGCAATGAAAATAAAACTTCTTTATGAAAAACAAGGATTGTTTGACTAATCCTTTCCAAACATATTTACATTAAATTCTCAATCAAAATTGATCCTATGAGTCATTGGATGCTTCATAATATTTACCATAATCATAAAAATAAATTACAAGAGGTTTTTATTTGAATCGCTCGGCCAAAATGATGATTGTGTGAAAGCGCAACACCAACGTTGCCCAACCTCCAAATTCAACATAACACAAAAAAGCGATTGTATTTTTTGAATATATACTAAGCGGTATGTCGGATTGAGCTAATGTTTTGAAAAAAGTTTATATCATCATAACCCTTATCCACAAAAACATTGATCCAAATCCAACTCACAAATCTCGAGAAAATCCAAAAATGGTTATAGATGATGTCGCTCATTTCTCGAAAACCATGAAGCATTTTGGCTTGAAATTAATTGGGCTTATTAATCGCACCACCATGCATCTAATGTAAAAATTTCATGGAAAATAGGTACATGGTGTAATATATATGGTGAAAATAAGGTGATCATGTTAAAGTGCATCGCAAAAGCATAGTGATTCAAGCTTATACTATCTCCAACCATCATTTGACATGCTCAGGGTATTGGGATTGGACGAAATATTTCATATAATGTTTTAAACCTAGGAGAAAACCTCTAGGCCAAACAAAAACCTTCAAACCCCAAACCTTATTCTTGTTGTAGAAGTGCAGCGTAGTTGTGCAATACACCTCCATCCACATGACATGACCCAAAAATGATCTTCTAAATGAGAAAAATGACCTAGAGAGGATTTGAATATTCACAAAAAACCTACTACATGTCTTCATTTAAGGAACAAATGCCAAAAACTGTGATTTCTTCATCAAAATGAGTACTTTGGTAAAAGCACTTCACCTGTTTCCAAGCTCATCACTTCCCGTGCCTCCTTTGCACAACGAACTCGATCACCATATAAAGTAAGATTCTGATAGAGAAATGAAAGGGCTTTGAGGTATCCCTGAAGATTAATCATGCATTTGAACTCCCAAGGTGCTCGAATACAAATTTTGTGGGTGATGATTACGCTTTTGAACTTGAATGATGAATGTGCATCACTTCAATGTGAGAAGCGCAACGTTATCCTCCTAAACATTGTACCAAAGTGATGTCATGAATGATTTTAATTTGACACTCTAACTGACTTAAGCAACCCTACAAATTTGTGCCAATGCTGACAAGACATAAGAACATGACCTCGCTCATGAAATTTTGATGAAACATGACCCTAGACCCACTTAACTCAGCCTCTCAATAAATTAGTGACTATTTTCATGACTCTTCAGACACTTTAACATATTTACATTGAATAATGAAAAATTAATTATATAATAAGACCAATATCTTGATATCATGAAGGTCAAAGCTTGACCTTTTACACATTTGCCAAATAATTTGAAAGACAAAATTTCTTTTATGACTACTATAATATAGGACACTAACATAATACATGGCATACCTTGGTGGCATTAGAACATTTTGACATGTCATCCCCATAATAAGCCAAAACAGGAGCTGTGTAGTCGCAGAAATTCCAATAAGTATGGGAAATTTGATGAGGCATATGTGGATCAGTAGTCTCGCCCATTTTAAATGCAGAAATCTTCATCAAATCTGAAATAGAATTCACCTAGAAAAATAGTAATTGTCCACTTTGGTTAGCCCTAGTTTTCCATATTCATGTATACGTAAATGATGTTACATTGTGAATTTGCAATTTGATGAATGAGATATAGTGTCACAATGTGATGAATAACAAACAATGTATTAATGGGACAAATAATAAATTCCATCAAAATTGGAAAAAAAAGATGTTGCATAGTTAATATAATCGACCAAGCTCAACATAGTTAAGAATAATCAACCATATTCAACATGGGCATGATGGCCAACTATAGTTAAAATGGGTATCATGGTCAACCATATTCAACATGGGCATAATAATGAGAAATAGTCAACCACAGTCAACATGGCCTTCATGGTTAACCATGGTTGACCACAATCATCCATAGCTAAATGTTGACAAACAAAATTGATGCCTTAGTTTGAAAAATAAATTTGACATCACATTGTGATGAACAATGCATGATGTCATAAGGTGACACATAACAAATGATGTCACAATGTGATGAATGACAAATGATGCCATAATGTGATGAACAAAAAATTATTTCAAAATGTGATGAATGACAAATTATGCCATAATGTGACAATAAATCAATGTTGTCATAATATAATGGACAACAAATCAAATTACAATGTCATCAACAATAAACAACATGGTATTGTGATAACATCCAAATGTTATGAACAATAGACATCTTCGCAATGTGATGAACAACAAATGAAACCACAAAGTGATGTGCAAAAAATGTTATTGCAATGTGATGAATAATAAATAACATCATGATGTGACAAAAAATAAATGTCATCATAGTATAATGAACAAAAAATGAAATTACAATTTTATGAACAAAAAACAACATTGTATTGTGATAACATTGAAATTATATGAACAATAGATATCGTCGCAGTGTGATGAACAACAAACGGCACCACAAAGTGATGTGCAACAAATGTCATTGCAATGTGACGAATAATAAATAACATCATAATGTGACGAAAAAAGAATTTTGTTGCAATTAAACAAAAACAATGGCATTGTAATACAAAGAGAAAATATTGACATTATAATATAATGAACAAAACCATTGTTAACTACCACATACTATGACTAACCCTTTGTTAACTGTTGTGGATGATTTTGTCACCCTCCTAGAGACAGTCTAGAGTTGCCATAGACCAGTGCCTAGGACATCTTAATATAGCAAGGAGCCCTTTATAGTTTGGGTTGTCAGTCCAAGAACTCACTATCTCTTGTTTGAACAAGGAAATTAGTTTTGATTGGGACCAATCTCTCTCAGAAACTGGTACAAAGATAAGAACAGTGTAGGGACATCATGTAAAACTCCAACACAAAGGCATCAGACAGTTAAGATACCGCTTACAGTAAAGAGGGCCAGTTCAGATAATATATCACAGAAATCAAATATCAGATGATGAGTGCAGTGAAGAAACATAAAGAAGATATTAGCTGACATGAGATTGATACCCAGATACACAACAGAACCATATAAGGGCATACCAATTTATGAATCCTTATATGACAATGGCGTTTTAAAAGCACCCCCCTCAAACAACTAATATAGCAGAAAATATGGATGAACTGAACATGAAACAGTATACCATGACTAGGCCTATTTAAAGCGCTTGACTAATTTCAGAAAGGGCATCAACAAGGATGAATCCTGACTACAAACTAGTGAGCCACTCGCATTCTAGAACATGATACAAGAAGATAAATAGCATGAAAGAGATATTGTATTAACACATAAGAGAAATTACATACTGTGAAATACCAGAGACCAGAATCCTCATTACAGTTATAACCCCTCCTCACTGAGACCCTACGGGCTCTGAACCTTCATACAGAAAATATTACAAGATGTATACAAGAGCCTTTTCACTGCACAGTTTGCTGATAGAAATCTGGAACCCTTACAATGTCCTCTTTCCGAGTCTTTATAGGAAAGATGGAGAGTTCTAGAGGAGGAGGTAGATGAAGCACAATTAATGACTCAATTTGAATAAAATGGCGGAAAACATTCGCGCCCTCTCTATGAATGACTGACTATAAATGAATGTACTTAACCATCTGTCTAAAGAAATAAATGCTGGGAGATGAAAATCTCCTTATATACATGACACAACTAATAAAATATATACAGTGCATTGCCTTCGGCTGAGGGAAAATCTGCTGCCGGAAGAATCCTGAGATAGTCTGCAGTTCGGTACTGTACTCTCGGCCCTCGATTTTGGATTCGAATCCTGGATCTTTAATGCAGGGAAAATTTCTCTGGAGGGTTCTGTGAATGCATTTCTATGTCTTCTTTAATGGTGGTCATTTCATGCACCTGCCCTCGGCCTCTTCATTAAATTTCACCCACAGGAAATCGTCTTTTATGGGCCCCAAACCTTTGCAACAGAGGCAGCGAATTAAAACGTCCTCCTGTTATATCAAAACCTGCAAAACCCACAAAATATTAGAAAAACCAACACAGATTGGGGCGGGGATGATGGAGATGGAGATGAAGACGACGTCGCGGATACGAACATGGGACAGGAACACACAGGGTGGCGGAAGAAAAGCGATGGAGGTATGGAGTAAACAGGCGCAACGCGTAAAACAGTTTGGTCGTGGGGGAATAAATAAAATGGGGGAATATGAACGAAAACACACGCTCACATATATATATATATATATATGACGGGGGAAATGTTTTGGGCGCACGGGAGCAAAAACGTAGGAGTACGGGGGGACAAGTGGAATGGTGACATGGCAGCGGAGTTAACAGGTGGGGAAACTAGACTCTGGGCCGTTGGATCACAAATACAGATCAACGGTCAGATGACGTTAAGAGCAGCACGGTGGTGGGCCATAGACCACGACAAATAATCGTTAACAAGTGAGTAGCTCTGGCACATATCTGTCGTCGGATGGAGATAGGCAGATCGGATGGTTCAGACGAATTCCGCTGCCCGGAGATGATGTAGACTTTAACGCGCGGGGGAAAGTGGTTTCATAGCCCGTACTAACGACACGCGGCGCTTTCTGTATGGGATCGCTGCCCCTGCGGTAAATACCGCCGTGTCGACGAGAGTGGTGCGGGTGTTACCATGGTTTCCTGTGCGGGGGCCTCTCCATATGAAACGTTCACCGCTCCGTTGATATAACATGATCGGACGGTGGATATCACGCCCGAATATAAACAATAAGCCCGCTTTCTTTTGGCCTGTGGTTCTTGGGCTCGGGTCATATGGCGACATCAGGAAAGGGGCTAGGGCCCTAGGGGCTTTGGCTCAATAAAATTTAAATTGCGGGTTTTAATCATTTGGACAGTGTATTTTAGGCGGAGAAGGTGGCGATGAGCACGAAATGGGGGTTCTTTGACCACAAAAGATATTGGAAATAGATTTAAAAGGAATCGGTGGTCAGAATCTAAATGGAGGAGGGAATATGTACAACATTGGCTCCATCTGGGGATGGCATGGTCGTCCTCGGGCATGTCGAGAACACGCAGGCCACTGAATAGTTCACTATGTTCTTCAATTCCCCTACACTTCTTCTTCAGGTGATTATCAGCATCCTTTTTTCTTAATAAAAATAAAAACCAAAACAATTTATATACAGTATATACAATCAGACACTCTCCGCCTGGGTCAGAATTGGAAATAGGGCTTGAGGAATTGGCCATTCACAGGTGCATCCAACAAATCACCCTGTAGATTTTCTAAAGAAAAAGTGTTGTTTCTTCCCAGCTTCACTATTTTGAATGGCCCGAACCATAATGGATCAAATTTAGCATGCTTGCCCTTTTCTGCTCTGCGAACATCCCATCTGAGAACTAGGTCTCCAACTTGAAAATTTCTATCCTTTGCGTGCTGATCAAAGACATTCTTCATTCTTTCCTGATATTTTATTAATCTTTGATCCACCTGGTTCCGTGTTTCCTCCAATTCTACCAGCTGATTGATTCTTCAGATCATGTCATCTGGTTCCTCCTAGTTTTCCTAGATAAAACATGTCACTGGCAAAGCCAATTGCAAAGGAAACAATGCAGCCCGCCCATACACCAGCTCATAGGGTGACTTCCCTGTTGCTCTTTTGCTGGTTATCCTATTTGCCCATAGAGCAAACTTCAATTGAGAGTCCCAGTTTTTCTGATTTTCAGCTATTGTCTTCTTCAGGGCTCTTACCAGGGTTTTATTAGATGACTCTGCTAGGCCATTTCCCTGCGGATAGTATGCTATGGAATGAGTCAGGATGATGTTATATCTTTGACAAAAATTTACAAACCTGGCAGACTTGAAATCCTGTGCATTGTCAGTTACAATTCTTGCAGGACAGCCAAACCTAGATATTATATTTTCCTCTATAAACTTCATAATCACAGCATCTATAGTGTTTCTTGTGGGTATGGCTTCCACCCATTTCGTGAAGTAATCTGTGGCTGTCAGTATCCATTTATATTGGCCACTTGATGGGGGGTGTATTTCTCCTATAAAATCTAATCCCCATTTCTGAAATGGTTCATTTACATGAATAGGAATCAAGGGCATGGCTGCTAATTTCTGTCTTTCTGCAAATCTTTGGCACTTGTCGCATGCTCTGACCCAAGCAAAAGTATCTGTATACAATTTTGGCCAGTAGAAACCAACCCTCAAGATTTTATGAGCTGTGGCCCTCCAGCTGTAATGTCCTCCACATATCCCCTCATGAAATTCTGTCATTATATTTTGCACTTCATTTTCTGTGAGGCATAACAGTAATATACCTAGAGGGTCTCTCCAATAGAGTTGTCCGTTGGCAACTACATATTTCTGAGATTTCATTCTTACAGCTCTGTATTTTACTTTGTCACAGCCCGGCGGATAGCTAAGTGTTAAAATATACTCAACTATTTCCTTATACCAAGGACTAGTCAGGTATTTCATGTGTATTTTTTGAATAGCCATCTCTAATCCTTGCTGTTCTTCTTCTTTCTCGGATTCTTCATTTGCTAACATAGATAGATTAATGCCCAAAGCTTGATGATTTGATTCAGATAACATCTTGGCAAGTCCCTGCCCTTTAACCAACTTAGTAGGCCTTATATCCAAATCATACTCCTAGATTTTTGCAATCCATCTTCCTCTTCTACCATCGCTGTCTCCCTGTACCAGAATGTCTTTGACAGCAGCTGTGGGGACATATGCAGTAATATGAGATTGCAAAATATA
Source organism: Pinus albicaulis (assembly GCA_034641835.2). Classification (NCBI taxonomy): domain Eukaryota; kingdom Viridiplantae; phylum Streptophyta; class Pinopsida; order Pinales; family Pinaceae; genus Pinus; species Pinus albicaulis. Next base: position 639,052,698 of record CM076575.1, on the reverse strand, counting down.
CACTCTAAAAGCTTTAAGGGACTTTACCAGGGCATACGCCTGCTTCTCCAATATATTATATTTCAATTCTGCATCATAAAGTACTTGACTGAAGAAAGCTATAGGCTGTTCATATCCCTCTTCATTTTTCTGCAATAACACTCCAGCAATTGTGTGAGGGGAAGCAAATGAGAAAATTATAAATGGCTTTCTGTAATCTGGTCCGGCTAGTACTGGAGCCTCAGCGAATGCCTGTTTTATCCTTCTGAATGCATCTCTAGACTCCTGGGACCATTTTACTTCATTCTCCTTTCTCAACATATTAGTTATATGCCTAACTATCTCTGCATAGTTAGGAATAAATCTTCTTAGAAAATTAATTCGGCCTAAAAATACCTGTACTTCTTTCTTATTCCTGGGCAGAGGAATGTTTTTTATTACTTCGACTCTCTTAGGGTCTATTCTTACACCATCTTTAGTTACGATGTGCCCTAAGAGTTTTCCCTCATCTAATGCAAATAAATACTTTTGAGGATTGAGGGATAGGTCGTACCTTCTGCATTTTTCAAAGGTTCTTCTTAGATTTTCAATATGCTCATCATCATTCTTTGAAAACACTGTGATATCATCGAGGTATACCACCAAAAACTTGTCCTGCTCTCCAACAAAGGTTATGTCCATTGCCCTCTGAAAAGTAGCTCCTGCATTAATCAATCCGAATGGCATCCTGGCATACATAAAAGTTCCCCATGGTGTAGTAAATGCAGTTTTCTTCTGGTATTATGGAAATACAGCTACCTGATTATAACCAGAAAATCCATCCATCATTGACATTCTGGATGCTCCCACTACTTTCTGCAGGATGTAGTCCATCTTAGGTAGTGGATAATTATCCTTTAATGATGCTCTATTTAAATTCCTGAAGTCCACACAGAGCCTTATTTCTCCATTCTTCTTTCGAACAGGAACAAGATTTGCTACCCATTCTGAGTACCTCAAAGGTACAATTATTTTGGCTTTCAGCAGCTTCTTAACTTCTTTTTCAATAGAGGGGAGTAGCAGAGGATTGATCTGTCTGAGCTTCTGCTTATAAGGCTTTGCATCTTCCCTCAGTGGAATCTTATGCTGCATTATATTTACATCAAAAGTTTTTAGGTCCTGATAGGACCAAGCAAATACATCTTTGTAAGATTGAAACAACTTCAAATATTTTTCTTTGTATTCTTCTGGGACTCTTTTAGATAATTTAACAATTTTGGGATCAGCAGAAGTACCCAGATTCAAATTTCCCACTTGATCTTCTTCTACTACTTTGTTTGGCTGCATCGGAACATCATCTTTGTTGAACAACCTTTCTAGAGGCACCAACCCTCTAGGTATAACATTTCCTTTCAACTGCAGCACTTTATTTCCTGCTATCTTTTCTTCCCATTTATTTTCTGCAATATTTTCGGCTTCATCTTCCTCATTATCATCAATTTCCATACTTGTGAATTCTCCTACTGTCTCCATGAATCTCTTCATCTGTTCATCATCTTCAAATACCTGCCAGTGCTTTATATTGTCTGGAATGGATGGTCTGTACCGTACCTCCACTTCATATCTTAAAAGTGGATTCTGAGGAGGACGAAATGTACTGGTAGCAACAACAAGAGAATCTGCTATTCTGTTCTGCTCCCGGGGCATGAACTGTATATTAAATGCTGAGAAGAAATTTTCTATCATGTCCCATACTTTGTTTCTATATGCTCTAAGCCGAGGATGCTTAGTTTGACATTCATTTTTGATCTGCCTTACTACTAGCTCAGAGTCTCCCAAGACTTTTAAACATTGGATGCCCATGTTTCTAGCTGTTTGTAGTCCCAACAGTAGTGCTTCATATTCAGCTACGTTGTTGGTAGCCTCATATTCTAGTTTGAAGGACAGTGGCACCCATCTTCCTGTAGGAGAAATCAACAATACCCCAGCTCCATTACCTTCCCTTGAATTTGCCCCATCAAAATGTAAAGTCCATACTTCTGATTCCTGATCTCCTCTAGACTGCCCAGCCTGAATTTGACCACAAAGGGGCTCATGAGCATAATTTTGATTTTCTTCTAACATCAAACATGAGAAGTCCCCCTCTTTGTTATATACTGGAGAGTTCTCTGAGCAGTCAGCCTTGGTTACCATTTTAACAAATCTAGTCTCCCTGTATAACCTCCTTTCTTGACCCCCAAAGACTGGGACAGTAGCATATGTCAAATCCAATTTAATTGAGCCCCCAATCTTTGTACCCCAGGACCTTGGCAGCAGCATGCCAAAACGGGCTGGGATATCGGCAACCAAAATGTCCATGACCACACTCTTTGCTGGAATTTGGGCCAAATTGACCACTAAATCTTTAATCATTCCCAAGCACTTCACCCTTTTAGAATCAAATGAGTATAAATCTTTGTATGGTCTTGTAATTTGCAGTCCTAGTTGCTCCATGACAGACAAAGGCATAAGATTATGGGAAGCCCCAGAATCTAACATACAGTTATGTAACAGCAGGTCATGAATGACTAGGGATACATAAAAAGGAGGAGTAGAAGGGTCTATCTCCTCGACATGTGGGCCAAAGACTACCATGGGTCTTTCTTCTTGAAGGTTTAGACTATCAGGTGCAATTGGTATTTCAGGAGGAAGTATAAAAGAGGTAACTTGAGACTGATATACAGGCTGTTTTAATAACTCAGTCAGAGGGACAGGAATCTTAATCTTCTCAAGTTCTTTTTGCAAATTGAAAGCAGATGTCGGCTTTTCTATCATGGCTTCTTTTGACTCCTTACTTTCAGCTGAAGACTTAATTTCTTTTGATACTGGCTCAACATTAGGAGGACTGACTATTTTTGAAGAAGAAGGAACCTGATCATTAGACTGCAAGGGAATGTTTAAAGGATTCTTACCTTTTTCTGCATTCTTCTTTGTTGCTGATTCCTTCTGAACAGATGCTTCTTTCTGGCGTGGCTCTTCTTCTTGGTCTTGAGTTCTGGTCCTCTTTCTTGAAGATCTGAGATCATATTTTACATTAAACTGTGCTTGCATGAAATCAACAAACTGCTTGCAATAATAATCAATCTCTGCTTCTTCATCTTCATCTTGCAACGGACATTCCATATCATCATTATTTGAAAAATCCAGATTGGAATCTTCTAATCCATAAGCTGCATCTCTAGTGGAGTCATCTGCTGGTCCTTCCAGGTACAAGGGATGAGGTACCTGGTCTTGTTGTTCTTTTGCTTCTCTCAGCAATATCTGCAATGGAGGTCTTCTATACTGAGGATGATATCCTCTGTTTGGAGCACTATAATAGTTCTTGGGAGCTACATTCTTAGCTTCCAGTTCCAGCTTGACCATTTTCTTTATCATTTTACTTATTTCATCCAATTTCTCTGAATCCTTTTCCTGATTAGAGGTGGAGACCTCTTCTTTGCCTCTCCTCCTAGTATCCTGTTCAATTTTTCCTTTTAACTTTCAAGTGGAGGCAAAGTTTGCTTCCAATTCCAGAGCATCTGACTGTGCATCATCCAAAGTGACAGGTTTTCTTTCTCTCAATGCGAAGCCGAAATCAAACTCAAAGGCTGCTATGAAAATTATCTTGGCAGCAGCTTCATGTGGCTTCATTTCAGGAGGCAGGCTCAAATACAACTTATTGAATCTTTTAATAAATTTTGCCACTCCCTCATTCTGTTTCTTCTTCATGGTATCAAATTCAGTGAGACATTGCCCGTGGTCTTTCTTTTCTCCCCACTTTCTGAGGAAAACATTCTCCATGATGTCCCAGGTGGTCACAGAATGATTTCCCAATGTTTTAAAGCATTTTCTTGCTTCCCCTTCCAAAGATTGCACAAATAATCTCAAGACCACATCCAGAGGTTCAACATTTAAGTTCTCTGCAAAAGAAGAGAAGGTCTCGAGATGTTTCTGAGCATCAATTTCGTTTTCACCATTAAATCTCGGTAGAATCTTCAGATAATCCTGTGGCATATCATTCAGCACTTGGAGTAAGGCTAGAGGAGCATATTTGTTCAATAGAGTGTTTAACACTATATTGGATAGAGGTAAAGGTAACAACAATTTGAGATACGTGTGACGAGGAGGAGTAGGAGGAAGTGGAGTATGAATAACAATGGGAATATATTGCACAGAAGCCTGAGGTGTGGATGGGAATAACTCATGATTAACAACAACTACTTTTGTGACCTCTTTAATTTCTTCAGCCTCGAAAGCAGGATGAGATTCTTCTTCAATCCAGGCACTTCCTCTACGTGGAGTCTCCGAGTAAAACTCGGGATTTTCTGTTCTAACTTCTTGAGAAGAAGAGGGCGGGTAATCTTCAACAGAATATTCAAGATTTTCAGCACGAAGTGACTTCCTCTCCTTCCAAACTCTTTTATGAATGATCTTCTCTGGGTCAGACACGTAGGGTGTCTTCAGCTGGGATGTGTCTAACCTCAAATGTGGCTTACGAGGAGCCAGGACTACCAATAAAATTTATCAATTAAAGACCAGTGGAGTCGCCAAGGTGAGAGATATGCAACTCTTCAACCCTCTGTGCTCACCTGATTAGAGAGTGAAAATAATTTGTCGAGACCCAGGGAAACTGATATTCTTGAATTCGTTCCTCGGCAATGGCGCCAGAAAGATGTTGTGGATGATTTTTTCACCCTCCTAGAGATAGTCTAGAGTTGCCATAGACCAATGCCTAGGACATCTTAATATAGCAAGGAGCCCTTTATGGTTTGGGTTGTCATTCCAAGAACTCACTTACTATCTCTTGTTTTGAACAAGGAAATTAGTTTTGAATGGGACCAATATCTCTCATAAACTGGTACGAAGATGAGAACAGTGTAGGGACATCAAGTAAAACTCCAATACAAAGATATCAGACAGTTAAGAGACCGCTTACTGTAAAGAGGGCCAGTTCAGATAATATATCACAGAAATCAAATATCGATGATGAGTGCGCAGCATAAAGAAGATATTAGTCGAAGGAGATTGATACCCAACATATACAACAGAATCCATTATATATATGGGTATACCACTATATGAATCTCATACACAACAGCGTTTAAAACATCCCCAAACAAACTAATAGAAAGGTAAATATGGATGAACTTCATGAAACAAAATAATGTCTAGGCCTATCGAAAGCGCCTTGACTAATTCCAGCGGGCATCAGATGAATCCCGATCGCAAACCATAGTGAGCCACTCGCATTCTAGAACATGACACAGAAGATTAGTTGTAGACGTAAAGTAGGGGCCACTTTGCATTAACATAAGAGAAATTACATACTGTGAAATACCAGAGACCAGAATCCTCATTACAGTTATAACCCCTCCTCACTGAGACCCTACGGGCTCTGAACCTTCATACATAAAATATTACAAGATGTATACAAGAGCCTTTTCACTGCACAGTTTGCTGATAGAAATCTGGAACCCTTACAATGTCCTCTTTTCGGGTCTTTATAGGAAAGATGGAGAGTTCTAGAGGAGGAGGTAGATGAAGCACAATTAATGACTCAATTTGAATAAAATGGCGGAAAACATTCGCGCCCTCTCTATGAATGACTGACTATAAATGAATGTACTTAACCATCTGTCTAAAGAAATAAATGCTGGGAGATGAAAATCTCCTTATATACATGACACAACTAATAAAATATATACAGTGCATTTCCTTCGGCTGAGGGAAAATCTGCTGCCGGAAGAATCCTGAGATAGTCTGCAGTTCGGTACTCTACTCTCGGCCCTCGATTTTGGATTCGAATCCTGGATCTTTAATGCAGGGCGAATTTCTCTGGAGGGTTCTATGAATGCATTTCTATGTCTTCTTTAATGGTGGTCATTTCATGCACCTGCCCTTAGCCTCTTCATTAAATTTCACCCATAGGAAAACGTCTTTTATGGGCCCCAAACCTTTGCAACAGAGGCAACGAATTAAAACGTCCTCCTGTTATATCAAAACCTGCAAAACCCACAAAATATTAGAAAAACCGACACAGATGGGGGCGGGGATGATGGAGATGGAGATGAAGACGACGTCGCGGATACGAACAGGGGACAGGAACACACAGGGTGGCGGAAGAAAAGCAATGGAGGTATGGAGTAAACAGGCGCAGCGCGTAAAACAGTTTGGTCGTGGGGGAATAAATAAAATGGGGGAATATGAACGAAAACACTACATATATATATATATATATATATATATATATATATATATATATATATATATATATATATATATATATATATATATATATATATATATGATTAAAATGTTTTTAAGACGGAGCGAAACGAGGAGCACTGGGACAAGGGAATGGTGATATATAAAGAAAGTTGTTAACAGTGGGGAATCAGACTCGGGTCGCTAATCACAAATAAGCGTATCAACTACTTGATGATGCAGAGCAAGATGTACAGGGGCCATAGACCACGGCAAATAATCATTAACAAGTGAGCAGCTCTGGCACATATCTATCGTCGGATGGAGATAGGCAGATCGGATGGTTCAGACGAATTCCGCTGCCCGGCGATGATGTAGACTTTAACGCGCGGGGGAAAGCTGTTTCATAGCCCGTACTAACGACATGCGGCGCTTTCTGTATGGGATCGCTGCCCCTTCGGTAAATACTGCCGTGTCGACGAGAGTGGTGCGGGGGTTACCATGGTTTCCTGCGCGGGGGCCCCTCCATATGAAACGTTCACCGCTCCGTTGATATAACATGATCGGACGATGGATATCACGCCCGAATATAAACAATAAGCCCGCTTTCTTTTGGCCTGTGGTTCTTGGGCTCGGGTCATATGGCGACATCAGGAAAGGGGCTAGGGCCCTAGGGGCTTTGGCTCAATAAAATTTAAATTGCAGGTTTTAATCATTTGGACAGTGTATTTTAGGCGGAGAAGGTGGCGATGAGCACGACATGGGGGTTCTTTGACCACAAAAGATATTGGAAACAGATTTAAAAGGAATCGGTGGTCAGAATCTAAATGGAGGAGGGAATATGTACAACATTAACCATGGTCAAACATGATCAACCGTGGTTATCCATGTTCAAGCACAGTCAATCATAGACAACATGGTCAACCATGGTCATCATGGTTAAGATGTGAAACCATGGTCAACCATGGTCAAATATGGTCAAACCATGTTCAAAAATGGCCTACAAGGTCAAATTGGTTAAGTATGGTTAAATGTGGTCAATCATGGTCAAACATGATCAAGCATAGTTAACATGGGCATCATGGTCAACCATGTTCCACCATAATCACTTTCAAGTAAACACTAACAACCATGGTCAACCATGTATACCCATAGCAACCATATGTCGACCATAATCAACTGTAGTCATCTTAACTATGGTCAAGTATTGTCAAAAATTTCAACCATGGTCAAACAACCTTAACCATGGTCAACCATAGTCAACCATTTTAAACCATGGACAACATGGTAAATTATGGTTGACCATCACCAAATATGATCAACCATTGTCAACATGGTCAAATAATGGACAACCATGGCCAACCAAAGTCAAACATCATCAAACGAAGCTGAGCCGTGGTTTGTGTGGTCAAACATTGCCATATATGGTCAACATGGTTAACCATAGTCAACCATATTCATACTCAAATATAGTTAAACAATTACAATGATGGTCAACCATAACTTGCCCATTTTTAACTATAGTCAACTCGTGTGAACCATGGGGAAAATGGTCAAACCATGGTCAACCATCATCAACATCCTCAACCATGGTTGGTATGTCCAATCATAGTCAATCGTAGTCAACCATGGTTATCATGGCCAATTATAGTTAACCATGGGGAAAATGGTCAAACCATGGTCAACCATCATCAACATCCTCAACCATGGTTGGTATGTCCAATCATAGTTAATCTTAGTCAACCATGGTTATCATGGCCAATTATAATTAACCATGCTCGACCATTTTCACTCATGCTCAACATGGTGAACGATGTTCAACCGAAGTCAACTATAGGCAATATTTTCAACCATGGTCAAACATAGTCAATTATAGTCTATCATAGACAACTTTAATTTAATATGGATAACAACAATAACTCACAGTCAATCATTTGTTGACCATAATCCACTATTCTCAACCATAACTTTACCATATTTAACCATAGAAAATGAAGGTCAATTCTTGTCAACTGTTGTCTAGCAATCCTCCCCATGCATGTTAGCTATGAACTAACACAACCACATTAATAAGGTCATTGACGTATGCCAATCGATGTCATTTTCCAACTTTCATATGCCACTTGGCAACATTAATTTTAAAAGTTGAAAAAATGACATTGGTCGATGTATATCAACCACTTTATTATTGTGATTGATATATGCCAATCACCGTCCTTTTTTCACATTGAAAAAATAATTCTATTGATTGATGTATATCAACCACTTTTAATTTGGCTAGGCAAATAAAACTATTTTCAATAAAATAAATAATCACATTAATAAAATAGTTGATATACATCAATCAACATCATTTCAATATTTTAAAATTAATATCATTTACTAAGAAAATGAAAGATATAAATAACATCAATTAATATAACCACTTTATTAATATAACACAATTAATTGTGTTAATCTTAAAGTTTTAAAATTAAAAAAATTGATTTCTTAGGTTTGTAACTATCATGTCAAATTTAATATAAACAAAGTTAACCCTAATAAAATATTACATTATCTAATAAAATATTAATTAAAGTATAATTAACCATAATAATATTTAAAATTTTATTATCATCAAATCTTTTTAAAGTTATAAGCACAATTGCGTGAACTTCGTGTAAAACAAAATCAGCTGATTAATAAAATATTGTTATAACCACAATGTCATGAAGACGGTCTAAAAGAAAAAGAAAATGACTAATAAAATATTATTATCAAAACTTTTCGAAGTTGTACCCACAATTGCATGAAAACTGTCAATAACAAAAGCAACTAATTACTAAAATATTATCAGAACCTTCCAAAACTATAACCATAATTACATTGAAAACTATACTGGTGAAAAATATTCAAGATACTAAAAATAATTCCAAGATACTGAAAGCGAAAATGAAAAGAGATTCAATAAAAAGTATGATGGAGATGAAGAGGGGAGATTAGTTGACATATATGGACTACATTGGAAGACCGCTGGCATCTTCTGTCAACGACAAAAGCAAATTCAGTGCACCTGATGAACCCTAGTTAAAAAAGCGAGTGCGCATGCAGAATTACGAAACCAATAATGAATATTTTGTTTGACGACTGCACCAGGAAAGCTGGCTGGAAATTAAAGTCTTAAAGCACTTTCAAACGTAGGGAGGAAATATGTGCGTGTAGCAGTAGGAAACGAAAACCTAATATTTTGATTAAACAACTGAATTTCAAAATCCGGTAGGAAATTAAAAGTCTCAAAGTCACTTTCAAAGGTAGGGATGAAATACGTTTGCAGAGGGGAGAATCAACCAAAACCATATGTACCCTATGACCATTTGTGTTTGTTTATTTGATACTGACAAAATAAGTCAGCTTTTGCGATTGGCTATCCAATCATGTCCTCTTACACCGAGTAATATCAAGTCAAAGAGAATCTCACGCGGTTACACACACAGATGAAAAGAAAAACTGGGTATAAATACCCTCCCATGCTCTGCTATGCTCACACCTGCAATAAGCAAAAGATATAATCCACCCCCTTGCTGCGAGGGATTGATTTCTTTTTCTTCGTTGCGCTATAAAATTTAGTGTTTGGAGAAGAAAGAATGATGAATTATTTCGTACATTTGGGAGTTGGCATTTTAGGTCAGTAATATCTACCATATTCTTATTTTGAATATCAAGCTTGACTGAATTTAGATAGTGGTTATTAGTTGATGTTAGTAACATTGTATACGATGGGTTTTCTTTCCGAAGGGTTTCTTTTGCAAGGCCATTTGTGTTCAAACTCATGCCCTGTTTTAAGATGAGACATTTTATTTATCCTCATTTAAAACAGTTAATAGTAGATGAGATATCTCAATTGATTTATTTGATTATGGCATTACAGGAAGTGCCTTTGACTATCAGCGTTCCTGGGAAAAACGATGTGGAAACGAGACGAGACGGAAACGTCGTGCTGAAAATTGAGAATACTCGTATTGGGGTCTTCTAAAAATTCCCATGGATTTTTGGAATCTTTTGCTTCCCAGACCCCGTTACCAGTTAGATTTTAACACTTAATAAAATTTCATTGGATCGGTTTGGGATCCATCATCCACTATCTAGGTCTTCCACAATTTGTTCAAAATTTTCTTTTACAACCATTTTAATATAAAACTATTTTGTGATTTTTTCATGTAAAATTATATTCAATAAACAAGTTCTTCGACATAAAAACAATTATTTACCATGTTATTTTTTTTACTATTTATTCTGAATAATTCTATATTTATATATAGATTTAAAACGATAACCAGTTTTGTTGGCGCATAACGGGACTAAAATAAAAACAATTAATTGCAAAAGTATCTTACACGCTCTTATGATCAATATAAATCTCTTAGTGAGGGCCTCAAGATATCCTCGGCAAAGAATACAGTGGATGATTGATGTAGGGAAAAAGAAATTTAGGAAAAGAAAGATTGTGCTTGCCTCTGAAAGCTCAATTGACTACCCATAATTTTATTCCATGGTTTGACTTTGACGGTTGCCTTTGAATTTTATCCTTTGTTCACATTGAAAACAATTATTTGAATAGTTCATGGATATTTTTTTATAAGTCGGTTGCTACCTCAAATATTCAGTTTTATATAAACTTAGTGTTCTCTTTTCCCTGCCTTTTTCTTGAGTGTTGTAGATTATCCCACCAAAATGCAGCATCGGACTTCATTTCTGCTGCAATAAATTTCATTTCATGAAGATTGATTTAGTGTTCGCATATCAAATTCTTTTCCCAGATATCTAATCAATATACAATTCCAGGTTCAACTTTATTTTGGGTTAAATTATGACCTTAAAACTAAATCACTATTTATGATTAAAGGTTTGTTTTATATTGTTAAATTATTTTTTTTAAAACTAAATCACTATTTATTACTTATTGATGGAATTTTGCAAATTCCAGAACAGAATTGGAGAATAAAACTCCCCTTCTTAACACAGAGAAAAAAATTTTAAAATCTCATTCACAGACAGAGTTTCAATTCAGAAAAAAATTTTATATTCCATATAAAAAAAACTGCTGTTACAATTCTTCCTCAACTCAGAGGGATTACAAAATAGTTTAACTGCTGCAAACACAGTGTAAACTATCACTCTCTGTCTCACACAGAGAAATACTCTGTCTCTAAAACAACAACAATACACTGTTGTGCATACTCTGTTTTTTTTTTTTTAAAACTCTGTTGTTCTGTGTAATTATATAAAATTACAGCTCTCTGTCTCTCTGTTTTTAAATACGCTGCTATGTATATAAAAAACATTACATTACAAATGACTCTGTTTCTGCATATTACAACACAAAAATATCTGTGTCATAAATTGACACAACCACTAAAAATCACCGCTTGAAAACATTAATGGTTTCATTAACTTCTGTCAGCACCGCTCTAAAATGCATTGATCACAGCTTTGACTTGGTGGCACTATGATATTTCTTCCTTTCCGCACTGTTGTGCAATGAAACTGTTCTGCTGTCTTTTCCTTTTTTTTTATATATGTACACTGCTGTGTAATTAAAAAAAAAAACATGCCTCACGGGCTTTTTAATATATATGTCACATATATTAAAAACAAAACAAATAACATATAAAATATTTAAAACCAACTATTGTTTTAAATCATGTGCGATGGGCATAAAATTAAACCCCGCAAGTCTTTTTTTTAACACATAATGTGTGGGCCCCCGCTTCAGATGATGTCAGCAATTCCGAGGGGGTATGTTCCTCTGCCCACAAGACTTGCTGGACCCCCGCGGACTTTGCCTTCCGCCTCAAGTCTGTTCGTTGCCGTATTTGGGCAGTTGGAAATTAATTCCAACACTCCCCCTTAATTTCAACTGCTGGGTTTTCCTGCATACCCAGGCATTTTCTGAAATGTTCAAAGCTTTTCTGCTGAAGTGGCTTTGTGAGGATATCTGCAAATTGATCCTCTGTTCTGCAATGCTGCAAAACGATTTCTCCATTGGTAACCAATTCACATATGAAGTGAAACTTGGTGTCAATGTGTTTAGTCCTCTTATGAAAAACAAAATTTTTAGACAATGCAATAGCTGAGCTATTGTCACAAAAAATCACTGTCCCTTTTACCTGTTCTTGACATAAGCTTCTCAGCATTTTTCTCATTCAAACTGCTTGACACGCTGCTGTTGTAGCTGCCACATATTCTGCTTCTGCTGTAGATAATGCTACAACGGGTTGTTTCTTAGAAGCCCATGAAATGGCTCCTGAACCCATGTGAAAAACATAACCGGAAGTGCTCTTCCGATCATCTACACTTCCAGCCCAATCACTGTCCGTGTATCCAACTAAATCTGAACATTCTGAAGAGTATACAAAATACCAAACCTCTTTGTACCTTTAACATACCTCAAAATTCTTTTTTCTTCTTGCCAATGTGCATCCTTTGGCTTTTACATGAATCTAGAAATCGAACTAACAGCATGCATTATGTCCGGCCTAGGATCAAATACATAAGGTTGCCAACTATGCTCTTGTATAAACTAGGATCAAAATCCTTGCTGCTATCCTCTCTGCTGAGTTTTAATCCCATCACTGTGGGAGTGATTGCTGCTTTGCTCTCCTGCATGTTAAATTTTTCAAGCACCTCATTAACATACTTTGCCTGTGAGATAAAAATCCCATTTTCATCTTGTTCTACTTCTATTCCCAAGAAGTATCTCAGCAAACCCATATCAGTCATTTCAAATTCATTTTTCATCACTGTTTTAAAATGTTCAATAAGGCAATCATCATTACCTGTAAAAATAACATCATCAACATACAAGACTACAATCAAAATTTTACCATCTTTTTCTTTGATGTAGAGGGTGGGTTCTCCCTCACACTTTTCAAATCCATTTTCCAGTAGATAGGAATCTATCCTACTATACCACGCTCTTGGCGCTTGCTTTAGCCCATAAAGAGCTTTCTTCAACTTGCATACTTTGTTTTCTTGGCCTTTCTTTTCATAACCGAGAGGTTGATCAATGTAAACCTCTTCCATTAACACTCCATTCAGGAATGCTAACTTCACGTCCATTTGATAAACTTTCCATTTGTTTTGTGCTGCTATGGACAACACTTCTCTCACGGTTTCCATTCTGGCAACCGGTGCGAAAGTTTCCTCATAATCTATCCCATGTTTCTGCTTATATCCCTTGACAAAAAGCCTGGCCTTGTGTCTCTCTATTTTTCCTTCAGCATTACTCTTGGTCTTGTAGACCCATTTAACACCAATAACATCTTTACCTTTTGGGAGTTCAACCAAATCCCAAGTTTTGTTCATCTCTATGGCATTTATTTCCTCATCCATAGCTTCTATCCATTTCCTATCATTGATAGCTTCTTCGAAATGAATAGGATCATCAACATGACAATATAAAGCAAACAAAGAATTGATACCTTCATCAGCTAAATCTTGTTCATAAATTTCTTTCAAACTTCTGAATTTCTTACCTCTTTCTGTAGGTGTACAAGTGCTTGAAGAAGCACTTGAATTTCCTCCTTGTGGTGTGCTTGGAGAAGCACTATCATTTCTCCTCAAGGGTGTGCTCTGCTGCTCTTTTGTTGGTGTTGCTGTTTGGGGATGTATTTCAGCCAACTCATCATTATTTTCTTCATGAGATAAACAATGTTTAACATTCACTGTTTTCTCTATGCTTCCATCCCAAGCTTCCTCTTCAATAAACTGAACATCTCTGCTCACAATAAACTTCTTGGTAGATGGGTTATATAACCTGTATGCCTTGGATTCCTCACTGTATCCAATGAAAATACATTTCTCCCCCTTGCTGTCCAACTTCTTCCTTAGCTGATCTGGAATGTGTGCATAAGCTACACATCCAAAAACCTTCATGTGTGTGACACTTTGCTTTGTGCCACTCCATGCCTCTTCCGGCACTTTGTTCATAACTGCTTTTGTAGGGAACCTATTCAAAATATACGCTGCACAATGTACAGCTTCAGCCCAATAATCATTCGGCAAGTGCTTTGCCTTTAACATACTCCTCGCCATGTCCATTATGGTTAGGTTCTTCCTTTCAGCTACTCCATTTTGCTGCGGAGTATATCTAGTTGTAAACTACTTTTGAATACCATTTTCTCTACAAAAACGTAGAAAATCTTTAGAGATATACTCACCTCCTCTATCAGTCCTTAAGACTTTGATATGCAGCCCACTTTGGTTCTCAACAAGTGCTTTGAAATTGCAAAATTTTTCAAACACTTCACTTTTATTTTTCAAAAAGTAAACCCAAGTTTTTCTTGTAAAATCATCTATGAATGTTAACACATAGTGGTTGCTTGCAAGTGATGGAGTTTGCATCGGTACACATACATCTAAGTGGACAATCTCTAAGGGTGCTTTTGCCCTTATGCTTTTCCCGGAAGGAAAACTTTCTTTGTGTTGTTTCCCAAGAATACAACCTTCACAAAGGCTGTCCGGTTTCTCTATCAATGGTAAAACACTTACCATCCCTTTTCTGTTCAATAAATTAAGACCTCCAAAGTTGAGATGTCCAAATCTCAAGTGCCATAACCAATTATCATCTTTTGGTTCGCTTTGGAAAGTCTCTTGTGCAACTGCTGCTTTCTGTTCACCATTCTTCAAGTCTGCTCTCATTCTAAGAGGGAACATTTTGTTCCTTGTCATCTTCACTTCAGCAATACACTGTTTGCTGGGTGGTTTATCCATGATGGTACAAACATCATTATCAAAGAAAACATTATATCCCTTATGGACAAGCTGTCCAATACTTAAGAGATTACACTTCATTCCTGGAACATAATAAACATTTGCTATGGTTTTCTTTTCACCTAATCTTGTTAAAACATTCACATCTCCTTTTCCCATAACAGAAACTTTGCTATCAGTTCCTAGTCTGACTTGTGACTGCACACTCTCATATAACATAGAAAACATTGCTAAGTTTCCTGTCATATGATTACTACAACCGGAGTCTAGAAACCATAAATCCTCATTCTTTTCTTCAACCATATTACAAGCTAAAAAAAAATTATTTTGGCTGCTATTTTCTTTTGTGAAATTTGCACTAGTTTCACTTCTCATATCATTCTGCTCCTTCTTTCTACATTCATTAGCATAATGACCATATTTTTTACAATTGTAACATTGGACATTGGATTTGTCATACCTTTGTCCTTGTGCATTCTGCTGACCACTTTGTTGGCTGCCTTGGTCGTGGCTGTGATTTTGACTGTTGCACCTTCCATGTGAATGTGAAGGGTTGTTCCTTCCACCTCTGTTTTGGCTTCTGCCTCTTCCTCTTCCTTTGCCTTTCCCTCTTCCTCTTCCAAAAGACATCTGGGTCTTAAAGGCATGCTCTAGAGATGAGTTTTCACTCCTACCCAATCTCTGTTCATGGGTCATCAGTGATGCATGTAGTTCATCCACTGAAAACTTTGTGAGATCCCTAGTCTCTTCTATGGTGGTGACAATCACATCGAATATTGAAGGTAGACTTCTCAAGAGTTTTTCCACAATCCTCTTGTCTTCAAGAGTCTCTCCATGAGATCTTATTTGTGTGTCCATTCCAATAACATGAGTGAAGAATGAGTCAATAGAGTCTGACTCTTTCATATAGAGAGTCTCAAAGTCTCTCCTCAGCAACTGAAGTTTTGCTGTCTTCACCTTCTCTATACCCTGATAGGCTGTATTGAGAGTTTCCCATGCTTCTTTGGATCTGTTAGCTGCTGCTATCCTCGGAAACACACTCTCATGTATTGCTTGATACAAGAAGAAAAGAGCCTTGGCATCTTTCTTCTTATTGTTCTTCAACTGTTCTCTTCCTGCTTGAGTTAACACATAAAACTCTGCTTCATTTGCTGGCTCTTCAAAGCCATCCTCAACAAATTCCCATAAGTCTTGCGAGACAAATAATGCTCTCATAGTTATTGACCAGTAGTCATAATTTTTCCCATTAAACATTGGGAGATGGATATTTCCCATACCCATAACAGTGCTGGCTCCAGCCATTCTACACTCTTAACTATGAATCAAAAACACTTGACTGTGTGTTTATAATTAACTAACTGTACTGCAACAGTAACACAAAACTGTATAGAGAAATACCTTTGGATTCTTCTTGTCTGAACCTTCACACTGCTGGAGAGGCTTCTGCAATAACGAACTCCTTTTCTTCAGCTTATTTGACCTTCAAATAGCCTGAATTGGCTCTGATACCATGATGGAATTTTGCAAATTCCAGAACAGAATTGGAGAATAAAACTCCCCTTCTTAACACAGAGAAAAAAATTTTAAAATCTCATTCACAGACAGAGTTTCAATTCAGAAAAAAAATTTATATTCCATATAAAAAAAACTACTGTTACAATTCTTCCTCAAATCAGAGGGATTAAAAAATAGTTTAACTGCTGCAAACACAGTGTAAACTATCACTCTCTGTCTCACACAGAGAAATACTCTGTCTCTAGAACAACAACAATACACTGTTGTGCATACTCTGTTTAAAAAAAAAAAAAAACTCTACTGTTCTGTGTAATTATATAAAATTACAGCTCTCTGTCTCTCTGTTTTTAAATACGCTGCTGTGTATATAAAAAACATTACATTACAGATGACTCTGTTTCTGCATATTACAACACAAAAATATCTGTGTCATAAATTGACACAACCACCAAAAATCACCACTTGAAAACATTAATGGTTTCATTAACTTCTGTCAGCACCGCTCTAAAATGCATTGATCACAACTTTGACTTGGTGGCACTGTGATATTTCTTCCTTCCCACACTGCTGTGCAATGAAACTGTTCTGCTGTCTTTTCCTTTTTTTTTTATATATATGTACACTGCTGTGTAATTAAAAAAAAAACATGCCTCATGGGCTTTTTAATATATATGTCACATATATTAAAAACAAAACAAATAACATATAAAATATTTAAAACCAACTATTGTTTTAAATCATGTGCGACGGGCATAAAATTAAACCCCACAAGTCTTTTTTTTTAACACATAATGTGTGGGCCCCCGCTTCGGATGATGTCAGCAATTCCGAGGGGGTATGTTCCTCTGCCCACAAGACTTGCTGGACCCCCGTGGACTTCGCCTTCCGCCTCAAGTCTGTTCGCTGCCGTATTTGGGCAGTTGGAAATTAATTCCAACACTTATTTAGTGTTGGCATATAAAATTCTCTTCCCAGGTTTCTAATCTATATACAATTCCAAGTTTAACTTTATTTTGAACTAAATTATCTCTTTTTTCCGAAAACTAAATCACTATGGTTTGTTTTATATTGTTCAGTTTTATTTATTTATTTTCTCTGTCGTTGTTTTCTTATACTAAAACTTCAACTCTATTTCAGATACTGCTTTCGTTTCTCGTTTTGTTCCTGTTTCTACTTTATGGTAACATATGACACATTCGCCTAAGGATCCCCGCTAGGAGGAGCAAAAATTAAGGGTACGTCCTTGTTTGTAAGTTATATGAGTCGTTTCTAATGAGTAATGGGTGGGAGATGGTGTATTATGGAGTCATATTTAGTGTAATTTTTTGGAGTTTTTGGTGTCGGAATATGGTAAAAAAAATTGAGGTAAAATCTTGATTTCTGTAATTTAAACTAGTTTTTTTTACTGTAAATATAGATTCAGTACCCTAAAAAACTGCTAGGACACTTCGATTGTGCAAGTTACTCATCAAATTTCAGTTTTCATTAAATTTTTACCAAATTTTTAAAAAATAGACAAAAAAATCTTTTTTTTTTTTCAAAAAATAACACTAAAGACAACTCTAGTAAAAAACACGTTATGCAGAACGAGAAAATGGCAAGCGCTGACTTCGTGCCCTGGAGCAGAGTAAACAAAAAGAAAAGTACATGTTAATCGAATGGTGTTGGTTGATCCTATCTTTGCAAATGCGTTTCATTCTTACGTTGCTTTCCAGGCAACTGTCGAAATTTTTTAGTTTCTTCACTCTCTCTTTCTGCACGGATACTCTCTCACTTGGTGGACCCCAGCAGGGGTGGAAATTGACATCGTCCGTCATTCTGCACGGATACTCTCTCTGTTGGTGGACCCCATCAGGGATGGAAATTGACATTGTCCGTCATGGTGTGATTTGTCTGTTAAATATTGTTAAAAAATATTGTTATGGTGTGATTTGTCTGTTAAATATCGTTAAAAAATATTGTCATGGCATGATTTGCTTGTTAAATATCGTTAAAAAATATTTCAAACTTGTATGGCTATTCTTTTATTTGGTGGATTCTAGTGATGGAATTTGACATTGAGTAGTCTTTACTGCAATTTTTTGAAGATTTTTCGGGAGGATTTTTCTGGTTTAATTTCTCTAAAATCTGGTGGGAATTCATTGAAAACATAAGTTTGATGGGTAAATTTGTACAATCGAAGTGTCCTAGGGGTTTTTTAGGGCACTCAATCCATATATACAGTGAAAAAACGAATTTAAATAACAGAAATCAAGATTTTACTTCAATTTTTTCACTCGATTCCAACACCAAAAACTCCAAAAAATCACTAAAGACAACTCCATTTGACATTGTCTGTCATTACTTGATTTTCCTGTTAAATACCATTAAAAAATATTTCAAATTTTCGATTTTTTTTTTTTGGGTTGAAGATTTGAAAATAAGTAAAAAAATGTGAAAACAAAATAGAAATATGTTTTGAAATTCCGCCCCCTTAGACGCCGATGCAATGGCAAAGCGTGACTATTTTAAAACTATTGCAAATATTTTTCTTCTAAGTACTTTATTATATGACGCATAAATATCTGTAACCTTCTGTTCACTACCGCGATAAACTTCTATATTTTTCTTCCAAGTACTTTACTAGCACAACCACATTATATTTACTAATGTTGTTGATATACGCCGATAGGCGTATATAAAATAGATTTACAACCACATTTACCAATGTGGTTGATATACGCCGATAAGCCTATATCCACTACCCATCACATTAGTTTATATATCAATAAATAAATATTATATATAATAATTTTATTATATTAACTAGAAATATATATATTATATATTAATAAGAATATTAATATATTAAATATATTAATTATGATTAAAAATCACTAAAATATTATATATATATTAATAAAATTATAATAATATTAATAATATATAATAATTTAATATATCATAGATGGTTATATTATTAATAAACCAAAAGAACTAATAATATATTAATGATATATATTATATCATAGTTGGTTATATTATTAATAATATATATTAATAATATTATAATACTACTAATAATCATTATTAATAAATATTAGAATATTTCTTTATAATGATTATTAGTAATATTATAATATTATTAATATTACTAAATAAATATTAAAATATTAAAATATTATTAATATATATTATTAATAATATATATTAATAATATTATAATATTACTAAAAATCATTATTAATAAATATTTGAATATTTATTAATAATATATATTAATATTATTATAATATTACTAATAATCATTATTAATAAATATTTGAATATTTATTTATAATGATTATTAGTAATATTATAATATTATCAATATATACAAAAATATTTTATAGATATTATTAATATTATAATAAGTATTAATAATATATATTAAAAATATTTAGTAATATATTAATAATATTAACTATATACATACTATAAATTAACTTCAAATATATATAATATATATTAATAATATTTATTAATATAAAAATTATAAAAATAATATATTATATTTTAATATTTATTTATATATTAATATCATAGATGGTTATATTATTAATAAACCAAAAGAACTAATAATATATTAATAATATATATTATATCATAGTTGGTTATATTATTAATAATATATATTAATAATAATATTATAATATTACTAATAATCATTATTAATAAATATTTGAATATTTATTTATAATATATATTAATAATATTAAACTCAAGAGAGTAATAAACCATATGAAACAATATTTAAAAACAAAAAATCTAAGAGATTAATAAACCCTAACAATTAATATTTTAAAGTGAAGATATTAATAAACCCAAGGGATAATTAATAATACAAACCCAATGTCATCATAAACCAAAGGTTTAAATATTATAAACCATAGGAATTGGTGAACCCAAAGGATAAATATTATAAACATAAGGGATCAATATTAAAAACACAAGAGATTAATAAACCGTAAGAATTGATATTTTAAACTAAAAAACCTAATAAATTAATAATCCATAAGAATCAGTATTTTAAACATAAGATATTAATAAACCAACGAGATTATTAACATTATAAACCAAAATAACTAATAGACCCAAGGGTTTAATGTTATAAAGCAAAGGAATCAGCGAACCCAAGGGATAAATATCATAAACCTAACGGATGAATATTATAAACAATAAAGATTAATAAACCCTAAAAATTAATATTTTAAACTGAAAAATCTAAGAAATTAACAAACCCTGAGAATTAGTATTTTAAACTCAAGAGAGTAATAAACCGAATGTGTGATTAACATTATAAACCAAAAGAACTAATAAACCCAAGGGTTTAATATTATAAACCAAAGGAGTCAGTGGACCCAAGGGATAAATATTAAAAACATAAGGAATCAATATTTGTCAGAATGTGACATTTGATCATGGATGACATTGATCGATTATTCATATTATAAACCAAAAGAACTAATAAACCCAAGGGTTTAATATTATAAACCAAAGGAATTGGTGAACCCAGGGGAATTGATTTAAACATTGAGACAATTGTTGTCACGATGCGACGTTCGACCAACTATGACCATGGTTGGCCATGAGTGATTTTCATATTGAGACAATATTTGTCAGAATGTGACATTTGATCATGGATGACATTGATCGATTATTCATATTATAAACCAAAAGAACTAATAAACCCAGGGGTTTAATATTATAAACCAAAGGAATTGGTGAACCCAAGGGACAACCATAACCGAACAAATTATAAACCAAAAGAAATTGGTGAACCCAAGGGAATTGATTTAAACATTGAGAGAATTGTTGTCACAATGCAACGTTGAACCAACTATGACCATGGTTGGCCTTGGGTGATTTTCATATTGAGACAATATTTGTGAGAATGTCACATTTGATCATGGATGACATTGATCGATTATTCATATTATAAACCAAAAGAACTAATAAACCCCAAGGGTTTAATATTATAAATCGAAGGAATTGGTGAACCCAAGGGACAACCATTACCCAACAAATTATAAACCAAAAGGAATTGGTGAACCCAAGGGAATTGATTTAAACATTGAGACAATTGTTGTCACAATGCGATGTTGGACCAACTATGACCATGGTTGGCCATGGGTAATTTTCATATTGAGACAATGTTTCTCATAATGTGTCATTTGATCATGGATGACATTGATCGATTATTCATATTATAAACCAAAAAAACTAATAAACCCAAGGGTTTAATATTATAAACCAAAGCAAGTGGTGAACCCAAGGGAAAATCATTACCCAAAAGATTATAAACCAAAGGAATTGGTGAACCCAAGGGAATTGATTTAAACATTGAGACAATTGTTGTCACAATGTGACGTTGGACCAAGTATGACCATGGTTGGCCATGGGTGATTTTCATATTGATACAATGTTTGTCAGATTGTGACATTTGATCATGGATGACATTGATCGATTATTCATATTATAAACCAAAGGAATCAGTGAACTCAAGGGAAAACCATTACCCAACAAATTATAAACTAAATGAATTGGTGAACCCAAGGGAATTGATTTAAACATTGATACAATTGTTGTCACAATGTGACATTGGACCAACTATGACCATGGTTGGCCATGGGTGATTTTCATAGTGAGACATTATTTGTCAGAATGTGAAATTTGATCATGGATGACATTGATCAATTATTCATATTATAAACCAAAAGAACCAATAAACCCAAGGGTTTAATATTATAAACCAAAGGAATCGGTGAACCCAAGGGAAAACCATTACCCAACAAATTATAAACCAAAGGAATTGGTGAACACAAGGGAATTGATTTAAACATTGAGACAATTGTTGTCACAATGAGACGTTGGACCAACTATGACCATGGTTGGCCATGGGTGATTTTCATACTGAGACAATATTTGTCAAAATGTGACATTTGATCATGGATGACATTGATCGATTATTCATATTATAAACCAGAAGAACTAATAAACCCAAGGGTTTAATATTATAAAACAAAGGAGTTGGTGAACCCAAGGGAAAACCATTACCCAAAAAATTATAAACCAAAGGAATTGGTGAACCCAAGGGAATTGATTTAAACATTGAGACGCATTCTTGTCAGAATGCGACGTTGGACCAACTATGACCATGGTTGGCCATGGGTGATTTTCATATTGAGACAATATTTGTCAGAATGTGACATTTGATTATGGATGGCATTGATCGATTATTCATATTATAAACCAAAGGAATTGGTGAACCCAAGGGAAAGCCATAACCCAACAAATTATAAACCAAAGGAATTGGTGAACCCAAGGGAATTTATTTAAACATTGAGACGCATTGTTGTCACAATGCGACGTTGGACCAACTATGACCATGGTTGGCCATGGGTGATTTTCATATTGAGACAATATTTGTCAGAATGTGACATTTGATCATGGATGGCATTGATTGATTATTCATATTATAAACCAAAGGAATTGGTGAACCCAAGGGAAAACCATTACCCAACAAATTATAAACCACAGGAATTGGTGAACCCAAGGGAATTGATTTAAACATTGAGACAATTGTTCTCATAATGCGACGTTGGACCAACTATGACCATGGTTGGCCATGGGCGATTTTCATATTGAGACAGTATTTGTTAGAATCCGACATTTGATCATGGATGAAATTGATCGATTAGTCATATTATAAACCAAAAGATTTAATAAACCCAAGGGTTTAATATTATACACCAAAGGAATTGGTGAACCCAAGGGAATTGATTTAAACATTGAGACAATTGTTGTCACAATGCGACGTTGGACCAACTATGACCATGGTTGGCCATGGGTGATTTTCATATTGATACAATATTTGTCAAAATGCGGCATTTGATCATGGATGACATTGATCAATTATTCATGTTATAAACCAAAAGATCTAATAAACCCAAGGGTTTAATATTATAAACCAAAGGAATTGGGGAACCCAAGGGAAAACTATTACCCAACAAATTATAAACCAAAGGAATTGGTGAACCCAAGGAAATTTATTTAAACATTGAGATGCATTGTTGTCACAATGCGACGTTGGACCAACTATGACCATGGTTGGCCATGGGTGATTTTCATACTGAGACAATATTTGTCAAAATGTGACATTTGATCATGGATGACATTGATCGATTATTCATATTATAAACCAAAAGAATTAATAAACACAAGGGTTTAATATTATAAACCAAAGGAGTTGGTGAACCCAAGGGAAAACCATTACCCAACAAATTATAAACCAAAGGAATTGGTGAACCCAAGGGAATTGATTTTAACATTGAGACAATTGTTGTCACAATGCGATGTTGGACCAACTATGACCATGGTTGGCCATGGGTGATTTTCATATTCAGACAATGTTTGTCAAAATGCGGCATTTGATCATGGATTACATTGATCGATTATTCATATTATAAACCAAAATATCTAATAAACCCAAGGGTTTAATATTATAAACCAAAGGAATTGGTGAACCCAAGGGAAAAACATTACCCAACAAATTATAAACCATAGGAATTGGTGAACCCAAGGCAATTTATTTAAACATTGAGACGCATTGTTGTCACAATGCGACGTTGGACCAACTATGACCATGGTTGGCCATGGGTGATTTTCATATTGAAACAATATTTTTCAGAATGTGACATTTGATCATGGATGGCATTGATCTCTTATTCATATTATAAACCAAAGGAATTGGTGAACCCAAGGGAAAACCATTACCCAAAAAATTATAAACCACAGGAATTGGTGAACCCAAGGGAATTTATTTAAACATTGAGACAATTGTTCTCATAATGCGACGTTGGACTAACTATGACCATGGTTGGGCATGGGTGATTTTCATATTGAGACAATATTTGTCAGAATCCGACATTTGATCATGGATGACATTGATCGATTATTCATATTATAAACCAAAGGAATTGGTGAATGGCAAGGGAAAACCATTACCCAAAAAATTATAAACCAAAGGAATTGGTGAACCCAAGGGAATTTATTTAAACATTGACATGCATTGTTGTCACAATGCGACGTTGGACCAACTATGACCATGGTTGGCCATGGGTGATTTTCATATTGAGACAATATTTGTCAGAATGTGACATTTGATCATGGATGGCATTGATCGATTATTCATATTATAAACCAAAAGAACTATTAAACCAAAGGGTTTAATATTGTAAACCAAAGGAATTGGTGAACCCAAGGGAAAATCATTATCCAAAAAATTATAAACCACGGGAATTGGTGAACCCAATGGAATTGATTTAAACATTGAGACAATTTTTCCCACAATGCGACGTTGGACCAACTATGACCATGGTTGGCCATGGGTGATTTTCATATTGAGACAATATTTGTTAGAATCCGACATTTGATCATGGATGACATTAATCGACCATGGCTAAAGAAATTAGTAAACACTAATAATTAACCCAAGGTACTATTCTTAGCATAAACCAAAAGAAATAACAACCCAAGGGTTTAATATTAGTAACCTAAGGGGCGAATAAGGTGAAGGATCAATAAAAAAAAATTAAAAAAAAATACTCAAGTTGAAGAAATTAATAAACAGTAATAATTAACTGAAGGGGTTATTCATATTATAAACCTAAAGAACTAATAAACCCAAGGGTTTAATATTATAAACCAAAGGAATTTGTGAACCCAAGGGAAAACCATTACCCAACAAATTTTAAACAATATTTGATTGTATGAATTTGAATTTTTTATACGACATCTCGAATAAAAATAAAAAAAATAAATAATACAGATTAAAATTATATCTTTATTATTTATATCTATAAAATTTTTGATAAAATAAATAAATAATACAGATATCTTTATTATTATTTAAGTTTAAAAATATGAACATTATTAAACACTTAAAAGTTGAGAAAATAGAAATTATTATTCACATTTATTATTATTTAAGTTTGAAAATATGAACATGTGCCTATATTTATATATAAAACAAAAAAACCTAATTAAAATAATTTCCAATTTATTGTAAATGAAAAAATTATTTTGAAAAAAAAAATACATCACTAAAATTATATTTAAAATACATCACTAGTATAAAGTTATCTATATTTGAGTGGGCTTAATGGTTAAAAGCATGTGTTTCAAGTTCAAAATCATGGGTTAGAATATGTATGTCTTAGTAAACTTTGGAGTCAAATGGAAGTGGGTCCCTTGTCCCACAAACAAGAAGGTTTCATACACCAATTTAATGTTTATCTCAAAATAAAAAATTTCATCCAATTTTATACTCAAAATAAGATTTACATTTTGACTAAAAATTTAATTCCTCTCTTAACTTTGTAAATCCTGCATTATATATTTAATATAAAATTTGATGAAACATCTCAAAAAACAATCATATATATGTGTTTGTATGGTAGATAAAATAGTTTTAAAATGTTTTGTATAAATTCAAATCCAATCATTTTAAAAATTGGTATTATTTAAACCCTATACTATTTCCGAATGGTTTTAAAAACTTTAAATATAAAGCTGTTAGAAAGTTTTATTCTCCATAGTTAACACTACTTTTGTTTTCATTTCTTCACACATAATAGCTAATTTTATTCTCCATAGTTAATACTACTTTTGTTTTCATTTATTCACATATAATAGCTGCATAGTTTATTTAACATGTTCATTTTAGACAATGTCGTGAAGGTTTCTAATTTACCAATTTTTTCGTTTATTCACATATAATAGCTGCTTAGTTTATTTAACATGTGCATTTTAGACAATGTCGTGAAGGTTTCTAATTTACCAATCTTCTTCGAAAATCTTGTGCTTCAAAATTTTAATTGCACAGAATGTTAATTTCTTTGATGCTACATCGTTTCTTCTAATATTGCATTCTATTGAAATTCAAATGTGAGTGCAATTGTCAATACAATATTGTCACTATCTATAGAATATTTACGTGACCAAATTTATTCCATTTATTTCGAACCTCCGACGACTATCACTCGATATATGTGTCTAACCAATTTGTTATTCAGTTTATCAACCCAACATTTCTGACCAACATGAACGAGCAGATTTCTAGCAAATCTGCGACTGGGTTTAACAACCGAGCATTACTAGCATATCTAATATTCAGTTTAAGATAGGTGGATAAAATAAGCTTGACAGACCTTCTAAAACATTCGTTTCTGCTGCACAGAACATTATCCTTGAGCTTCAGTGGTCCCTAGATCCTCATTAATGCTGTGGTGAGTTCTTATCAAATGCCACAATTTCTGGTACAGGCTGTGGGTGTTAAAAGTAGTGAGATCAAACACCTGCATCGTTAAAATAATATTGTAAACTTATGTGCTTATTGCAGACAGAGAAGCCATCATCCATGTGCTTTTTAGTCTTAAAGGAATGAGATCTCCATGTAAAATTTGTGTAAACCTAATAATGCAGGCGTCCTAAGAAAATAACAAGAGTTTTTCTTAACATTTGATTTTTAGCAATGAAAAAGGTTCACATAGAAACTATGAATTCTTATTAGCATTGGAGCTTTAGCAATGTGAAATGTTTGCATCTGGATTTTTTTTTTGAGTTAAATTATCTTACTTGGAGAAGAAGAATGTTACCCACAGACAATGAGTATAAACGACTACCTTGGCATGTATGGTATGATAAACTCTGTTACTAATGATAGATGAAGCAACGCTCACAACTTCAAGCCCAACTTCTTCCAACGCCATCAGAATATCAGAGTACAAAATATCACGTTCCAAAGAGTTCGTCCAGATTTGAACACCCGATCCCACAGACTTTATTTTCACTTCAGGGTATCTCCGATCTGATCCTTCCAAAGGCGGAAATTTATTGCAGAATTTCTCAAATGAAACTTTGTCATTTCAATACTTGACCTACATTTCCTCTCTTTGGGCTGAAAGTTCTCGGATTTTCTGCTGTAGATGGCCAATGTGATTCACAGACTCCAGTACTTGTTCTGACACTGTTCGTTTTCCCTGAACAACAGAATATCCAAATTCTATTCAATAAAACCCTAGAGAATACTATTGATATCTGAAAACCCTAGATATTGAGCAGAAAAGACATACATGCGTATCTTTTTCCGGGAGGATCGATCGAAGCCGTGAGAAAATAATCTTCATTTCTTTACGCCGTTGTCTTTCGATCAATTTGTGATTCTTTATTAATGCCATGACGATGACGGTGGCTGGTAATCTATTCCAAGACTAACTATTATTTGTAGAACTGGAATTGCAGACTATTGGCATTAGAGGATTCGAAGGGACAACTGGGGTTTCGGAGTCATAGCTATCTAACAAATAAAATATGTGCCAGAATGATCGGTATTATAACTCGATATAAATGGATCTTGCGTTGGTAGACATGGATCCGAATTACTCCATATGCTTTCGATCCTTAACCTAACGCACGATAACGCTCCACTCTGCCAATGATCCTTAACCTAACGCACGATAACGCTCTGGTTCATCTTCCCATAACTAAGACTTCCTGCGTGTGCCATCGTTGTGCAGAATTTGTTGCGCATGGCACAGGGTGAGGATAATGGCCCCAGCCTGCGCAGCGTCTACCAGCCACATGGTATCTCATGTTTGCCACATGGTATCTGTATCTTTTCAGAGTTCACCCTAATTTATAGGTGGCAGTCAATAAATGGCACAGTAAATTTTTAATCATGTTTTGTAAAAAATTAATTTAAGTATGGTTTAAACACGTGATTTAGATATGTAAGGAAGTTACTTTTTTGAATTTCATCCATTGATTTAGTGGCGACGACCAAAATATACTGGCATCTTTCAATCTAGACCATCAGATCAAAAATATTAATTAGCCTAATCACAAAAGATGCTCCTTTCGATAGGGGATACGCCTATTGGCGTAATTATATGACGCATAAATATCTGTAACCTTTTGTTCACTACCGCGATAATCTTTACGTGATGAGTATCATTCATACCCGTGGATTCATTTTAGTATTAAAAGTCTATGATATGCCTTACTTTTTAGTTTCAATCAATTCAATTTTATGGTTTACACTTCCTTCCAATAAATTTATATTATATAGTGCATGGTTTTTTGACGTTTCCTTAGAAGCATTTGCATATTACTCATAAGATGTTATGTTTTGTATTTTATTTTCCGATCAATTCAAATATATATTTTACGCTGCATGGTCAATTTGTTGAATAAGGATTTTTTCGTTTTTTTCTAATAGGTATTGAATAAGGATTTTTAAGGAAGGATTTTTAAAGAGTTTTAGTTATGTAATTGTTTTTTAATTGTGTTGATAGATATGTTTATTTTGAAATTAAGTTTTATATTACAGTCACCAAATTGGTCCCAGACACCAAATTGGCCCCTTGTTTGTGGGACAAGGGACCTACCTCCGTGCAATGATTTGACTACTAAGTTTACGAAGGCATACATACTCTACCTCCTTTTATTTTGAACCTATGATTTTTGAGGAAACACATGATCTTAACCATTAGGCCCACTTTTTTAAATCATTATTAAAAAAGAAACATATGAGCAAGTTTCATATAAAATGAATTATGGTTTTTGGGGCATGTGGTATTGAAAAGTGATAATATTGACCCATGCTACTACAACAAAGTCTAGTTACAAATTAAAAATATCCATAATAAAATGAGTGTGAATCTCCATGATTAAGAATCTTGTTACATATTTTTTTTAAAAGGTATATAATTTTAACTTATATATTAATAATAATCATTATTATTATTTTAATTAAAATAATGATATAGCTAATTTTTATTATTTTTTAAATTTTAGCTATATATTAAGAAAAATGTGTGTTTCAGAAGGGTGATTGATCTGTCATATATGGCTCTAGATTCAAAGGTTTCAAAAGAAGTTGTGCACCGAATGGATAGGCCCTTATGAAGTAGATACAATCTTTGAAAATGAGACTTTGAGTTTAACAACCATTGATGGGTCCCAAACATCTTTTCTTTCCAATGGGCGCTGCCTGTGGTTATATCATAATGCTACTTCTAAGGATTCATTTTTTAAAATTGCTTCAAATGAAAATTCAAGCCTTCAAGTTGATGGGGAAAGGAATTTTTTTCTTGTGTTGTCAGCCGCTTCGTTTTTTTCCTATTATTCAAAAAAATAAAAATAAAAATAAATATGTCTACTGATAAAAACCCTTTTGAAGCATTATTCTGTGAACACGGTGGCTGAAACTCTAGCTTGTTGGTGGCCAACATATATTTTTATTTCTTTACAATAGCATATTGATACCTATTATTTTATGTCTATATTTGATTTATTGTTTAAATTTGTTGCTATTACAGACTCCATATTTACCAAACATTATCAGTTGTTACACTTATAAAGGCTTGCTCCTATCAAAGCATATTAAAGTATTACAATAGGTCATGATGATACAGTTCTATAGAGTTCTTACTAATACAAATATTTACATTTGCAAGGTAATTTTACATTGTTACATAGTTATGTTGATACATATCACAGACACTTCCATTTTTTCACCACCGGAAGCTCACACAGCATGTGCTCTTACATTTTCATGGTTGACAACTACACTCTTGTGTTGATACACCTGTTTTTGCTTACACATAATTCTTTGTCACTGCATTATGGAAAAGGAAGGCTTCATAAATAAACACATGCATAAAATTATTTATTTCACGATGACAATCAAGTCAACTTCACTTGTATGGTGTTCATGTTAGCATAAGGTTAAGTTGACAAGAAGTATTTTTTTATCATTTACTTTCATTTATGGATTTAAGCATGACATGATCCTTTGGCACCCATCGAGGATGGCTATTATCCTCAAGTTTTTGGGAAGGGGGATGGAGGAGTATCATATTTAGTGTACAATGCACCACTACCACCATCCCAAAATAGTAATTTTTGACCAGATCTTGTATTAATAACAACTCGTCATCATTACTCCTATAAACCTGATGCAACCACCCAGAAATCATTCCCATTACTTGTCAATTATGGCATAAAACCATCGAAAGCAAAAATTTTCCAATTGTAAAAGATCACCATTCTCCTCTCTAACAAGCATTTGCATGAACAAGTTTCAACCTTGTAACAGTCTTCTGAGTAGACATGGAAGGAGCAACAATACACCATGAACTTGACTCTATCAATGATTTGTTACACCATCTCGAGGCCCTAGAAGTATTTTAGAATGAAAATTGGATAGTATAGTTTGAGAATCTACAAGTATTCAATGAGCGAATTTCCATAGAATTTGTAGAGACATTAAACAAAGCTAGATCAATAGTTAGAGGAATAAGGATTTTTGTTACATAGGAAGTAAATTCTAGGTTTACAATTCTACCAAAAACGAAAATGTGTTCATTCTGTCCCAAAAAAAAAACTAGTCGTAACAATCAAAGCCACATTTTTGTAGAAAAGCAAGTAGGAGATAAGGCATAAAGGAAGAGGAGTTTTCAGGACCTCTCTTCCTCATCCCTAAGATGATGTGGCTTATTTCATCCAAAATTCCATAACTTATGAAAGGGGTTATGGGATTGTTATTATTATTATTATTAATTTTATTTAATTAAAATATAATAATTTTTTTCAAATATTTTTTTTTATATCAAAATTTAATTTATAAAAAAAATTGATATATTTTTTTTTAATTTGTTTTTTTTTTTAATTTATTAAAATCTATTTTTTTATTTAAATTTAATTTATTTTTAAAATTTATTTCATTTTTTATTGTTTGGTTCTTAATTTATTTTTAAATTATAATATTAAAAATATTTTAATTTTCTTATCTTTTAAAATTTAATTTAAAAAAATATATATATATATTGAATTTGTTTTGGTTTTTTTCAATTATTTTATTTTTTCTTTTCATATAAATTTGTATTATTTATTTTTCTTTAATTTCTAATTTTGTTTTTTAAATTTAATTTTTTATTATTTTAATTTTTTGTTTATTTATTATTTTTTTTAGTTTAATTTTATATTATTTTTAATTTTTAATTTTTATTTTCTTTCGATTTTTTTTTTTTTTTTACTTAATTTATTTTCTATTTTAATTATTTTATTTTATATATTTTTTTAATTATGTTGTTTTTTTATTTATTTTTCTTTAAATTGTGTTTTTTTAAATTTTTTTCCCAATTTTTATTTATTTTTGAATCTTTTTGTTTTTTTTGTTTTGTTTAAAATTTTTATTTTCACAATTTAATTTTTATTTTTTATTTTTTTTTTAATATTTGATTTGTTTTCATCTTTTTCATTTTTTTGTTTTATTAGCAACATGAAAATCACCACTCTAAACAAAACATAGGTAATTCGAGATCACCACTTTTTAAAATAGACATGAAAATCATGACATTTAAAAAAAATCATAAAAAAATTTAAAGTGCAAAAAATATGCTAAAAAAGGGTGATTTTGCATCACCACTTTTCAAAATCAACATAAAGATCATCACTTTTCAAAATCGAGTGCTTTTTTTTTCTACCTCAAAAAAATGTGTACCAGGCAATTATCCCATTTGATCGGTAACAATAATACAATAAGACATATTTAAAATAATGATTGATAACATAATATAACTTACAAAACAAAGAAGCACATATCCAAAGCAACTAACACATGAATCCCTGTAAAGTTCGACCGTTGTCTTTCATTCACTGAAATATATCAAGAAAAAGCAAAGTACCCAATGTCTCTTCTTCTGAACCTAACCAACCCTTTCGTTGATTACAATTACATAATAAATGGACTAAAACAAATATGTTCCAACATATAGGGGTCGAATTCCTCATTTTTATTTTCTATTTCTACCTAATGCAATGAAAATATAATTTCTTTTTGAAAAGTAGGGATTGTTTGACTAATCCTTTCCAAGCATATTTACATTAAATTCTGAGTCAAAATCGAGCCTATGAGTCATTAGATGCTTCATAATATTTACCATAATCATAAAAATAAATTATAAGAGCTTTTTAGTTGAATAATTCGACCAAAATGATGATAGTGCGAAAGCACAACATTGATGATGTACAACCTCCAAATTCAACATAACATAAAAAAATGACAACTGTATTTTTTGAATATATCCTAAATGGTAAGCCAGATAGAGCTAATGTTTTAGAAAAAAGGTAATATCATCATAACCCTTACCCACAAAAATTATGATCCACATCCAACTCACAAATCTCGAGAAAATCCAAAAATGGTTATAGATGATGGTGCCTCGTTTCTCGAAAAGTGTGAAGAATTTTAGCCTGAAATTAATTGGGCTTATTCATATGACCCCCATGTATCTATTGTAAAAATTTCATGGCAAATAGGTACATGGTGTAAGATATATGGTGAAAATAAGGTGACAGCGTGAAAGTGAGTCGCAAAAGCACAATGATTCAAGCTTATACTATCTTCGACCATCATTTGACATGTTGACGGCAATGGGATGGCATGGAATAGTTCATATAACAGTTTAAACCCAGGAGAAAACCTTTAGGCCAAACACAAACCCTCAAACCCCGATCCTTATTCTTGCAGCAAAAGCGCAATGCACCTCCATCCACATGAAATGACCTAACAATCATCTTACGACTGAGAAAAATGACTTGGATAGGATTCAATTATTCACAAAAAACCTGCTACATGTCTTCATTGAAGGACCAAATGCCAAAGCACATGATTTCTTGATCAAAATGAGTGCTTTGGTAAAAGCGCATAACTTGTTTGCAAGCACAACGCTTCGTGTGCCTCCTTTGTACAGTGAACTCCAATGACCATATAGTAAAATTATGATGGAGTAATGAAAGGGATTTGAGGTATCTCTGAAGATTAATCATGCATTTGAACTCCTAAGGTGGTCAAATGTAAATTTTATGGGCCATGATTACGATTTTGAACATGAATGATGAATGTGCATCACTTTGTCAGAAGTGCAGCACTGTCCTCCTAACCATTGAACCATAGTGATGTCATGAATGATTGTAATTTGACACTCTAACTGACTTAAGGGACCCTACAAATCTGTGCCAATGCTGACAAGACATAACAAGATGACCTCACTCATGAACTTTTGATGAAACATGACCCTAGACTCACTTAACTCAGCCTCTCAAGAGATCAATGAATATTTTCACGAGTCTTCACAAACCTTGACATATTTATATTGAATAATGAAAATTTTATTTTATAATAAGACCAATAGCTTGATCTCAAGAATATCAAAGCCTAACCTTTTACACATTTGCCAAATATTTAAAAAACAAAACTTATTTTCTGACTACTATAATATAGGACACTAACATAACACATGGTATACCTTGGTGGCATTAGAAAATTTTGATATGTCATCCCCATAATAACCCAAACCGCAAGTTGTGTAGTCATAGAAATTCCTAAGTATGGGAAATTTGATGAGGCGTATGAGGATCAGTAATATGGTCCATTTTAAATGAAGAAATCCTCATCAAATATGAAATAGAATGCCACCTATAAAAATACTGATAGTATACCTTGGTTAGCCCTTCTTTTCCATAGTCCTGTATAGGTAAATGATGTTGCATTGTGACTTTGCAATTTGATGAATGATAGATAGTGTCACAATGTGATGAAAAAA
The DNA here is from genome assembly GCA_034641835.2 of Pinus albicaulis. Classification (NCBI taxonomy): domain Eukaryota; kingdom Viridiplantae; phylum Streptophyta; class Pinopsida; order Pinales; family Pinaceae; genus Pinus; species Pinus albicaulis. The sequence continues at coordinate 639,018,562 of CM076575.1, read as the reverse complement.
AAACAATGTATTAATGTGATGAATAATAAATGCCATCACAATTGGACAAAAAATATGTTGCATAGTTAATATAATCGACCAAGCTCAAAAAATTTAATCATAATCAACTATAGTCAACATGGGCATGATGATCAACTATAGTTAAAATGCGTATCATGGTCAACCATATTCAACATGGGTATCATAATAAATAATAGTCAACCACAATCAGAATGGCCTTCATGGTTAACTATAGTTGACCACAATCATCCATACCTAAATGTTGACAAACAAAATTGATGCCTTGGTTTGAAAAATAAATTTGATATCACAGTGTTATGAACAATGCATGATGTCATAATGTGACAAACAATAAATGATGTCACAATGTGATGAACGACAAATGATTCCATAATGTGGCAAACAACAAATTATGTCATGATTTGAGGAATGACAAATGATGCCATAATGTGACAAAAAATAAATGTCGTCATAATATAATGAACAACAAATGAAATTACAATGTCATGAAAAACAAAAAACATGCTATTTTGATAACATCAAAATGTTATGAACAATAGATATCGTCTCAATGTGATGAACAAAAATGAATGTTGTTGCAATTAAACAAAAATAATGACATTGTAATACAAAGAGAAAATATTGACATTATAATATAATGAACAAAACCATTGTTAAATACCATCTACATGACTAACCCTTTGTTAACCATGGTCAAACACGATCAACCATGGTTATCCATGGTCAAGCATCGTCAATCATAGACAACATGGTCAATGATGGTCATCATGGTTAAGATGGGAATCCAAGGTCAAATATGGTCAAACCATGTTCAACGATGGCGTACAAGGTCAAGGTGGTTAATTATGGTTAAATGTGGTCAATCATGGTCAAACATGATCAACCATAGTTAACATGGGCATCATGGTCAACCATGGTCCACCATAATCACTTTCAAGTAAACACTAACAACCATGGTCAACCATGTATACCCATAGCAACCATATGTTGACCATAATCAACCATGGTCATCTTAACTATTGTCAAACAACCTCAACCATAGTCAACCATTTTCAACCATGGAAAACATGGTCAAGTATGGTTGACCATCACCAAATATGATCAACCATGGTCAACATGGTCAAATAATGGACAACCATGGCCAACCAAAGTCGAACATCATCAAATGAAGGAAAGCCATGGTTTGTGTGGTCAAATATTGCCATATATGGTCAACATGGTTAACCATAGTCAACCATAATCATACTCAACTATAGTTAAACAATTAGAACCATGGTCAACCATAACTTGCCCATTTTTAACTATAGTCAACCCGTGTGAACCATGTGTAAAATGGTCAAACCATGGTCAACCATCATCAACATCCTCAACCATGGCCAATATGTCCAATCATAGTCAATCATAGTCAACCATGGTTATCATGGCGAATTATAGTTAACCATAGTCAACCATTTTCACCCATGCTCAACATGGTGAACCACGTTCAACCAAAGTCAACCATAGGTAATACTGTCAACCATGGTCAAACATAGTCAATTATAGTCTATCATGGACAACATTAATTTAAGATGGATCATAATAGTCACTCATAGTGAATCTTTTTTTTGACCATAACCCACCATTCTCAACCAGAAAATTACCATATTTAACCATAGCAAATGAAGGTCAATTGTAGTCAACAATGGTCTACTAATCCTCCCTATGCATGTGAGCTATGAACTAGCACAACCACATTAATAAGGTCATTGATGTATGCCAATTGGCGTCATTTTCAATCTTTCATATGCCATTTGGCACCATTAATTTTAAAAGGTGGAAAATGACATTGTTCGATGTATATCAACCACTTTATTAATGTGGTTGATATATGCCAATCGTTGTCATTTTTTCACCTTGAAAAAATAATTCTATTGATTGACATATATTAACCACTTTTAATTTGGCTAGGGAAACAAAACTATTTTCAATAAAATGAATAATCATATTAATAAAATGGTTGATATACATCCATCAACATCATTTTAGTGTTTTAAAATTAAAGGAATTTTTTTAAAAACTTCCCGGATTATCCACATTGTTAGAAAACGAGTGTCGACGTTTCGAATCCCAAAGGGGATCCATCATCCGGACTTTCTTGAATGAAGAAATTGAGAAAAATACTAAGACCATAAATATAGGTAAAAGAAGCTTTCTAGAAAAGAGTCGACCAAAGTTTATAATTTTTATATAATTATTAATTTATTTTATATATATATTATAATCCTAATTCAATAAAATATTATTTAATCAAGGTTAATAATCTATGTTATAAGGTTCATTTAAAATAATAACTAAATTAGAAAAGGAGAATCCTACAAGGATAAAGATCTAAACAAACTAATAAAGTTTCTAAATTATAATTTTAGAGCCTAGAAAATATTTAATAAGATAAAAGATTTACTAAAATTAAAAATTATTGAAGGTGAATTATTATTAGTTAATTAAACAAAGGAATAAATAAAATATAAATATATAATTGAATTAAAAGGATATATTTAGTTACTATATCATTTTAATTTATTATATATCCAATTTTATTTAAAAAAAATTAACTTTAATTAGTTATATATCTAATTATATTTAAAAAATATAAAAATAAAAATAAAAAAATATATAAAAAAATAAAATAAAATAAAATTTAATTATAAAGCTCTAATTCATTAGAGTATTAAATACTAACCAAGATAAAAGTATACTAAGAATTAAAAGACCTAGAGGTGACTTATTATTGGTTAACCTAATTAATGTCAAACTAAAAAATAAATACATAAATCAATTAAAAGGATACATCTATATCATAAGTATCTAATTTAATTATAAAATTAACATAAAAGGTTTTTTATTTTTGACTAGAGGACTAAGCTTAATATAATAAACTAAAAAACTTACTACTCTAGGAAAAAGATTAGAAGGTTAGGGAAAAATATATTAAAAGGGAATAAAGCATAGGGAAAAAAAATATTAAAAGGGAAATAAAAGTTAATTAATTAATCGATAATCATTAGGATTTTATGCTTTATTCCCTTTTAATATATTTTTCCCTAACCTTCTAATCTTTTTCCTAGAGTAGTAAGTTTTTTAATTTATTATATTAAGCTTAGTCCTCTAGTTAAAAATAAAAAAACTTTTATGTTAATTTTATAATTAAATTAGATACTTATGGTATAGATATATCCTTTTAATTGATTTATGTATTTATTTTTTAGTTTGACCTTAATTAGGTTAACCAATAATAAGCCACCTCTAGGTCTTTTAATTCTTAGTATATTGTTATCTTCGTTAGTATTTAATACTCTAATGAAATTAGATATTTATTATATTTTCTTTTCTTTTCTTTTATTTATTTTTATTTTTATATATTTTTTAAATATAATTAGATATATAACTAATTAAAATTAAAGTTTTTTAAATAAAATTGGATATATAATAAATTCAAATGATATAGTAACTAAATATATCCTTTTAATTCAATTATATATTTATATTTTATTTAGTCCTTTGTTTAATTAACTAATAATAATTCACCTTCAATAATTTTTACTTTTAGTAAATCTTTTATGCTCTAAAATTATAAATTAGAAACTTTATTAGTTTGTTGAGATCTTTATCCTTGTAGGAGTCTCTTTTTCTAGATTAGTTATTGTTTTAAATGAACCTTATAACATAGATTATTAACCTTGATAAAATAATATTTTATTGAATTAGGATTATAATATATATATATAATAAATTAATAATTATATAAAAATTATAAACTTTGGTCGGCTCTTTTCTAGAAAGCTTATTCTACCTATATTTATGGTCTTAGTCTTTTTCTCAATTTCTTCATTCAAGAAAGTCCTTATGATGGATTCTCGTTGGGATTTGAAACATCGACACTCATTTTCTAGTAATGTGGATAATCCCAGAAGTTTTTAAAAAAATGATCACCGCATGAGTTTAAAAACCAAAATTAAAGACATTTGCTAACAAATAAAAAGTAAAAAATAACATCAATAAAACCACTTTATTAATATAACACAATTAATTGGGTTAATGTTAAAATTTTATCTCTTCATATAGTAGCGAACTATTCCAGACAACCACTAGTGTAGCCGATACATTGTGCCATTTGATTTCCACTCCCTATAGTGTCCCCCTCACCCATCTATCGAAAGCATATGTTAGAGAGTGGGAAATCTAACCCAAAATTTAAAAAAAAAAAATGTTTTCTTAAATTTGTAACTTATACCAGGTCAAATTTAATATAAACAAAGCTAACCCTAATAAAATATTACATTATCTAATAAAATATTAATTAAAGTAAAATTAACTTTCATATTATTTAATAAAATATTATCATTAAATCTTTTAAACTTCTAATCACAATTGCGTGAAAATCGTGTAAAACAAAAACACTTGATTAATAAAATAAGATACTATTATAACTACAATATCATGAAGACGGTCTAAAAGAAAAAGCAGAAGACTATAAAAATATTATTATCAATTTTTTTTGAAGTTATAACCACAATTGCATGAAAACTGTCCGTAACAAAAGCATCTAATTACTAAAATATTATCAGAACCTTCGAAAATTATAACCATAATTACATTGAAAACTATACTGGTGAAAAATATTCAAGATACTAAAAATAATTCCAAGATAGTGATAGCGAAACTAAAAATTGATTCAACTAAAAGGTATGATGGAGATGAACGGGGGAGATTAGTTGACATAGATGGACTACATTGGAAGACCGCTGGCATCTTCTGTCAACGACAAAACAAATTCAGTGCACCTGATGAACCCTAATTAAAAAAGCGAGTGCGCATGCAGAATTACGAAACCACTAATGAATATTTTGTTTGACGAAAGGTGGCTGGAAATTAAAGTCTTAAAAGCACTTTCAAACGTAGGGAGGAAATGTGTGCGTGTAGCAGTAGGAAACTAATACTTAATATTTTGATTAGACAACTGAATTTCAAAGGCCGGCGGGAAATTAAAAAGTCTAAAAGGCACTTTCAAAGGTAGGGATGAAATACGTTTGCAGAGGGGAGAATCAATGAAAACCATACGTACCCTATCACCCTTTGTGTTTGTTTATGTGATACTAGGAAAAAAAGTCAGCTTTTGCGGTTGGCTATGCACTCATGTCCTGTTACACCGACTAATATCAAGTCAAAGAGAATCTCACGCAGTTACACACAGAAATGAAATGAATACCCTCCATGCTCACACCTGCAATAAGCAAAAGATATAATCCACCGCCTTGCTGCGAGGGATTGCTTTCTTTTTCTTCGTTGCGCTGTAAAATTTAGTGTTTGGAGAAGAAAGAATGATGAATTACTTCGTACGTTTGGGAGTTGGCATTTTAGGTCAGTAATATCTACCATATTCTTATTTTGAATATCAAGCTTGATTGAATTTAGATAGTGGTTATTAGTTGATGTTAGTAACATTGTATCCGAGGGGTTTTCTTTCATAAGGGTTTCTTTTGTAAGTTGTGTTCAAACTCATGCCCTGTTTTAAGATGAGACATTTCATTTATCCTCATTTAAGTCAGTTAATAGTAGATGAACTTCATAGTAGGTATCTCAATTGATTTATTTGATTATGGTATTGCAGGAAGTGCCTTTGACTATCAGCGTTCCTAGGAAAAACGGATGTGGAAGCAAGACGAGACGGAAACGTCGTCCTGAAAATTGAGAATTTGTATTGGGGTCTTCTAAAAATTCCCATGGATTTTTGGAATCTTCTGTTTCCCAGACCTCGTTACCAGTCAGATTTTAAAACTTAATAAAATTTCATTGGATTGGTTTGGGATACATCCTCCACTATCTAGGTCTTCCACAATTTGTTCAAAATTTTCCTTTACAACCATTTTAATATAAAACTATTTTGTAATTTTTAATGAAAATTTATATTTTATAAACAAGTTCTTCGACATTAAAAAAAAACAATTATTTACCATTTTATTATTTTTACTATTTATTCTGAATAATTCTATTATTATATATAGATTTAAAACCATAATTCTTATTTATATATAGATTTAAAACGATAACCAGTTTTGTTTGGCGCATAACAAGACCAAAATAGAAATAATTAATTGCAAAAGTATTTTACACGCTCCTATTATCAATATATATTTTTTAATGAAGGGTTTCATGATGTTTTTCTCAAATAATATATATATATATATATATGAATGATTGAGGTTTTTATGATATTTTAGGAAAAAAGAAATATAGTAAATTATAAAAAAAATTGAAGTAATAATCACATGCAATAGACCAGTGTTTATCTGTTTCAAACCAACCAGTGTGAATCATTATCAGAAATTTAAAAAAGAAACATTATATCTCTCCTCAATTGACTACCCATAATTTTAGCCCATGGTTTGATTTTGACCGTTGCTTTTAAATTGCACCTTTTATTCACATTTAAAAATTTAAAACAAACATGCTCAGTGTTTTAATCATAGATACCAAGTTCAAGTTGGACCGTCAGTATTGCCCAAGAAAAGAAAATTCAGAAATTTGTTGATACGATTCGTTGGCCTAATAAGTTGGACCGTCAGTATTGCCCAAGAAAAGCAAATTCAGAAATTTGTTGATACGATTCGTTGGCCTAATAATTTGGTTAATGTCGTTAAGGTACGGAATTGTTTTTTGACAAAATCAATTAAATTGAAAACGCTCATGTTCTCTACTGCCAGTTGTAATTCCCTTAATGTCAATATGGTACGGAATTGTTTTTTTCTTTTTTTAAATTTTTTTTTTTTATTTAATTAATTAAATTAAATTGACAACGCTCATCCTTCTCTACTACCAGTTGGCTCAGGGGAGGGAACGATGTTCCTTAGCAACCGTCTGAATCTCCTCAGCCAACATAGAATATATCCATAGAAACGTCCATCCATCTGAGGATTAGCGAGTTTAGGAATGGTTTAAAATTCTTTTATTTATCAGCTTTTTTCAATTAGAAAGTACGAAGAAATTTTTATACGATATAGTAGGAAAAACCAGTAATTTATATATTAAAAAATTGTATTCAAATTTTATATCACAAGGTTTGTTATTTATATATTAAAAAATTGTATTCAAATTTTATATCACAAATTGCAATTATAAAGAATATTAAATTTTTATTAAAAAAAAGTAATTTTGGTATTAAAATTGTAGTTATAAAAAATAATAAATTTATTATTAAAAAAATAACTCTCTTATTAAAAGATTACAATAAAAAGTAAAAGAATATAATAAAGTGTAAATTTTATAGTTAAAAAATTGTAAATATTTTAAAATGTAATTTTTGACTTTCTCTCTCATAACTCTCTGTTGGAATATTAATAGTGGAATTTAACATCAACTAATAATTAGTTTGGAATTTCATTAAAGGATTTATTTTACTTGATCACCACAAAGATTAATTTACATATATATTATTAAATAAATTTGGATTGGAAAAAGACTAATTGAGATATATATTTTTTGACATAAGAAATTATTTAAACTTAATTTTAATATCCAATATCTTATTTTTTAATTTACATATTTACTATTGAATAAATTTGAATTAGAAAAAAACTAATTGAGATATATATTTTTTGACATGTAGAGATTACTTAAACTTATTTTTAATATCCAATATCTTATTCTTTACATTGCTTATCATTTTTAAATTTTTGTTATTCATACTATTATATTTTATTTAGATGTTTTCTCAATTTACAATACAAATAAGTTTGATATATTTTATATTTCAATATTTATAAATTATCTTAAATACAAAGAGAAAGTTAATGTTAAGAATACGTAAATTTTTGTTATTCATATTATTATATTTTACTTAGATGTTTTCTCAATTTACAATACAAATAAGTTTGATATATTTTATATTTCAATATTCATAAATTATCTTCAATACAAAGAGAAAGTTAATGTTGGGAGTACGTAAATACTGATATTATTTCAGGTAAGTATAGTGTTGGTTGATACTATCTTTGGAAATGCATTTCATCCTTTCCGTTGCTTTCCAAGGCAACTGTCATAATATTTTTATTCCAACGACTTTATTATATGACGCATAAACATCCGCAACCTTTTGTTCCGTGGTACGATATTCTGCATCTCTATATGTGCCAATGCATCACTGCTTTAAGTTGAATCGACTTTCCTCCACTTTGCGTGATGAGTATCATTCCTACGTGGATTCATTTTAGTATTAAAAAGTCTAGGATATGTTTTTGTCTTCAATTAATGCCTTGCTTTTTAGTTTCAATCAATTCATTTTTATGGTTCACTTCATTCCAATAAATTTATATTTATATTATATAGTGCATGGTTTTATTACGTTTCCTTGGAAGGATTTGCACGGTAGTCATAAGATGTTGTTATGTTTTGTATTTTATTTTCCGATCAATTCAATTGTATGGTTTACGCTGGATGATCAATTTCTATTATAGAGTGTTGAATAAGGATTTTTAGGGTAGGTATATGATGCTTATCTATCTATCTATATATATATAAAAGTTAGTGTAATTATTTTTTAATTGTGATACTGATATGTTTACTTTCAAATTGGATTCTACTTACTATAATTTAAGTATTAATAATTATTAAGTGAATGGTAAAAATTAAACTTTTATATAATATAATAGAATATTCTGAGTAGTATGAGATTTAATTGTAAAGTAGCTATGTTCTTTTAAAGTTGTTTTATTTAAAATCATTATTAAAAAAAAATATATGAGCAAGTGTCATATAAAATGAATTATGGTTTTTGGGGCATGTGGTATTGAAAAGCCATAGTATTGGCCCATGCTATTATAACAAAGTCTAGTTATAAATAAAAAATCTCCATAATAAAATGGGTGTGAATGTCAATGGTTAAGAATCTTGTTACATAATTTTTTTAAATGTATATAATTTTAACTTATACATTAATTTTTTTTTAACATTGATAATAATAATTTTTTAATTAAAGTGATAATATAGTTAGTTTTTTTTTTTTTTTTTTTCAAGTTTAGCTATATATTAAGAAAAATGTGTTTGAGAAGGGTAATCTAGCTCTCATATATGACTCTAGATTCAAAGATTTCAAAGGGAAGTTGTGCACCTAATGGATACGCCTTTATGAAATAGATACAATCTTTGAAAATTGGATTGTGAATTTAATAACCATTGATGGGTCCCAAAAATCTGTGCTTTCCAATGGACATTGCATGTGGTTATATCATAAGGCGATTTCTAAGGATTCATTTCTCAAAATTGCTTCAAATGCAAATTCAAACCTTGAAGTTGATGGGAAAAGGAATTTTTTTCTTATGCTGTGAGCTAATTATTTTTTTTCCTATTATTCAAAAAATAAAAATAAGTATGTCTACTCGTGAAAACCCCTTTGAGGCATTATTCCACAAATATGGTGGCTGAAAATCTACCTCTTTGATGGCCAACATATCTTTTTATTTCTCTGCATTGATACCTATTCCTTTCTATCTATAATTGGTTTATTGTTTAAATTTGTTGCTATTACAGACTCCATATTTACCAACCATTATCAGTTTTTACACTTATAAAGGCTTGCTGCTATCGAAGGATATTACAGTATTCTAATAGGTCATGCTGATACAGTTCTATAGAGTTCTTATTGATATAAATATGTACATTTGCAAGGTACTTTACATTGTCACATAGTTATGTTGATACATATCACAAACACTTTCATTTGTTCACCACCACAAGCTCACACAACATGTGCTCTTACATTTTCATGGTTGACAACTACAATCTTGTTTTGATACAGATGATTTTTCTTACACATAATCCTTTGTCACTGTGTTATGGAAAAGGAAGGCTTCATAAATAGACACATGTCTAAAATTATTTATTTCATGATGAAAATCAAGTCATCTTGACTTGTATAGTCTTCATGTTAGCATAATGTTAAGTTTATGACAAGTACGCCTTTTATCATTTACTTTCATTTCTGGATTTAAGCATGACATGATCCTTTGGCACACCCATCGAGGATGGCTGTTATCCTCATGTTTTTGGGTAGGGGGGATGGAGGAGGATCATATTTAGCGTACAATGCACCACTACCACCATCCCAAAATAGTAATGTTTTACTAGATCTTGTATTAATAACAACCCAACATCATTACTCCTGTAAACCTTATGCGACCACCGAGAAATCATTCCCATTACTTTTCAATTATGACATAAAACCATCAAAAGAATTTTTTTTCCAATTCTAAAATATCACCATTCTCCTCTATAACAAACATTTTCATGAACAAGTTCCAACCTTGTAACAATATTCTGAGTAGACATGGGAGGAGCATAAATCCACCATGAACTTGACTCTATCGATGATTCGTTACACCATCTCGAGGCCCTAGAAGTATTTCAGAATGAAAATTGGATGGTATATTTTGAAAAGCTAAAAGCATTCAATGAGTGAATTTCCGTAGAATTCGTAGAGACATTAAATGAAGGAGGATCAATAGTTAGAGGAATAAGGATTGTTGTTGAATAGGAAGTAATTTATAGGTTTACAAGTCTACCAAAAATTGAAATGTGTTCATTCTGTCGATAAATAGTAGTCCTAACAATTAAAGCCACATTTTTGTAGGAAAGAAAGTAGGAGATAAGGCATAAAGGAATAGGGATTGACAGGACCTCCCTTCCTCATCCCTAAGATGATGTGGCTTATTTCATCCAGAAGCTTATAACTTATGAAGGGTGTTTTGGGTTTGTGTCTCGTTATGATTTTCAGCTATTAGCACAATTGCGTAGTAGGCATATAGTAAATATTCCTTATTACTTGTTAAAATGGTTACATCATATGGAAAGAATTGTACGCATGAAAAAACATCCTAAAACCTATGTAACTAATCATGGGTTGATCAAATTGATCATAGTTGAATCACTACAATATCAAGGGAGTAAATAGGCCAAAATGCTAGCAAAATCACGAGTACGATCCCTAAAGGAGGAAAGGATTGAAATTAAGTATGAGGAAAGTGAAAAAATAGAGCTGAAAGAAAATGTAGTTACACCACCTAGGCCTCCTTTTCCCAAGTAGGAGTTCTTCAAAAAATACCGTTGAAACACCTGCTAAGGGAAAAATGGATCATACTAAAGAACCAATGGATATTTCTAGTGAGCAGTCTAAAATTGCTAGGTATGGGTGCCCTCTTAAGGAAGAAGCACCTTTACAAATAAGAATACGAGAAAGGTAAGTAAAAATGACATTAGGGGTAAAAAACCTAAGAAAAGAGTAAGAGTGAATGTTAATCCATCATCTTCCTTAATTCCTGAAGGTCACGTTTCTATAGAAGAATCAAAGGAGCTAGAGGAATAACCTAGCAAGGAGAAGAAAGAAGAACACAAGTAGGAGAAGGAAGGCATTCCTCCACTGGGTTAGGTTGAAATTTACTCCCTAACCCAACAAATTGATGATTTGAGAAAGGAAAATGAAAATTTGAAGGAAAAGTTATACTCAAAGAGAAAATCAAATTTAAGAAAAAAATAAGGTTGGAAACAATAACAAAGGTAGTAGGAATGGTGTCAGTTGTTGACAAAACTGAAAGTTTATGTATGGGTTGTTAAAAAAATCTTAAGGAAGTAGGTTGTGAATATCTATACATTGTCTCGGTTGTAATACAAGTAGAGGAGTTGGATGTGGAGTCCCATACTGCTAATCCAAAAGAACATGTCGACAACCCTAGTACTACATAAGAAGCATCAGATGTATTATAGGTCATTTGATCACTTTCATTCAAATTCCATAGAAACCAGATCAAGGAACATCCTTGACACCTTGTAACCATCCCTTGTCAAATCCTTAACCATTATCTCCAAAAAATTTCCAAGAATTCTGGGTTAATCAACTTAAAACCCTAGTTTTAGCCCCAACACACCCTGCATTCTAGCCACCTGCACTAGTTTCATGTTGCATAAATGGGAACCTGCACTGATCATCACATGATGCCTTTTCTGCAGGTGTGATGGTTCTAGAATTTTGGGGAAAATAAAAAATAATTACGAAAATATGTTTCCAGAAGCTTCTAAGGTGGTTTTAACCATTTACTATTGATTGAAATAATCAAATTCCTATCCTATCCTATCCTATCCTATCCTATATGTATTATCTATTATCCCTAGAGCTTATCCTCCCTCATATGTGGATCTAATTCCTATATTGGTAAATTGTAAACTACCCCATTTACCCTATAAATTCACTGCCTCCCATAAAATATGGGTTGGATTTTGGAGACTCTTAGCTATGCCTTGATGCTACTGCTTTTTATCTAAGTATCCATTACCATCCTTGAGTTGTGATTGATATATTTCTTTGTGGCTAAGGAAGGACATGTTTGGTGGGAGACTTATACATTTTCAAGATATGTAAAGGGTTGCAATCTTCTCCTACATTTCATTAATATAAAATGCTTTGTTTCCATATACCTTTTGTTTATTTGATGCATATGTATTTTAATGCCTTCTTGAATCATTGATTAAAGATATTAGTCTATGTTATTTATATCTTGTAGTTCTCGTGCTTGTTATAGATGTTTTGCAGGTTCCATTTGTAGAAATTGGAGCTGGAGCTAAAGTTCATGAGAATGGAGAAGAGGAGAACTTGCATTGCAATCAAGGTAAGAACTTCCTCCATATTATAATATCTCTAAGGAAAGAACAAGTGTGTTATTTCTATTGTTTCTAGAACGAGCCAGTAGATCTAGGGAATTCACTTTTGTCTTCAAAAGCGAATTTTTCGTCAAAAAAATATAGAAATTAGGTTGTAGATTTGCAATTTCTCAAGAATTTTTAATCAAAATAATAATAAAAAAAAATCTACTCTGTGAACATTAATTCACAATTTAGAGAAAAATCTCAGACATGCAATAAGAAATCACACACATGCAAATAATATTTTTCGCAGGGAAAGAAAACTAATAAAAATCCCAATTCCTTCTTTCCTCAATCTGATGAATAGAGATGGATTACAATTTATTTTATCAACTGAGCTCACCCAACAAGTGCATAACCTATATCTCTACTCACTGAAGGGCTCTGACCCAGACTTAGTCAATTTATGCTTATTCTTGAGCCCCTATTTGCTTCCGCAATTCTTGAGGAAAGAAGCCCCTATTAATTAGGAATTTACTCCAAAATTCTTGCACAATTCCTCAGGGTTGATCATCTGATCTCATGCAACACCTTTACAATGAACTAGTTTAGAACTGTTGGTTTAACTTCCTTGGAAAACTCCACCACAACATGAAAATGTTATTCTTTGCATGCATGAGCTAATTATTCGTTGATTGATAAGTTAACTCAATGATATCTGAGTTAGATTGATGTACCACTACTTAACTGAACACTAACTAGTTCTATTAACAATTAGAACTAGTTTAACTGATTACGATTGAAATTAACTCAACCTAGGCTCCTAAAATTTAGGAATCACTACATACAACTAAACTTCATGCCCTTAACTCGAATTAACTGAGATAGACTCTTATTTTTAGGAATTGACACAAGAGAACTGAATGTCAAATCATTAGCTCAAATTGGGCATTATTAAATGAGTGACAAGAGCCATGTCACCTCAGTTAACTCCTCCAAGTTGTCTGTTGATGCAGAATTTCTAATTTTCTCAATTTGGTTAAGGGAAAATAAAAATTGAGACTTTCTTGCAGCATTTTCAACACTCGCTCTCATCAAGAAAGAGATTATCAACCACCTCTATCCTTCACCTGTGGAATGTTCTGCATGCAACTCCTCTCATTTTTAATTTTTCTACTGCGGCATTTGCAACTGAGAAACATCCCAAAAAAAATGAATCAACTATGTCTGCAATTTTCTACTAGGAACATTGTGTTGTTGTTGACTTTTCTACTGAGCCTCTCACTCTATTTTCAATACTCCTCTACACTCCTCAGTATCTGACTAAAAGTGATCCTCTTGCTACTGAATACTATGGGCCCTCATAGGAAGGTAATGATCCATGAGGAGAATGCCCCAATAGATCCCACCCAAATTTATACAACTCTTGGACTAAGGATCTACATTGTTTGACCTCACTCTTGGATGTGTAGCTGCATGTTCTCCCTCATCCCACTTGGCTTGAACTATCCCCTTACTGGAGGTATTTTATTTAGTGGATGTCTACACACTTTATCCTCTCTACCTCTCCATTTATGGTTTCTCCACAACTTCCTGAGGATCCTTATGAGGATGCACGCTGAGAGGCATATCCTGCTCCCTCTCAACCACCATATATCTAGTCTGTTACTTTCTCCTCAAGTGATCTGCAAATGAAAGTATTTTTTTTGCTGTTCAAAGTATTCATTTCCATTAAATTAAGTGTGCAAAGTGTCTGAATAGTCTTGCAAGTGAAAAAAAGTGTTTTTGATAATTTTTTATGAATTTTGGTGTGAGGAAGTGTTGTTTAAATTTAGTATTTAACAAATTTAATCTGAATAACATAGCATAATAACTTCACCATAAAAACACAACAACATGATGAGACAGTTCACCCCTCCTGGGCTACATCTGCTGGGTCCAAGGCTCCCAATGGACATGTCCTTGATATATTATGATGCTCAAATTGGTAATACAGTGAAAATAAGGCCTAAATAGACCAAACCAGCTATAAAAATGAATTCAGAATGCAGAAATCAGTATAAATTGACTTTTGTTTCACCTCAAATGCTTAAACATAGCCCAATATAGCTCCAACACCCTCTAGGCCCTCATGGCTCTCCAAGCTTCCTTGAAGAAAAATTACCTAAAGATCAACTCTGTTGGCTCTGAAAACTATTCCAATGGCTCTAGAATGCTGAGAATAGTCAAAATTGACTAAAATTTCGTCCAAAAAGGTTTAGTAATGGAGAAGTTATGAAGAAAAATGTATTTGCCCAATCTGGCCTAAAAAAACTCTACCAAATTTGGGTTAACTCATTTGCCCAATCTGGCCTAAAAAAAATCCACCAAATTTGGATTAACTGGAGTTAAGTCCAATAAAATAGAAATCCTGCTGAAAATGGGGGCTCCGCTCCAGAAATGGCGCATGGTTTAGTTTGGCATTAAATTTTGTATGGGTGGTTGGTCACATAGACCGCCACCCTAGCCACCGGCGGATACGTTAATTGACCTTTACACTGAACCGTGGCATTAATTTTATAACGTGGTGGCCACATGGTGGGGTGCTAACCGCCACCGTAACCTTCAGGTAGGAGGTTAGTCCTTGGAATCCAACGAAAGGTCATGGGAATGTGTGTTATACGAGGGCTGGCCCCCTTTGTAGCCATCCTATCCTTTTCCAAACTTCATATATGAAATGTGATCAATGGTTGTTAAGAACCATTACGAGGTGGGCCGGTCAGGCCTGTGGGCTGGCAGCTGCTCGACTTGGGGTCGAAACCTGTACATGCCAAATAATTTTACCACTACAAAATTTAACATGGCCTGGGGCCATGTGGCAGCCTCTGGGCAGGCCACATGGCGCCCTTTAATTGGCCACAAAAACAAAAAGTCAAACCATTGTGCGATCTGAAATTGACACTTATCGGCCACTGATTGGTCCTCAAGGAATATTCCCAGAATATTTTGAGGAATATTCCTAGAATATTCTTTTTTTAATATTTTCCAAATTCAAAATTCAACCCCGGTCAAACTTATTTTTGAACGAATTTGAAAATTTCAAACTTGAATAACTTTCACATAAAGTGTCGGATTTGAGTGCCATTCACGGTGCCAGGATCGTATCGATGAGGCCTATTCAGTCGTTCTAGTTTCAACCAATTATGAGAAGTTAAAAATTTGAGCATTTTTCAACTTAGGACATGATCACTTGATCACACCTCCCCATTGGGAAGCTTTTGGACCCCAAAAGCCTTCAATTACCTGTTATGAAGATGAAGGTATAGGTCCCTCACCTTTTCCACCTTAATCCACTTTGCCTTACTCGGTTTTCTGCCTTTAAGACCAACTCGAACATAATCAACATTTCCCCTCCTTGAAGTGCGTGTCCTTCTGTTAAGGATAGCATCCTCTTTCAACTCATCCAAAAATTCTGGCGAGAAATCCTCTATGGATGGAAGCTGAATTTCACTTTCATAATCAACAATTAAAGGAGGTTCATACAAACGTAAATTTTTTTCATAATCAACAATTAAAGGAGGTTCATACAAACATAAATTTTCCACATTCACAATGGAATACATTTGCATATATGAAGGAAAATCTAATTGAAAATCATTATTTCCAACTTGTTTAAGGATCTTGAATGGACCATAATGAATAGGCTTCAGCTTTTGACCTTCTCCTTGCATTCTTTCCTTACTAATATGCATCCATACCTCATCTCCTTCTTGAAAATTATGATCAACTCTTTGCTTATCATGCCTCTCCTTGTACTTGCCTTGACTCTTTTCAAGCTATTCTTGAACCTACTAATGTATGAGTTGAATTATTTCAATGAACATGCAAGCTTTGTCAATGTCACTATGCCCATCAATAGCCACATCCTTCTCAAGAATGAAATCTAAAGGTGACTTAGGCAAATACCCAAAGCAAGCTTCAAAAGGTGAAGTATTTGTAAAAGAGTGTTTGGCTCGGTTGTAAGCATGCTAAATGTAATGCAAGTGCTCATCCCAAAGCTTGGGATGCTTGCTGCAATAACCTATAAAAATATGTACAATGGTTCTGTTCACTACCTCTGTTTAGCCATCTGTTTGTGGATGGAAAGCAGTATTATTCTTCAACTTGGTGTCCATCATCTTCCATAAATTGGACCAAAAATTCCCAACAAATCTGGAATCCCTGTCACTAACAATAGAAGTAGGCAAGCCATAATGAACCCATACATGTTGAAAATATAAATCAACAGTTTTTTCAGTAGTTATAGATTTCTTACATGGCATAAGAATACACATCTTGCTGAAACGATCAACTACTACATAAAGATAATCTTACTGCTTTCTAGATAATGGTAGCCCTCCAACACAATCCATAGAAACACTTTCCCATGGTCTAGAAGGTCCCGGCATTGGCGTATATAAACCAAGCTTCCTATTGCTAGGCTTGCGTGTAGCACATAATGAACAACCTCTAATGAAACGTGAAACACTATCTACCATGCGAGGCCAATAACAATACCTTGTAAATGTGCCACCATTTTTCTTACCCCGAAATGTCCAGCTATAAGAGAAGAATGAGCTCTCTCATGATGCTTAGTCTCTCCCCCTGTGGTATACATAACTAGCCCATATGAAACAGCAAATTATTATGCAAATGATAATCATTCTCCTCAGCATGATTCCCTTCACTCAAGTTAGCATACACATCCTTAAAATCAACATCTGATGCATATTGTTCTATGTAGCTCTCATGTACAATAGAATCATTCTTAAGTAAAGTACTAGCACTAATAATAAGCCTTGAAATCATATCAAAAACCTTATTGTAAATACCTTTCTTGTACCTTATTACCAAGTGAAATTGTTGTAGGAAGCCCATCCATATGAAATGTCATGACTGCTGCAATTTACTTTGCGATTGCAAGTACTGTAAAGGCTGATGGTTGGTATGAACAATTGTTTCTTTGCCCATCAAATAATGTTTCCATTTTTTGACACTTTGTACCAACGCATACAACTCTTTATCATATGTAGGATAATTCACAACAACACCATTAAATGTCTCAAAATTAAATGCAATAGGCTTACCATGTTGTAAGAGAACTGCACCAATGGCGTAATCACTAGCATCTTTCTGAATCTTGAATGGTTGTCTCAAGTCTGGTAATGCAAGGACTGGAGCTTAACTTATCTTCTCTTTCAAACACTCAAAAGCTTTCTATTGCTTGCCTCCCCATTGGAAAGCACGATCCACACTAGTCAATGCATGCATAGGAGCTACTATGGCCGAGAAGTTAGAAATAAACTTCCTTGAATACTGAGCTGCACCCAAAAAAACTTCTTACCTCTGTAATGGATTTGGGAGTAAACCAATTCACTATGGCTTCTACTTTGGAAGGATCAATTCTCAAAGCACCTCCTCTTGCTATGTGTCCCAAATAAACCAAAGAAGTCTTTCCAAATTCACACTTTGACATTTTTAGAAATAACTGATTTTTCTTCAAAATATCAAGTACTTTCTTCACATGCATGACATGCTCTTCTCCAGTATTACTGAAAATTAAGATGTCATCTAGGTAGACAATAATGAAATCATCAAGAAAATGATGTAAGACATCATCCATTACCCGCATGAAAGTTGCAGGTGCATTGCATAAACCAAACGGCATAACAAGCCACTCAAAGAGTCCCTATTTGGTTTTAAATGCTATCTTCCAAATGTAACTTTTTGCAATTCTAAATTGATGATAACCACTACATAAGTCTAACTTAGTGAAATATTTAGCATCTTTTAGGTGATCCAACAAATCATCTATCGTTGGAAGTGGGTAACGATTCTTTACCGTTATTTTGTTCAATGCCCTGAAGTCCACACACATGCGCCAAGTTCCATCTTTCTTTGGAATCAACACTATTGGTGACCCACATGGAGAAGTGCTTGGTCTTATGAATCCTTTTTCCAACAAGTCTTTAATTTTCCTCTTGATTTCAACATTCTCCATGATAGACAAGCGGTACATGTCGATGTTAGGAAGAGGACAACTTGATGTAAATGGATTTCATGCTGAATCTCCCTTTTAGGAGGTAAACCTGTCGGTTCCTGAAACATCTCATGATTTGCATCAAGTACATCATATAAATTTGATTCAAGCTTGGAATCACAATTTTCAAATGACTCATGATTCATATCAACCTTGGGCTTAACCATAAGAAGTACAAAATTCTTACTAGAATTTACTAGCCTTTTTACCTGTCCCGCATTTACCATAGCTATATTTTCCTTCTTGCGATGTGCTCTGACAATGAACTCCTTGCCATATTTAAAGAGATGATACTTATTTTCATGGCGATGGAAGATTGCTTTCCTGTCAAATAAGTAAGGACTTCCCAAAACAATTCTTGATATATCAAGCGGTACTACATCAAGTTCAACTATGTTAATAAAGTGTGCAGTAATGGCGAATTGCAATATGCACTTTCTTGAGACTTGTAAGTTTGCATCCTTGCATATCCACCCAAGTGGATAAGGTTTTGGATGTGGAATGGTCTCAAGTTTAAGCTGTTTGACCAAGTCTTCTGATATGAGATTTTCTTGTGACCCACTATCAAACAGTGTGTCAATTTTAGTATGTTTTGAGACTACCCTCACATGGAACAATTCAATTCTTTCTTCCTCATTAGGAGCTTGTACATGACAGTTTGAAGTACTAGTACTTTCTTTAGTTTTAGTTTCCTTTCCCTTCATACCTTTCAAACCCATGGCTGCAATTTTTGTTTCGTCACCTGAATCATCACCTAAATCTTGAGGTGTAGTTGTAGTAGCTGCAGTTTTCTTCTTTCCTTTGTTTTTGTTAAACTGAGTTCTTTTTTCAGGATGTAATTTCCAACAGTTTTTCTCTTCCTGGCCCTCTCTTGAACACTGTTTACATATAACTTTTTCACCCTCTTGTTTGATAGATGCATTATTTTTTCCTTTTCCCTTAAATGTTTTATCTTTGTTCTTCTCTTTGAAAGGCTTGTTTCTACCCTCATCAAAAGTGTTTTTCCCTCTAGCCTCTAAATGCATAGCTTGTACACAAACTTCATCTAGAATAGTAGGATTGAAGATAAGGATAGTATGTTTAAGGTAACTGTGCAACCCACCTATGTATTTCAGCAAATTATCTTGACTTTGTAAGTCTACTCCTAATAAGAGTGCTCTTATCCTAAAATCTTGGGTATAGCCTTGCACATTTTGTCCCTTAAGTTGTCTAAAGTTTTGCTAATTCATTATAGCCTTTTGAAAATGAGCTAATGGATAAAATTGCTTCTTTATTGCAGTAATAAATTCAACCCATGATAAAGTAATCTTACCATGTTTCTTAATTTCATCCTTGGTCTTGGCTTCCCACCATACCAATTCTGCTCCATCCATTCTCAGCAAGGCTAACTGTATCTTGGTGTTGTCATCATGAAGGTTTTGAATCCTTAAATAAACATCCAATTGTTTGATCCAATTGTCAAGTTTCTCTGAATTGACTTCATAGTTAAACATAGGAAATTCAAATTTGACATCAAGCTTTAAAAATGGACTTTTACCAGTGGTTTTAGACTTGTGAGACTGATTTACCAAAGTTGAGAAAGACGATGTAGAGGAAGAGGATGAAGATGAGGATGGTGGATCACCATTTCCTCCATGTCCTTTATTTGATTTGTCATCACTCTTCTTTCCTCCTGAGGAATGCTCTCCTTCTTTCTTGTTTTTAGACCCTTCTCCAACAATCCTATCATTTATTTCTTGGTAGAGGATCCTCATCATCTCAGACATATCCAAGAAATCTTTCTGGAATACCCGTTCTTCTTCCTTAGGATCCATCTCTTCAGGAGCTTCTCCTTCTCTTGAAGACATTCTTGAAGCTACTTCTATGTCTCTTGAAGGTGGTTCTATGACCCTTCTTGGCTGTGGACTAGTTTTTGTACTAACCGAGTTTCCTCCACCTCTCTTGATTTTTAGCCTAGTCAGCATCAAAACTTGCAAACAAATAACTTTATCTTTGCATAAAAAAAATGTTGAGTAAAAACTCTAGCTTCTAAGGCTCTAATCCTGAGCTTTGATACCAATTGATCTGAAAATGAAAGTATTTGTTTTTCTGTTCAAAGTATTCATTTCCATTAAATTAAGTGTGCAAAGTGTTTGAATAGTCTTGCAAGTGAAACAAAGTGTTTTTGATCATTGTTTATGAATTTTGGTGTGAGGGAGTGTTGTTTAAATTTACTGTTTAACAACTTTAATTTGAATAACACAGCAGAATAACTTCACCATAAACACACAAAAATATGATGAGGCATTTCACCCCTCCTGGGCTACATTTGCCGGGTCCAAGGCTCCCAATGGGCATGTCCTTGATATATTATGATGTTCAAATTAGCAATACATTGAAAATAAAGCCTAAACAGACTAAACTAGCTATAAAAATGAATTTAGAATGTAGAAATCAATATAAATTGACTTTTGTTTCACCTCAAATGGTTAAACATAGCCCAATACAGCTCCAACACCCTCTAGGCCCTCATGGCTCTCCAAGCTTCCCTGAAGAAAAAGTACCTGAAGATCAACTCAGTTAGCTCTGCAACATATTCCAATGGCTCCAAAATGCAGACAATAGTCGAAATTGACTAAAATTTCGTCCAAAAAGGTTCAGTAATGGAGACGTTATGACCAAAAACTATATTTTCCCAATCATGCCTAAAAAAACTCCACCAAATTTGGATTAACTAGAGTTAACTCCACTAAAATAGCAATATCGCCGAAAATGGGGGCTCCGCTCCAGAAATGGCGCGTGCTTTAGTTTGGAATTAATTGTTGTATGGGTGGCTGGTCACATAGACCACCACCCTAGTCATCGGCGGATACGTTAATTGACCTTTACACCGAACCGTGGCATTAATTTTATAACATGGTGGCCACATGGTGGGGTGATAACCACCGCCGTAACTGTCAGGCAAGCAGTTAGCCCCTGGACTCTAGCGAAAGGTCATGTGAATGCATGTTATATGGGGGCTGGCCCCCTTTACCGCCAACCTATCCTTTGCCAAACTTCATATACGAAATGTGATCTATGGTTGTTAAGAACCATTGCGAGGCGGGCTGGTTGGGCCTGTGGGCTAGCAGCCGTCCGACCCGAGGTCGAAACCTGTACATGCCAAATAATTTTACCACTACAAAATTTAACATGGCCTGGGGCCATGTGGCACCCTTTAATTGGCCACGAAAACAAAAAGTCAAACCATTGTGCAATCTGAATTTGACACTTGTCAACCACTGATTGGTCCTCAGGGAATATTTCTTGGAATATTCCTAGAATATTCTAAGGAATATTCTTGGAATATTCTTTTTTAATATTTTCCAAATTCAAAAGTCAACCCTGGTCAAACTGATTTTTGAAGGAATTTGAAAACTTCAAACTTGAATAACTTTCACATACACTGTCGGATTTGAGTGTCGTTCATGGTGCCAAGATCATATCGACGAGGCCTATCCATTCATTCCGGTTTCAACCAATTATGAGCAGTTCAAATTTTGAGCATTTTTTCAACTTAGGATGTGATCACCTAATCATCAAGGTTGTGCATGAATTTTATACCTCAAGTGCATATAGGTTTTTGAACCAAAACTTGATCTATTTCACCTCTCTCGTGACTATGTTTCTTAGGAATGCCTTTCCTTTTCTGAAGATCACATCATAACTAGGGTCTTCCAAAATTGCAACAAAGATGAGATTTTTCTTTAGACCTGGAATGAACATGAAATCCTTGAGTCTGAGAGGGGATCCTGACTCCCTCTAAAAGGTGAGTGTACCAATCTCGGTCCTGCTGTACCTTCCATTGTCTACAAAATCAATATTCATCTAGAGATATTTCTCTTCCAGGTCACTAAAAAACTCTCTACACCTAGTCTCCCGAGTGAGGCACCCAAATCCAAGTACCGCACACTCCCCATCACAGTGTTAGCCATGCATGTGATAAGGGTGAAATATAGCTCAAATTGTGAAGCTAAAAAATAAATGATGTCATAATATAATGAAAAAAAAATGAAATTACAATGTCATGAACAACAAACAATATTGTATTGTGATAACATCGAAATGTTATGAACAATAGACATCATCGTGGTGTGATGAAAAACAAATGACACCACAAAGTGATGTGCAAAAATTCAATTGCAATGTGACGAAGAATAAATAACATCAGAATGTAATGAAAAATGAATATTGTTGTAATTAAACAAAAATAATGACATTGTAATACGAAGAGAAAATATTGACATTATAATATAATGAAGAAAAACATTGTTAACTACAATCTACCACGACTAACCCTTTGTTATCCATGGTTAAACACGATCAACCACGGTTATCCATGGTCAAGTATATCCAATAATAGACAACAGGGTCAACCATGGTCAACATGGTTAAGATGGAAAACCATGGTAAACCATGGTCAAATATGGTCAAACCATGTTCAGTAATGGCCTACAAGGTCAAGGTGGTTAATTATGGTTAGATGTGTTCAATCATGGTCAAACATAATCAACCACAGTCAACATGGACATCATGGTCAACCATGGTCCATCATAATCACTTTCAGTAAACAATAACAACCATGGTCAACCATGTATACCCATAACAACCATATGTTGACCATAATCAACCATGGCCAGCTTAAGTAAGGTCAAATATTGTCAACAATTTCAACCATGGTCAAACAACCTCAACCATGGTCCACCATAGTCAACCATTTTAAAGCATGGACAACATGGTCAAGTATGGTTGACCATCACCAAACATGATCAACCATGGTCAACATGGTCTAATAATTGACAACCATTGCCAACCAAAGTCAAACATCATCAAATGAAGGTGAGCCATGGTTTGTGTGGTCAAACATTGCCATATATGGTCAATATGGTAACCATAGTCAACCATAATCATAGTAAACTTTATTTAAACAATTACAACCATGGTCAACCATAACTTGCCCATTTTTAACTATATACAAACCATGTGAACCATGGGGAAAATGGTCAAACCATGGTCAACCATCATCAACATCCTCAACCATGGTCGACTTGTCCAATCATAGTCAATCGTAGTCAACCATGGTCAACATGGCCAATTATAGTTAACCATAGTCAACCATTTTCACCCATGCTCAACATGGTGAACCACGTTTAACTAGAGTCAACCATAGGCAATATAGTCAATCGTGGTCAAGCATAGTCAATTATACTCTATCATAAAAAACTTTAATTTAAGATGGATAACAATAGTCAATCGCTGCCAACCATTTGTTGACCATAATCCACCATTCTCAACCATAAATTTACCATATTTAACCATAGCAAATGAAGGTCAATTGTA
This sequence comes from Pinus albicaulis, assembly GCA_034641835.2. Lineage (NCBI taxonomy): Eukaryota > Viridiplantae > Streptophyta > Pinopsida > Pinales > Pinaceae > Pinus > Pinus albicaulis. Next base: position 638,994,462 of record CM076575.1, on the reverse strand, counting down.
TTCAACAATAGTCTACTAATCCTCCCTATGGTGCCAACTATGAACTAACACAACCACATTAATAAGGTCATTGATGTGTGCCAATTGATGTCATTTTCCACCTTTCATATGCCATTTGGCACTATTAATTTTAAAAGGTGGAAGATTACATTGGTCGATATATATCAACCACTTTATTAATATGGTTGATATATGTTAATTGTCATGATTTTTCACTTTGAAAAACAATTATAGTGATTGGCATATATTAACCATTTTTAATTTGGTTACATGCAAACAAAACCATTTTCAATGAAATTAATAATCAAATTAATACAATGGTTGATATACATCGATCAACATCATTTTACGCCTTTTAAAATTAATATTTAGTTAACTAACAACCTAAAAATAGAAATTCTCGTGCTTGTTATAGATGTTTTGCAGGTTCCATTTGTAGCAATTGGAGTTGAAGCAAAATTTCACAATCAGGGAGAAGAGGAGAACTTGCATTGGAATCAAGGTAAGTCCTTCCTCCATAATATAATCTCTCTAAGGAAATAACAAGTGTTTTGCTTCTATTGTTTCTAGAACAAGCCACTAGATCTAGGGAATTCACTTATGTCCGCAAGAGTGAATTTTCTGTCAAACAACTGTACAAATTAGGTTGTATATTTGCAATTTATCATGAATTTATAATCAAAATCATAATATAAAAACCTACTCTACTGCTCTGCGAACATTAATTCACAATTTAGAGAAAAAATCTCAGACATGCAATAAGAAATCACACAAATGCAAATAATATTTTCCCAGGGAAAGAAAACTACTAAAAACCCCAATTCCTTCTTGCATTAATCTCATGAATACAGATGTATTACAATCAATTTTATCAACCGAGTACACCCAACAAGTGCATAACCTATATCTCTTCTCATTGAAGGGCTCTGACCCAAACTTATTCAATTTCTTCCTATGCTTGAGCCCCTATTTTATTGTGAAATTCCTGAGGAAAGAAGCCCCTATTAATTAGGAATTTCCTCCAAAATGTCTACACAATTCCTCACGGTTGATCATCTGAACTCATGCAACAACTATACATTGAACTAGTTTAGAACTGTTGGTTAACTTCCTTGGAAACTCCACCACAACAGGAAAATCATATTCTTTGCATGCACGAGCTAATTATTCATTGATTGATAAGTTAAAAAGATGATATCTGAGTTAGAATGATGTACCACTACTTAACTGAACACTAACTAGTTCTATTAACAATTATAACTAGTTTAATTGATTACAATTGAAATTAACACAACCTAGGCTCCTAAAATTTATGAATCACTACATAAAACTGAACTTCATGCCCTTAACTCGAATTAACTGAGCTAGACTCCTATTTTTTAGGAATCGACACAAGCGAACTAAATGTCAAATCATTAACTCGAATTGAGTGTTTTTAACTGAGTGACAAGATACATGTCACCTTAGTTAACTCCTCCAAGTTGGCTGTTGATGAAAAATATCTAATTTTCTCAATTTGGTTAAGGCAAAATAAAATATAAGACTTTCTTATTACATTTTCCACACTCCCTCATAGCAAGAAAGAGATTATGAACCACCCCTCTCCTTCAACTTTGGAATGTACTACATGCAATTCCTCTCATTGTTAATTTTTCTACTACGACATTTGCAATTGAGAAACATCCCAAAAAAACTGAATCAACTATGTTTGCAATTTTCTACTAGGAAAATTGTGTTCTTGTTGACTCTGCTACTGAGCCTCCTTCTCTGTTGTTAATACTGCTCTACACTCCTCAGTATCTGACTAAAAGTGTTCCTTCTGCTACTAAATACTATGGGCCCTTGTAGGAATGTAACGATCCATGAGGAGAATGCCTCAATGGATCCCACCCAAATTTATACAACTCTTGCACTAAGAATCTACATCGTTCGACCTCACTCTTGGATCTGTAGTTGCATGTGCTCCCTTAGACCACCTGGATTGAACTGTCCCCTTACTAGAGGTACTTTCTATATTGGATGTCTCCACACTTTATCCTCTTTGCCTCTCCATTTATGCTTTCTCCATAACTTCTTGAGGCTCCTTATGAGGATGCATGTTGAGAGGTATATCCTTCTCCCTCTCAACCACCATATCGCTAGTCTCTTCCTTGCTCCTCAAGGTTGTGCATGCATTCTATACCTCAAGTGCATATAGGTTCTTAAATAAAAACTTGATCTACTTCACTTGTCTTGTGACTATGTGTCCTAGGAATGCCTTTCCTTTTCTGAAGATCACATCATAACCACGGTCTTCCAAAATTTCAACAGAGATGAGATTTTTCTTTAGGCCTCGAACGAACATGAAATCCTTGAGTCTGAGAGGGGGTCTCGACTCTCTCTGAAAGGTGACTGTACCAATCTCGGTCGTGCTCTACCTTCCATTTTCTATAAAATCAATATTCATCTAGAGATATTTCTCCTCCAGGTCACTTAAAAAATCTCTACACCTAGTCTCTAGAACGGGGCACCTGAATCCAAGTACCACACACTCCCCATCACAGTGTTAGCCATGCATGTGATAAGGGTGAAATATAGCTCAAATTGTGAAGCTAAAAAATAAATGTTGTCATAATAAATGAACAACAAATGAAATTACAATTTCATGCACAAAAAACAACATTGTATTGTGATAACATCAAAATTATATGAAAAATAGATATTGTCACAGTGTGATGAACAACAAACGACACCACAAAGTGATGTTCAACAAATGTCATTGCAATGTGATGAATAATAAATAACATCATAATGTTATGAAAAATAAATTTTGTTTCAATTAAACAAAAATAATGACATTGTAATACAAAGAGAAAATATTGACATTATAATATAATGAACAAAACCATTATTAACTACCATCTACGATGACTAACCCTTTGTTATCCATGGTCAAACACGATCAACCATGGTTATCCATGCTCAAGCATAGTCAATCATAGACAACATGGTCAACATCATGGTTAAGATGGGAAACCATGGTCAACCATGGTCAAATATGGTCAAACCATGTTCAACAATGGCCTACAAGGCTAAGGTGGTTAATTATGGTTAAATGTGGTCAATCATGGTGAAACATGATCAACCATGTAGTTAACATGGGCATCATGGTCAACCATGGTCCGCCATAATCACTTTGAAGTAAACACTAACAACCATGGTCAACCATGTATACCCATAGCTACCATATGTTGACCATAATCAACCACAGTCATCTTAACTATGGTCAAATATTGTCAAAAATTTCAACCATGGTCAAATAACCTCAACCATGGTGAACCATAGTCAACCATTTTCAACCATGGAAAACATGGTCAAGTATAGTTGACCATCACCAAATATGATCAACCATGGTCAACATGGTCAAATAATGGACAACCATGATCAACCAAAGTCAAATATCATTAAACGAAGGTGAGTCATGGTTTGTGTGGTCAAACATTGCCATAATGGTCAACATGGTTAACCATAGTCAACCATAATAATACTCAACTATAGTTAAACAATTACAACCATGGTCAACCATAAGTTTCCCATTTTTAACTATAGTCAACCCGTGTGAACCATGGGGAAAATGGTCAAATGATGGTCAACCATCATCAACATCCTCAACCATGGTTGGTATGTCCAATCATAGTCAATCGTAGTCAACCATGGTTATCATGGCCAATTATAGTTAACCATGGTCAACCATTTTCACCCATGGTCAATATGGTGAACCATGTTTAACTAGAGTTAACCATAGGAAATATGGTCAATCGTGGTTAAGCATAGTCAATTATAGTCTATCATAGAAAACTTTAATTTAAGATGGATAAAAATAGTGACTCATAGTCAATCATTTGTTGACCATAATCCACCATTCTCAACCATAAATTTACCATATTTAACCATAGCAAATGAAGGTCAATTGTAGTCAACAATGGTCTAGTAATCCTCCCCATGCATGTCAACTATGAACTAGCACAACCACATTAATAAGGTCATTGATGTATGCATATCAGCTATGAACTAGCACAACCACATTAATAAGGTCATTGATGTATGCCAAGCGATGTCATTTTCCACCTTTCATATGACATTTGGCACCGCTAATTTTAAAAGGTGGAAGATGATGTATATTAACCACTTTATTAATATGGTTGATATATATTAATCGTCATCATTTTTCACTTTAAAAATCAATTCTATTAATTGACATATATTAACCACTTTTAATTTGGTTGTGAAAACAAAACCATTTTCAATGACATTAATAATCAAATTAATAAAATGATTGATATACATCCATCAACATTATTTTGGGCCTTTTAAAGTTAATGAAGTCAACAAACACCCTAAAAATAGAAAATAACATCATTTGATATAACACTTTATTTATATAATTATGTTATTGTTAAAATTTTAAATTAAGAAAAAATGTCTCCTTAGGTGCGTAAAATATACCATATCAAATTTAATATAAACAAAGTTAACCCTAATAAAATATTACATTATGTAATAAAATATTAATTAAAGTAAAATTAACCCTCATATTATTTAATAAAATATTATACTCAAATCTTTTAAAATATTATAATCAAATCTTTTAAAGTTCTAACCACAACTGCGTGAAAATCGTGTAAAACAAAGGCACTTGATTAATAAAATAAAATACTATTATAACTACAATGTCATGAAGACGGTCTAAAAGAAAAAGCAAAAGACTAATAAAATATTATTATCGAAACTTTTCGAAGTTATAACCACATTTGCACGAAAACTGTCAACAACAAAAGGAGCCAATTACCAAAATATTATCAGAACCTTCCAAAATTACAACCATGATTACATTGAAAACTATAGATGCTCCAACATACTTGTGAAAAAATATTCAACATAGTAAAAATAATTCCAAGATACGAAAAGAGATTCAACTAAAAAGTATGATGGAGATGAACGGGGGAGATTAGTTGACATATATGGACCACATTGGAAGACCGCTGGCATCTTCTGTCAACGACAAAACAAATTCAGTGCACCTGATGAACCCTAATTAAAAAAGCGAGTGCGCATGCAGAATTACGAAACCACTAATGAATATTTTGTTTGACGACTGTGCTAGGAAAGGTAGCTGGAAATTAAAGTCTTAAAAGCACTTTCAAACGTAGGGAGGAAATGTGTGCGTGTAGCAGTAGGAAACCAATACTTAATATTTTCATTAGACAACTGAATTTCAAAAGCCGGCGGGAAATTAAAAAGTCTAAAAGGCACTTTCAAAGGTAGGGATGAAATACGTTTGCAGAGGGGAGAATCAATGAAAACCATACGTACCCTATCACCCTTTGTGTTTGTTTATGTGATACTGGGAAAATAAGTCAGCTTTTGCGACTGGCTATCAAATCATGTCTGTTACACCGACTAATATCAAGTCAAAGAGAATCTCACGCGGTTACACACACAAATGAAAAGAAAAAGTGGGTATAAATAACCTCCCATGCTCTGGTATGCTCACACCTGCAATAAGCAAATGATATAATCCACCCCCTGGCTGCGAGGGATTGCTTTCTTTTTCCTCGTTGCGCTATAAAATTTAGTGTTTGGAGAAGAAAGAATGATGAATTACTTCGTACGTTTGGGGGTTGGCATTTTAGGTCAGTAATATCAACCATATTCTTATTTTGAATATCAAGCTTTTGAATTTAGATAGTGGTTATTAGTTGATGTTATCAATAGTAGTAATATAATATGGTATAAGATATGTAGAGTTCTAGTAACACAACTGGTTGAGAAAGGTTTTTTGTTTTTTGTTTTTTTTAAAGTAAGATGATTCGTATTTAATGGTTTGTATTCAAATTTCATTCAACTGTTAAAGGTTCTAGCTACTAAGTATGTTTTTTAAATTATAAACAAAATATTATATAAAATATCCTTGTGTTTTGGAAAAAACATGTAAATTATGAACAAAATATTATATAAAATATACTTATCTTAAAGATTAAAACCATGCATATCTAAATATGAAGCTAAAGATAATCAGTTAAATAGAAGATGAACTTCATAATAGGTATGCCACAATTGATTTATTTGATTATGGCATTGCAGGAAGTGCCTTTGCCTTGCTTATGTATGGTTCATCAATGTAAGTATCAGCTCAAACTGATCGTATTGTCCTTATTAATAAACTTTAACTTCACAACGAGTTCAGTGGTGAATATTATGTCTGCTGTTAAGATTTTATTTTATGGCATTCCTCATTCTAAATATCATGTATAATGTTAACATTTTATTTTGTTATATGGGTCTAACAGTAAAACGTTCAGGAGGGTAATAGAAAAGAGAAGCACTGACAGTTTCTCAGGACTGCCCTATGCAATAGCGCTGTTCAACTGCCTTGTCTACACGTTGTATGGGTCGCCTTTAATCAGCAATGGGTGGGATAATGTTGTTGTTATGGTTGTCAACAGCATTGGACTTCTGCTAGAGTGCTGTTTTGTTTGCATCTATCTCACTTTCGCTACACCCAAAAGCAAGGTATTATTATCTATCATGGTTGTAGCAAGGAAATTATTATCTATTATGGGTGGGAGCTTTGGGAAAGAATGGTGGAATGTGTGTAAAATGTTTATGTTTTGAGTGGAGATTTTATAAATGAGATTTTTGAATGAAGTATTATTTTAGAATGAAGATTTTTGTGATTTATAAAGTAAATAAATGTTTTTAGGATTAATTATATTATTAAGATTTGGTTGAAATTTCAAACAAACTAATGTGATTTATCTTTATGACTTTAACTAACTAATGCAGTATCATTTTTTAGAATAAAATATTTATTAGAAACTTGAAATGTCACACACATATTACAATTTAATTCAGAAACAATGGCATATGATATGAACTTAAACTATGAAAGTTCATATTCACAAATTTATTTAGTTTTTATTTTAATAAAAATTTATTGATTTTATATTATTTATTACCCATTTAATTTATATAAATAATATATTTGAAATTTATTAATTCAATATCATTTATTAACCATTTAATTTATATGATTAATGTAGTGTACAAATAAACTGCCCAAAAAAACTCATATTGATCATATACATGTGTGCAGAAGAATATGGTTTGGATGGTTGCTGGCGTGTTGGTGATTTTTGGCGCTATTGCAATAATTTCCTTTTGTATTGTTCATGATGAGAGGCATAGGAAAGTGCTTGTGGGAACTGTAGGGTTGTTGGCCACTATTATTCTCTACGCCTCTCCACTAACCGTAATTGTAAGCATATGTTTCATCAATTAATTTTCATAACTCAGTTCGTTATATATTTGTGGAACAAAAGAACCAGTTGAGTTGATTTTAACATTTTCAATTATTTTAGATAAATATTTTTCGGTTTAATAACATTATTAGGATTAGATTTATTTCTGGAACTATCTGATTCATGATCAAAACTGAGGTAAAATAAAAAATAAAAAAAAATCTAAAATCTTTAATTATTGTTTGTTGTATTCATATATCTAATGGTGATAATTTTATACAGAAACGGGTAATTCAAGAGAAGAGTGCGGAATTCATGCCGAGTTTCTATTTCTCGCTGTTTGCTTTTCTGGGAAGTCTGTTGTGGTTGGTGTATGGCGCTCTCAGCAAAGACATAGTCATCATGGTAATATATGGTTCTTCGCACTTTGAAAAATGATGTATATAGGGTCAATTATATGATTTATTGTCATGTTCCATGTATTTTGCAGACACCAAACTTTATTGGAGTGCCACTGGCGCTGGGTCAGATGGTTTTACATTGTATCTATAGAGACAAAAGGAGCAAGATTGTTGAAAATGCAAAGGTAGATATAGAGAAGCAGCTGGAATCAATCAAAGAAAACATCACAGAGGAAATGAGAAGCAACACAGGAAACACAAAGTGCTGCTCTGATCCAAATATTGAAATGCAGTTGAACTTGTAACTTAAATGGAGGCAAACCAGGCTACTTTTTTTCATAATATGCAGATTCATTGTTATACGTAACAGTTTGAAATATGCATTTCGAATAGATGTAATTCCAATTCTTTCAGAAAATTCACGATATGTGTGTTTGTGCAACCTGATTGGAAAATTCAACTTACATAATGCTACGTTACGTTCCTTAATTTTTTTATTTATTGTCTTCTGAGTCTCTAAATAGATGTCCACTGCATATTAACAATTAATGTGTTTATAAGGCAGGTTCACCATTTTCTATGAGGTAACACTACTACACAAAGTTTATTTTAAGACATTTGTTTAAGACAAAAGAAATCTTTTGTTTTAAAAAGTCACTTTTTATTTTAGCTATTTTATATTAAAATTTAATATCAATTGAATTGTCTTAAATATAAAATTTAAGACAAAAATAGTGTGAGATAAAAATAATTTGAGACAAAATTTTCTATTTAAGACAAAAACAATTTGAAACAAAAATATTTAAGACAAACAATTTGAAACAAAAGTATTTTAAGACAAAATTTTATATTTAAGACAAAATGAATTTGAGACAAAAATATTTTAAGACAAAACTTTATATTTAAGAAAAAAGCAGTTTGAGACAAATATATTTTAAGACAAAAGCAATTTGAGACAAAAATATTTTAAGACAAAAATTTAGATTTAAGACAAAAGCACTTTGAGACAAAAATATTTAAGACATAACTATATATTTAAGACAATGGTGACTTAAGACAATGACAATTAAGACAAAACCCATTTAAGATAGTTAGCAATTAAGACAAAATCATTAGCATTGGGAAGTTTGCATTGAAATATCATGAGTGGATGGTGGATAAAACTATATTTTTTATTTTTGAAAATCGATATTCAAACCACATGAAATTTAATCATGTCATATTTATTTCTTTTATATTATATTTTTATTTTTTCATTAAACCACATTCTAAAAAATTAATAAATAAATAGATAAAAAAATATTATTTTTAGGTTGGCAACTCAAGGGGATTTGAACTTTGAATCTCATGTTTTAACCATAACTGCTCCAACACTAATATTCTTGGGCATACTATGTTTTTTCCTGCTAACTGCTCCAAATACAACCTCTAAGAACTAGTAGGGTCCAAGAAAAAAAGCTACAAGTTCCCCAAATTTGATCTACATTTCATGGACAACCACATTTCCCCCAAATGTCCTCCACATATTTTCCTTGGTGTATTGGAGTTTGAAAAATACATAGGATACCACAAGTAATCCTAATCATAAGACTCAACTTTCCTAATGACTAGGAGACCTTAAAAATAAGAAAACATCTTAATTTATGCCTAAAATTACTAAAATTTCCTATCCCAAACATGAAATTAGAAATTCTACAAAATTATAGGGCAACAAGGAAACCAACTTCCTCTTCCAAAAATCTCTAAGACCTTATGGAGGACAAATACAAATTTTGAAACAAGTTGTTGAAATTATGCTCTTGCATCAACAACTACCAATGTATCCTTGTAGGCCACCCCCTTTAACAATAGACGTAATACCAATGTCCTTTACCAGCTAGAAGGAACTCCTTACATAATTCTCTGTTAGATCCCCTTAACCCATTGCAATGATTGTCTTTGATGTCTACCTAGTTGCAAGCACATTAAGCAGCAATGTGGCATATTGCTGGTTGAGGATTTCGATAAGTATGTGATTTTTTTGACATCTTGTGACTATCTCATATGTGAATATATAAAATCTTGGATGCATGTCGCCCTGACACTATAACATGACTTAGTATTGCCTATCATACCATTTCACTCCCTCCTCGAGACACCTAGAACTCGCTAACACTCCCTGTCACACACTCTTATTCATTCATTTATGAATTTTGACCTAGTGCGCCTCTGTCATGTTTTCCTGGCACTTCCTAACACTCCTTAGCACGCATTGGCACACCTAGGCACTTGGAACAACTTTGTATGCTTCCATAGCACTCTAACATGCCTTGGCACTTCCTAGAATACCGTGTCACTCCCTTCTTAACACACCTGGAACTGGCTTATACTTCATTTCCATGCATTTTAAACTAGTGCTCCTTTGCGTTTCGCTGACACTTGGCCCTCACACTCCCTAGCATGTGTTCATGCCACACCCTGGCACCTGCCACATCTTGCCATGCCTATCATGCCTTGGAACTGCCTAACATCTCTTAGTACTTCTAGGAATTCCATGACACACCTTGGTATTCCTTAGCTTTCATGTTGTCATAGATAACCTTTCTTTTTTTGTGACTTGGGAACCCAACCAAGTCATTGGAAAATCGATGTTGTGCCCAGCCCAAAGTTTCCCTTTGTCTAAAACTACTTTTTCCAACCCTTTATGTAACCATAGGCTTACCTCCTACAAGTCTTATTCTGACCTTCTCCTAACACACTTTATCCTTGAGACACTTGGAATTTGTTGACACTACTTGGCACACACTCTTATTCGTTCATTTCCATGCATTTTGACCTAATTCTCCCTTGCAATGTCCTGGCACTCCCTAACAGTCCTCAACATCCATTGAAACTTTTTGGCATGTGTTAGCATGCCTTTTCATTCCTTGGCACGCATTGACACTCCTTAGTTATCATGCCCTCATAATTACCCTTACTTTTTTGGAACTTGGGAACCCACCCAAGTCTTGCCTTGAATATAACAACTTGACCAAGTTACGGTTACTACAACTAGATTGTGCCTTGTTCACCTAATAAATGACTATAACCCCTCACCCATTTAACCCCCTAAACACTAAACCCCTAACCCATTTAACCCCCTAAACCCTTAACCCCTAACCCCTTAAACCCTAATTCCCGACCCCTAACCCATTCAACCCCCTAAACCTCTAAAACCCTAACCCATTTAACCCCCAAACCCTAACCCCTAAAATACTTAACTGCTAAATCCCCTAACCCCCTAAACCTCTTAACCCCTAACCCATTTAACCCCCTAAACCTCTAACCCCTTAACCTATAACCCATTAACCCCTTAACCCCTAACCCCTAACCCCTAAAATCCTTAACTGCTAAATCCCCTAACCCCATAAACCTCTAAACCCCTAAACCCATTTAACCCCGTAAACCCTAAACGTCTACCCCTTAACCCCTAAGCCCTTAAGCCCTAATTCCCAACCCCTAACCCATTTAACCCCCTAAACCCCTAAAACCCTAACCCATTTAACTCCTAAACCCTAAACCTCTAAACCCTTAAACCCCTAAACCACTAACACCTAAACCCCTAAACCCCTAAACCGTTAACGCTTAACCATTAACCCAATAACCCCTCAACCCTAACCCCTAAAATCCTTAACTGCTAAATCCAATAATTAAGCCCTAAGCCCCTAATCCCTAATCCCTTAACCATTAGCTCATTATTCACCTAACCCCTAATTGCGCCTAAATCCCCTAACACCTAAGCCCCCAATCCCTAATCCCTTAACCAATAACTCATTATTCCTCTAACCCCTAAATGCGCCTAAATCCCCTAACCCCTAAACCCCCAATCCATAACCCCTTAACCACTAACTCATTATTCCCCTAACCCCAATCCCTAATCCCTTAAATACTAATTCATTATGCCCCTAACCCTTAAGCCCCAAATCCCTAACCCCTTAACCACTAATGAGAATATACCACAATGGGCATGCACAAGAAGAAGAACCAAAGAAATCAAATTCAATAAAGAAAGCACAACCACCACTCCAAACTCGCTTCTCTAAAACACATACAACTGCAATAAATCCCACTGAAGCTTACAAATTTATCAAGCCCTAATTAACTTACTAACAAATTCAACAAGCCAACATGTTACAATTTTTTGAGTCACCCCCAAATCAATTAGTAATTATTGCATGAATGTACATTTGTTTGTAGTTTTATTTAAAAGGTTGAAATTCTCTCAAGAGCGTATAGAATATATCCAAAAGTTAAAAAAATGGAAATTTTGCTTACCTCCACAAGGTATCATCACACCCGGATAGGTGAAAACATACAAGTCTAAATCTTCTACCTCTAAGTCTCAATGACACTTCAACATGTCAATAACATACTTGCAACAATTCTTAATGAGTTTTGTCTATTGGCTAAAGAGATGTACATCCATCCATCCAAAAATAAACATCTCAATCAATCCAACACCATAAATTGTGCTAAATAGTTCATCATGTTATTTCAAATATTACAATATTTTCTTATATAGTTAGCTCACATGTTCCTTGAATATTTGAAAGCCAAACTACCTTAGCACAATATACCAGAAAGATTTGTACTATAAAAGACAAAAAAAGACAACAAACTAAAATAGGAACTTTAACTCTAGTCCAGACACTTCATTCTTAGTAACATGATATCTAATGAAGATGATATGTGGAAAAAAAGGCTTCATATATTTTCTATCACATGTCAAACTGAGTGAACAAACACATGCATAGAAAACATCAGAAATAGGGTTCATAGATCGACTTGTATTATATGGTTTCAAACCCTTCTTGTCTCCTTCAAGGGGGTTTCTGGATGTCCTAAAAAAGACTTCCTTTTGCTAACCAAATGGATTGTTTCTTTCACACATGTATGGAAACATACTTTCCAAATCATATTGTAATAGATTCATAAGGTGATATTATTGGTATTAACTACACCTTATTTGGAGACATCATTTTTATTGTAGGGGTTGGTACCTTTCTATTGGATGTGGTTGGCGATGTGAAGACTACTCAACCTCTAGTAAAGATTCATACTAACTCTAACAAGCTTATGGATGCTTTTTTACAAAGGGAGACCCCTCTAAGCTTAACTCATTGGATTTTTTGTTTGTTCATGCTAATTATTGTTCTCAACTTTCCTTCTCCAAGGGGCTAAGACTATTTGCTTCATTTATTTTACATGGTCTGATGAAAGAAGAAGAATGGAGATTGTCTCCACATCTTTTCCATTTCGCTAAGTTACAAAAAAAGAGTCAAATTCTATAGCCAATAGACTAATAGTCTCTTGATACACCTTTAGTGAGCTATGCATAGCTCTCACCTATCACTGTAGCTCAATGAAATGACATCTAATAGCTCCAAGACACCATTATAAATGGAGTAGTTGTGAAGTTGTTGTTAAATGATCGCCTCCAAATGTTCAATTCTCATGAATTTTGGGGGAGGGGGGTCTTTTGGTGTATTGAGCGGGGCGAGGGGACATAAGGGTAGCATGGATGGGTAGAAGTGAGAGGTTCGAGCATGGTTTACTAAGATCTACAATCCTAACATTAGAGAATGAGAAGGAGCCTTAGGGCCTTATGGCATAGGGGCTAGGTAACCCATAGGTAAGGTAATGAGAGAAATTGATAGGGGAACCCCCAATAGTTGTGACAACGGGATTAGGGGCCACATTATCACAACCCATACACACTTAACCCATAACCACTAAAGTCCCTATCCCTTTAACCCCGAAGCCACAATCCCTTAATCCATACACCCATAACTCATAACAAATTAACCCCTTGATCCCTTAAACCCAAAGCCATTAACCCCTTAACCCCTAACCACTAACTTAGAATCCTTGAACCCCATAAACCCTAATCCCATATCCTCTTAAAGCTTGACCCTTAACCCATAATCCCTAACCCCTAAACTCATTAACCCCTAACCCCTTAACCTTCTGACACCTAAATAACATAACCCTTAGGCACTTAACCCCTAAATCCCCTGACATGTAAGCCCTTGATGGTTAATATTAACCCCTAAATCCCTTAACCACTAATCCATTAACCTCTAACCCTTAAACCCCCTAACCTTCAAATCCCATAAGCCCTAACCCTTTACCCTTTACCCTTAACCCCTTGCTCCTAAACCCTTAAACCCATTAACTCCTAGAACCCCTTATCCTTTATCCCAAACCATAGGTGCTCCAATGCTAATATTCTTGGGCATATTATGCTTTTATCTGCTAACCACTCCAAATACAGCCTCTAAGAACTAGTAGTATCCAAGGAAAAGAGCTACAAGTTCCCCAAATCTGACCTACATTTGATGGACAATCACATTTCCCCCAAATGTCCTCCACATATTTTCCTTGGTGTATTGGAGTTTGAAAAATACATAGGATGCCACAAGTAATCCTAATCATAAGACTCAACTTTCCTAATTACTAGGAGGCCTTAAAAATAGAAATAAAAACATCTTAACTTATGCCTAAAATTACTAATATTTCCTATCCCAAATATGAAGTTAGAAATTCTACAAAATTATAGGGCAACAAGGAAACCAACTTCCTCTTCTATAAATCTCTAAGACCTTATGGAGGACAAATACAAATTTTGAAATAAATTGTTGAAATTATGCTCTTGCATCAATAGCTACCAATGTATCCTTGTAGGCCACCCCCTTTAACGATAGTAATACCAATGGACTTTACCTAGAAGGAACTCCTTACATAATTCTCTCTTAGATCCCCTTAACCCATTGTAATGATTGTCATTGATGCCTACCTAGTTGAAAGCACATTAAGAAGCAATGTAGCATATTCCTCGTTGAGGATTTCGATAAGTATGTGATTTTGCTGATATCTTGTGACTGTCCTGTATGTGAATATATAAAATCATTTTTTTGTACCAGTTTAATGATTGATTTTCCATGAATTTTAAACTAGTCCTCCCTTGTGTTTCCTTGACACTTGGCCCTCACACTCCCTAGCATGTATTCATGCCACACCCTAGCACCTGCCACATCTTGGCATGCCTATCATGCCTTGGAACTGCCTAACATGTGTTAGTACTTCTAGGAATTCCCTGACACACCTTGGTATTCCTTAGCTTTCATGCCGTCATAGATAACCTTACTTTTTTTTGCGACCTGGGAACCCAACCAAGTCATTGGAAAATAAATGTTGTGCCCAACCGAAAGTTTCCCTTTGTCTGAAACTACTTTGTGCAACCCTTTATGTAACCATAGGCTTACCTCCTACAAGTCTTATTCTGGCCTTCCCCTAACACACTTTATACTTGAGACACTTGGATTTCATTGACACTACTTGGCACACACTCTTATTCATTCATTTCCATGCATTTTGACCTAGTTCTCCCTTGCAATGTCCTGGCACTCCCTAGCACTCCTCAACATCCATTGACACTTTCTAGCATGTGTTAGCATGCCTTTTCATTCCTTGGCACACACTGACACTCCTTAGTTCTCATTCCCTCACAATTACCCTTAATTTTTTGGAACTTGGGATCCCAACCAAGTCTTGCCTTGACTATAACAACTTGACCAAGTTATTGTTACTACAACTATATTATTGCTTGTTCACCTAATAAATGGCTATAACCCCTCACCCATTTAACCCCCTAAACCCTAAACCCCTAACCCATTTAACCCCTTAAACCCTAAACCTCTAAACCTTTAACCCCTAACCCCTTAAACCCTAATTCCCGACCCTAACCCATTTAACCCATTAAACCCCTAAAAACCTAACCCATTTAACCCCCAAACCCTAACCCCCAAAAACCTAACCCCTAACCCCTTTAACCCCTAACCGCTAAAATCCTTAACTACTAAATCCCCTAACCCATTTAACAACCTAAACATCTAACCCCTTAACCCCTTAACCCCTAACCCCTAAAATCCTTAACTGCTAAATCCCCTAACCCCCTAAACCTCTAAACCCCTAAACCCATTTAACCTCGTAAACCCTAAACATCTAACCCTTAACCCCTTAAGCCCTAATTCCCAACCCCTAACCCATTTAACCCCCTAAACCCCTAAAACCCTAACCCATTTAACCCCCAAAACCCTAAACCTCTAAACCCTTAAACCCCTAAACCACTAACACCTAAATCCCTAACCCCTTAACCCTTAAACCCCTAAACCACTAACACCTAAATCCCTAACCCCTTAACCCCTAAACTGTTAACGCTTAACCATTAAACCATTAACCCCTCACCCCTAACCCCTAAAATCCTTAACTTCTAAATCCCCTAAGTCCCTAATCCCTAATCCCTTAACCACTAGCTCATTATTCACCTAACCCCTAACTGCGCCTAAATCCCCTAACCTCTAAGCCCCCAATCCCTAATCCCTTAACCACTAAATCATTATTCCCCTAACCCCTAAATGTGCCTAAATCCCCTAACCCCTAACCCCCCAATCCATAACCCCTTAACCACTAACTCATTATTCCCCTAACCCGAATCCCTAATCCCTTTAATACTAACTCATTATGCCCCTAACCCCTAAATGCGCCTAAATCTGCTAACCCTTAAGCCCCCAATCCCTAACCCCTTAACCACTAACACATTATTCCCCTAAACCCTAAACCTCTAACCCCTAAGCCCCTATTCCCCTAACCCCTTATTATACCAGGCTCGTGGTGCTTTCTTGAGGCCATACAAGGATTTCACTGCTTGCATGCTTTATGTTCCTAACCCTTCACAAAAAATCCTTATGGTTGGGACACAAAAACATTCTCTTTCATATCTCCATTCAAGAAAACAATTTTTACATCCATTTGATGGAATTTCCAACTTTTTGAGTTTATAGGGCAAAGAATTTCCATATGGTATCCCATTTTGCTATGGGGGAAAAGAGTATTCTCATAATAGACCCCTTTTTTTTGTGTAAAAAATTTTGCCACAAGCCTAGATTTATTCTTTTCAAATGAGCCATCTGTTTTATATTCGTTCATTTCCATGCATTTTGAACTAGTTCTCCCTTGCAATGTCCTAGCACTTCCTAACACTCCTCAACATCCATTGCCACTTTCTAGCATGTGTTAGCATGCCTTTTCATTCCTTGACACACACTGACACTCCTTAGTTCTCATGCCCTCACAATTACCCTTAACTTTTTTGGAACTTGGGATCCCAACCAAGTCTTGCCTTGACTATAAGAACTTGACCAAGTTATGGTTACTACAACTATATTATGCCTTGTTCACCTAATAAATGGCTATAACCCCTCACCCATTTAACCCCCTAAACCCTAAACCCCTAACCCATTTAACCCCCCAAACCCTAAACCTCTAAACCTTTAACCCCTAACCCCTTAAACCCTAATTCCTGACCCTAACCCATTTAACCCCTTAAACCCCTAAAAACCTAACACATTTAACCCCCAAACCCTAACCCCCAAAACCTAACCCCTAACCCCTTTAACGCCTAACTACTAAAATCCTTAACTGCTAAATCCCCTAACCCCCTAAACCTTTAAACCCCTAACCCATTTAACAACCTAAACATATAACCCCTTAACCTTTAACCCCTTAACCCCTTAACCCCTAACCCCTGGGATGCAGTGAAGGGACATGTTTTTAACAAAGTAAAGTATGAGCTTTTGGAGAATCCAGGGTGACTTTCCATGAATTGTTTTTTGAGAGAAATACTATAAGAGACTAAGGTTTGGGAGATATACCGTGGTAAAGGCTCATCCAATGATCATTTATAGTTAAGATAATAGGGTTTGAATGATGAACTACAAAGTGCAAACCTTCAATAAATCCTCAAGTCAAAGGAGCATCAAGGGTTCCCTCTTGGTGTGATAGTTAGGGCATCAATTTATGTGAAATTTCACCATCGTATTTTGTTTAAAATTGGAGGATGCCTAGAGCTCTAATCTAGCCTAGGAAGCGATGCCTTGCTTGAGGGCCTTTTGCTATTTTTATACACCTTATCCTTTTTTTATTTTAGCCTCTTTATGCATCATACTATTTTAGAGAAAATAAACCTTTATTCCCACACCTTGCGTGTGAGCCTCTTCTTGGAAACTCCACATGATGCAATTCAACCTAGCCATATATGCATGGTTTCTTTTCTTCATGAAGTCAAATTAGCCTTACATTTTTTAAATGCTCCTAGCCATATATGTTGGCAATTCAACGTAAATGCTCCCTTGTGTTTCCCTGAGAGTCCTTAACACTTCCTAGCACATGTTGGCACACCTTGGCACCTGGAACATCTTGGATGCATGTTGCCGTGAAACTATAACATGACTTAACACTGCCTATCATTCTATGTTACTCCCTCCTCGAGACACCTAGAACTCGCTAACGCTCCCTATCACACACTCTTATTCATTCATTTATGCATTTTGACCTAGTGCTCTGTTATGTTTTCCTGGAACTCCCTAACACTCCTTAGCACACATTGGCACACCTTGGCACTTGGAACATCTTTGTATGCTTCCCTAGCACTCTAACATGCCTTGGCACTTCCTAGAATACCATGTCACTCCCTTCTTAGCACACCTGGAACTGGCTGATACTCCATTTCCATGTATTTGAAACTAGTGCTCCCTTGTGTTTCCCTGACACTTGGCCCTCACACTCCCTACCATGTTTGTATTTCATCCATAAAAACAACAACCTAAACCATAGTAGATGATCACTTCATAATAAATCCATACTTTTTTGACATATCGGGCTGATCAAGAAGTTTACCTCCATCAATAAAGCCTTTGGCACCTCCATCAATAAAGCCAAATCAAAACTCTTCTTCCTCATTACCTCCTAGACCATTCAACTCAACAAGAGACACAGACCAAAACACAGAAAAATCTACATACCTAAAAAATATGGGGGGCTTGGTCTCAGAGACCCAGACTTGTTGGGAAAAGTTATGGGCACCAAAACTTGGTGGAGATGGATCACTAGCCCCAACACCTCTTGGGCAGCACTCTGGAAGGAAAAATATGCCCCATCTCACAACCTGAAGTCTCTAATCAGGCTCTCTGGAAACCTCAAAGGTTCCTCGGTCTGGAACCAAGCTTGGGAGAATAGAGGAATGGTCCAAAACCAGAGTGTTGACAGTGTTAGCTGTACAGCTGAACTTTACATCCATCGATTATGATGTCACTTGATACTGAAGGAAACTGGGGCGGCGACATGCTATTAATTGATACGATGGTACATGCAACTATTGAGGCAAAGAGTCATGGCCCACTTGACTAAATTTGTGACCCAACCAACTAGGAACAACCTTTCCAACATCCTAGCCCTAGGGAACCTCCCCAAATTCATTTACCCTCTGTGCCCAAGCCCTAATTTCCACCCATAGTGTTTTCAAACCACGTGCTCAGATCATCAAGTAGCTAACACCTCTCTTAGCCTCCTTAGAGAATCTTTAGTATCCAAAATCTTTCAACTTTATTCCTCTCCTCGCTCCCCAAAACTTCAACAAACCCAAACAATAAGAATTAATACATGATAAATAATCAAGTGATTTTAGTTATTTAATCAAAGTAAAAGAGTCATGAGAGGGCGAAAATTAATTTGATATTAAATTATTCATAAGGCTATAGTTAAAAAAATTATCAAGCTTAATCAATATTAATGCTAATCATAAGCTTAATCATTAATCAATGCTTTAGCATAATTAACCATATAATACTAACATATCCATATGAGTTATGTATATGTAGATAACATACACATACCTTGTATGTATGGTAATAATACCAACAAGAAATTACCAAGAAATTAATCTTCTAGTAGGTAGGATAATAACTAATCATAACATAAAATGGTTGGGGAGTGGGTGTTACAAATGGCTCCCTTATATTTATCATATATATCTTATATATTATTAATATGTGTCTATTACTTAGTAAATGAACTATTGTTCATTTCATTTTTCAAAGAATATTTTCTCTCACTCACCAATGTATTAAACGTTGTAAGAGTGACTGGTACATTTTCAGTACCATATATTCACTCCCTTTCTTTGTCTTCAAATAGAACACAATAGTAACTAGAAACTAAAATACCCACTAGTAACCCTAAAAGAATCAATAAAATTTTGTATCACGAGCACTATGAATTCTTTTGCAAAAGAATTAACCAATTGAATTAATCCTTATTGCTACTAGCTCTTAAGTAAACCTTTGACACTTTATTATTAAAAACATTGAAATAAAACTTGACATGGCAGCCCATTGGTGTTGGCATTGAAATATTTTAATATAATAATGTTGCAATCGACCCTCTTTACAATCAAATCCAAAACACATATTCCGTGGAAGAGTTGGTTTAACATTGAATATAGTTATCAGGTCTTTTGTATATCTCGGTATTAAAAATTTGATTCGAAGAAAAATCAGGTTACGTTCGGAATCCAGAGCTTAATCGGCCATTGCCTTTGTCAACATGAAGTTATCAGGGATATCTCATCTGAGCGCGTGTCGATCATTTGTTGATTTTGTCCTATTCCTGCTAAACCGATTGGAGAGTAGGTTGAATCTGGTGGTTGAGCTCTTAAGGTCTTGAGTGCGCTAAGCTTTGCCCCTGCGCACCTTGGCTCTCCAAATACTACTTGTTTAATCATATATTCTCCCCTCCTAGTACAGTACAGTGAAAGCTTCTGAAAGCTTTCCCTCACAAATGAAGCTGTCCACATCGCACAGTCCTGCGTGGCCGCCCAAGACATCCCATACAGCCTTCACAAAGCGGTTAATCCTGCCTATCGACACAGCAGCGATCAGCCTTGGTTTCAAGGGGTTGCGATGGAGAAGCATGGAGCTGTGATTCCTTCATGGAGAGCGGGAAATATTATTTGGCGCCAAATTTTCAGCGAAAGGGTACAACGCAGTTGCTTCAAGGTTTAGTTTGGAGTTCGGGTTTATATAACTGGGTTAACATCTGATCAACAAGCACAGGTTCACAAGTTGGAGAAATTCAATAAATTTCTGGATTCAAGCCCTAGATCAAGGTATTTAAGCTTCTTTCTGCTTTCCTTGCTTCTGAAACGCTTCTGCTTCCTTCCTTGCAAAAATAGTTTATGATGGAGAAATTTTTGGTAGTGTAGTTTTTGCTGGGGTGATTCTTCCATGTGATATGCAAAATAGGAAAGTTTGGGATCAAAATTTAGTTGAGAAGATTATTATATAGTTGGTTGAATTGACCAAGTCATTATGTTCATCATTTATATTTTAAATGTAACACAAGAGCTTATATAATTTAATAGGTGGGCTGACTATTTTAATATAAGTTAAGTCTTTCATGGTGCCTAAATTCTTCTTAAGCCCTTGGAGTGAAACATTTGGCTTTTTTGCTAAGGAGTTTGTAGGAAGGTTGGATATGTTGGAAATATCTCTCAAATTTTTCATTGGTTGCATCTTTTTCAAGACTAGGTTGGAGGAAATAGAGATTTTGGTTATTCATAGAAACAATTAAGTAGGGCATTTCAGCAAAGTAAAATTCAAAGGCTTTTCTCTACCAAAAACAATGTCACATCCAAATTTTGAGATGTGTTCCAATAAGATTTTGTAAAATATGTCTAATATATGTAAGATCATATTTTATAACCTCCCACAGTTTCCTTGTGCATTCTTCCCCAATTCCGATTGGTTGCTTCTAGTATTACAAAGTCCTTGACTCCATTGTCAGATAAGGTATTTGTTGCCATTATTCCTGCAAACAAAAAGATCAGAACCTACTCTGAAGCCTATAATTAATTACCTGTGAAGACTGGATAAGGTATTAAGTACTTGACATGTCTGCTCCCACTGCTATAGTGGTGGTAGCACCCACAGACGAAGAGAACAAAACTGTGCATACAAAAAATACAAGACATAAATTATCACTGGAGTAAGCCATGGAGACTCCTCAATGTAGAAATAATACTCTGTAATTTATAACAACACTAGGAATAACAGAGTCCTAGCGTTGATAATGAATTGATAATGCATTGAATTCTTGTGAGTAAGAGTTCTATATTTATAGAAGCTCAATGTGATATAAAGCTCGGTTTTCTTCCTTTAAAACGTAATGCCAACATTGTCCTGTTGCACTACATTTGAAAGGGCGACTCTGGGATGCAGTGAAGGGAAACATTTTTAGCAAGAGGCCATATGAGGTTCATGACCTTGCCTCCAACGCCCTCCACCCAGTTAGCACCGATCTCTATTGTATAACCTCCCATAGTTTCCTTGTGCATTCTTCCCCCAATCTGATTGGTTGCTTCTAGTATTACAAAGTCCTTGACTCCATTGTCAGATAAGGTCTTTGTTGCCATTATTCCTGCAAACAAAAAGATCAGAACCTACTCTGAAGCCTATACTTAATTACCTGTGAAGACTGGATAAGGTATTAAGTACCTGACATGCCTGGTCCCACTGTTATAGTGGTGGTAGCACCCACAGACGAAGAGAAAAAAACTTTGCATACGGAAAATACAAGACAGAAGTTATCTGGTTTGAAATCTGGTTTATTAGGTGGAGCGGTCTGGTCACCAGTTCTAGTTTTTAATATTATGCATCTAAGACATGAAATATATCAAGTCAATCTTCATGGTTTGTTCTTGCGCTCTGATATAAGGGATGATGACCGTCTTAGTCTTGGCATAAAACACAAAATCCTTTATATTTCATGTGAATCATTTAGGAGAAACGTGAATATCGCACTTCTTGTTCTACAACCATTTTTCTTCCTCGAAGATGTACTCATAATTCCTGTATTAATTTATTTATTATTGTACCACTACAATTTTGTTTATTTGTTTATTTATTGTTGGACTGTTATTTATTATTACAACCACAATCAATATTTTTAGTTATAGTTCTATATGTCACTGGTTAATTTTTTTACTTGCTAAAATCCAACAAATAACATATGTCCCTTGAATTAATAAAGCTATAACTCTAAAAGTATAATCTCCGTCATTTTCCATCTGCAATTCTCACCATACATACACTTAATTCTCTTGAAATACAAGATTGCAGTTGCACTGCTATGCCATCAATCTCCATGTACCTAGAGAGCACTTGTCATTCTCTCCATTTTTTTGATGTCAAAACTACTCATAATCTCTCCATTTTTTTAATGTCAAAACTACTCACAATTTCCAACCATTTATCATTATCCGATTCAACGATATCCATCGAATTTATACTCCCCTTTTTATTATTATACTCTTCTTCATATGAGTCATTTTTTCCCGAGTGCAGTTCTACCAAGTGGGGTATATTTTAAATTCCCTCTGCCCATTTCATTTCCATTGTTTACAGTTTAAATCCAATTGGTTGCTTCCAGTATTACAAAGTCCTTGACTCCATTGTCAGATAAGGTCTTTTTTGCCATTATTCCTGCAAACAAAAAGATCAGAACCTACTCTGAAGCCTATACTTAATTACCTGTGAAGACTGGATAAGGTATTAAGTACCAGACATGCCTGCTCCCACTGTTATAGTGGTGGTAGCACCCACAGACGAAGAGAACAAAACTGTGCATACGAAAAATACAAGACAAAAATTATCACTGGAGTAAGAAATTAATACTCTGTACTTTATAGCAACACTAGGAATAACAGAGTCCTAGCATTGATAATGCATTGATAATGCATTGAATGATTTTGAGTAAGAGTTCTATATTTATAGAAGCTCAATGTGATATCAAGCTCGGTTTTCTTCCTTTAAAACATAATGCCAACATTGTCCTGTTGCACTACATTTGAAAGGGAGACCCTGGGATGCAGTGAAGGGACACATTTTAATATTATAACAGTAAGAAATCCGAGCTAATAACAAGATTATATGATGGTTTGATAAACTGTAAGTGGAGATTACATCACAAAATTCAAACAGCAAACAGGTCTATGAAGAAGTCCAGAAACATGGAACTGTCATTTTTTAATTTATTTAATTTTCAATGTACTATGCTACAGAAATAAGGAGCAACAAATCAGAACATGAACTATAACATCTACTGTAGAGTGAAAAAATGTTGATTGATTCATAGAGAGTGATGGTACAGAGTATTTCACAGATTTACAGTCCTTTTTCACTGCCATTGGAAGCAAGGTTTCAGTGCTCCATCTGTGTCTATGTCTGCATCCTGTGGGACTGCAGCTTTATCTGCTTTTCATCCCCACTCTCTTCCCTCTTGGGAAAAGATATTATCAAAATCATTTAAATTAACCTTACATTTAAATTTTGAATGTAAAAATAATTTAACTTATTTAAAAATAAAGAACCCCAAAATACGCTTGTAGGGAAAAAGAAATGATCATGTTGGATAGATGCAGATATTTGGATTACAATGTGTGACGGACCAACAATATGCGTGTCCACAAATATGAGCCTTGGGTCCCATGATGATTTTGAAAAATAAAGATTCCATAACGATCAAGAGACACTTTCCACCACAGATTATATTCAAGATTACCTATAAATATGGGCATGCTGCTCATTCGGATTCACTCAATACTTTCTCTGGTTACTGCAACAAATATAATATACGAGAAAAGAGGTTTTTTATGTTCGTTTGTTGAGCTCAGCTCTACAATTTAATGCCTGGCCTTACTATCAAGTGATATGATCTAGAAATAATTTATTATTCTGATTTCAAGTAGAACAACTGTATTGTTCATTCTAGAATTGATTCAGTCCAAGTTTTAGTCTCGCCATAATGTCTCCCCAAGCTGTTGGAAGTCCATCAATTGATTCAAAAGCCGCAGGCAAGGAGATCCATGAGCAAAAAGACATAGAATCGGCCCACAATTGTTCGTCTTCTTCTCTAAGACGAGCAAGCCAGAAGAAACTGTGCTTGATAGTTAGATACAAATGGCTGAGATTGCTCTTATGTAATCTCTATGAAGTCATTCTGGGAACCAAATTAAGCTTCTTGTTTCCTCTAGTGCCTTTGGCTATTGCAGCAGACAGACTTCAAGTAGGAAATTTAAGTAGGATGTATGTCTCTCTCTCTCATATATATATATCTCTAGATCTCAACAAGTGCAGTGCCTTTTGTTTGCAGGTTTGGGTGTTCATCATAAGTTTGCTTGGTCTAGCACCTCTTGCTGAACGTCTAGGCTTTGTCACCGAGTAACTGAAAATTTGCATGGTATATATACCTAAGTTACGTGTATTCTATACTCTATTTCTGGTCCCACAAGCACACCTTGTATTGCAATTGTTTATACACTTGGAATTATGGTCAGTGACTTCATAAAATATTATGTTTTTGTTGGTTCTACAGTCTGATATTTTGTTGTAAATTGTTGCAGACAAATTTCATTCTACACTGGACCAACAGGTGGGATGTTTATATATATATGAACTATGTACTCATATTTGTGGATGCCAGATATCAGAATAATTGTTATATTTGAGAAAGTGTTTGACATTTCTAAGTAACTGATGCAATTCTATTGTTCATTATCCTACAGTTGGCGGGCTGCTCAATGCCACGTGTGGAAATGCAACAGAGATGCTCATTGCAGTGTTTTCCCTTTGCCATGGCAAGAACAATGTGGTCAAGTATTCTCTATTGGGGTCTGTTCTTTCCAATCTACTTCTGGTGCTTGGCACATCTCTTTTTTGTGGAGGAATAGCCAACCTGAAAAAAGAACAACGGTTTGACAAGGCAAGTGATATTTTTTTAGTTTTTGTTTAATAACTAAATCAAGTCCGAGCTGCTCTAGATATTTATTCATGGAGGGGCTAACCATGGGTGTTATATTGCTATATGATGTAGGTTGTTTCTGGAATAAACTCCAGTCTTCTTATGATGGCTTCACTATGTCTCATGCTACCCTTGGCTCTTAAACAATCTATGGCATATAGTGAAGCAACTGTATCAACATTACAACTATCTAGAGTCAGCAGCATCATCATGCTGATAGCTTATGTTGCATATTTGTTCTTCCAATTAAGGACACACAGGCAACTGTTTGAAGAAGGCCAGGTACAAATTACTTAATAAATTGTAACTATAACATTGGCACAAGTCCTGGTGCTTCATTGGCACCATACAATCATTAACATTATACTTGTGTTACAGGAAACATAAGGTGAAGAAGATGAGGAAGAACCATCCATAGGATGCATAAGTTCTATTGTCTGGCTCTGCACTCTGACTGTTATTATCTCCCTGCTTTCTCAGTATATTGTCGAGACCATTGAGGTGAATATTAATTCCTTTCAAAGGTTAAACTAATTTTACCGAATTTATATTCTACTTGTTCGTTAATATTGATATTTGGATCAGGACGTGGCGGAATCATGGGAAATATCTGTGAACTTTATCAGTATAATACTGTTACCGATCGTAGGCAATGTAGCCGAGCACGCTGGCGCCGTATTATTCGCTCTAAAAAACAAACTTGTGAGTACCAAAGTTATAGGCTAAAATATTTTTGTTAGTGGGGTGTGTAATATTAAACAGGTAACCTTAACAACCTGTTAGTGCTGCTTCTTTATTTGTCACATGACAACGATGTCATGTTTTTTCCTTATTTTCCTTATTATTTTGAAATTTGAAGGTTTTAATACATCTCCTTCTGATGCAGGATATATCCTTGGCTGTGGCTATGGGTTCTGCCACACAGATTGCCATGTTTGTGGTATGATCTGCATATAGAGGAATTGATCTTGGTAGTATTAATGTCTTTATTGAATAGATCTTGAATATCAATCGCTTGTCTTTGCAGATCCCCTTTATAATTGCTCTAGCCTGGATTATGGGAAAACCCATGGACTTGGATTTTCATATCCTGGAAACTGTTGCTCTATTTTCCACTGTACTAATAACAACATATATCTTACAGGTATGTTCTCGTTAGCATTACCATGTGGATGATACCCTA
This sequence comes from Pinus albicaulis, assembly GCA_034641835.2. NCBI lineage: Eukaryota > Viridiplantae > Streptophyta > Pinopsida > Pinales > Pinaceae > Pinus > Pinus albicaulis. Next base: position 638,967,886 of record CM076575.1, on the reverse strand, counting down.
TAGCAATGCATATTATATACTAGAAATTTATTTCCTTCATCGTTTGCCCTTAGTGAAAATATAGGAATATACACTCGCCTGATTCATCTTACCCTTGATTTGTAAATAATCCAAAGGGTAAGATAGTTGTATGCTTATTTTTTGTTATGGTATTTAAATAATATGTTTGCTCTGCTTTTATTTATATCATGTAATTAATTTTTGTACAGGATGGAACATCAAACTACATGAAGGGTTTAGTGCTGCTGCTGTGTTACTTTGTCATTGCATCGTGCTTCTTTCTATTACAAACACCGCTCAAATGATTTTTTCCATCATCATCAAACTGTCTGAATGGAACATAAGGCAAATTTCTGCCTGGTATGTAACTTTCATCTCCAGTAGCTACCTTGACAGTTTTTCCAGTTTCTTCCCTAGGGAGAAGATTGTACATTAGAATCTGGAATAGAGAGGATGTGGATGGAGTTGTAGAGAGTTCAGTACTCTGCTGGTGTGGTGTAGTCTGCAGGGGTTCCTTCCCCAGTTGATGGATCAGTTGATGGCAGGCTGGACACTGTGAGTGATGACCACGATGTTCACGAACCAGTGTAGCACCTGGAGCAGAGCCAGATGATACAACAACTTCACTTGGAAGCTAGCGAATCCGAGCCAAAACGTCAGGCTGAGTCTGTAAAGACTCCGTGATATGGCTAAAGCTGATAGGCTTTAGTGGCTGGATTGGCGGACGACCAGACTGGGTGACTCCTTTATACCTTGTGTAGCTGTCTTCCCAATTGGTAGGGTACTGGATGCTAGTCCAATCAAAAGTGATGGGAACTGCATCAGTACTAGTGTCTCCTTCAGACACCTGGAAATTCTGTGGCCTGGTTTCCCGCATAGGCTTTTGCAAAGGTGGGAGACTGTCATTGCCAAACCTGACAATGCATAGGGTTTTTAGCTGAATAATCTTCAAAGTTTCAGCCATGTCAAACCCTTGAGGGTGGATGTAAGCTTGCAGCAGGTTATAGATGAATGGATCATCTAATGACACAGAATATCTGGGATAGACTATCCCAAAAGCAGGTCCATTATGAAGGGGGCTAGCAAAGCCACCTATGACTGCATTTGCAAACTGATTGTGCCTAGTATCCACGACTATGCACAAGGACTTTATGTCCAGGTAAGGTTGAACAAGGGGATTCAGACCAAACCGTATGGATCCAAGATGACAATATTTAAACCCTTTCCTTTTAACCCAATCTATTTGAGCTTTATCCAGTAGAGGGATCTGGGTGGGTTTGTCTTGGGTAGAGAAAGAGATATCGACAGAGGATTGTCGTATCTGGGTAGAAGAAAAGTATCTATACAAAGGCATGTTATAAACATCACTGGCCATTACAGGAGGGATTTTCCAGTCAGGGGATGCCTCAGGTTCATTTATAGTAATAGTACTACTGCTACTACTAGCTTCACGGTAAGAACCACGTCTTTCTGCAATAGAACTGAGTGTAGTTGGGGCTTCTATCTCGACTTGAGATAACGAAGGATCCATGGTTGAGTAAATAAAAGAAACACTATATTTTCAAGAAATCTCTAATATTGTGGTGGAAGCAGGAGTAAACAATATAATGGAATACTACAACTTCTTTCTGTAATGCATAATGAGGTAGTCTTGCTAAATGTGGTTTTATCCCTGATATATTCTCTAGGAGTGCTACACTACATAATTGAATTTTCTGCGACTGCTAATTTAATTGGTGGAATTTCTGGGTGTTTTTCAATGAATCTGTTTAGCTTTGGTTCAGAGTAATACTTGGGAGTCTATATTTTGCTCTCTTTGTTCATGATTAGGCACAATTTTAGTATTAACTTTGCCTATTTTCTATTTCATCAATGGTTTGCAGCATCATGTCAATCGAAAGGTGCTATAGAATGAGGGTTTGTCTTTTTCTTTTATCTCGTAGAGGCAACTTGTGTTGGGTTCTATGCTTGCAAGGATCTACCAAAATCCTCAAAAACAATGATGTGAGCCAATCTTGTCTGCAAAGGATGCCATCTCCTAGAGGCTCGTAGTTGTGTTGGGTTCTATGCTTGCAAGGATCTACCAAAATCCTTAGAAACAATCCTCGAAAGCAAATATGTGAGTCAATCTTGTCTGCAAAGGATATTAGTTGTCGGCTTCCAAGGGAGTTTTCGATATTGAAATTACTTATATTTTGAAGGTAGATCAATTAACTATGCGACCAGTTGGCATTGGACTCGTAAAAAGGATTCGCAACAGCCATCTATTGGTCCAATAGGTATTTTTGACTCTGTTAGCTTCTCGCTTTTTTTTTTTTCCATGAATATATAATTGTAAAATTTTTTTGCCTTTGGTTCAGGAATTCCACAAGCATCTGCTCAAATCTCTCCTCCTCAATAGCTGTTGGATTCAAAAAGAAACTCCTTGCGATCATCAATGCAGGAACAAGAAGATAAACTTATACTACCTATTACAACAGCACAAGGACGACACAATTGCTGGGGTTGAATACACCTATCAGCCATTTGCAGTCAATGTGGAATCCTTCTATGCAATATTCATCAACTTTTTAGCCTTTTCTTGTATTCGTGCCTTCTCCCTTCCAGCTTCTTAGTATATTCAGTACTGCACAACTGCCACATCCATCCATTGCTAGAGGTGGATCAACACCCATATCCATTGTTTCCTCCAGGTTTTATACCAATAATGTTTGGGAAAACGTTTTTAGTATACTGCACCACTGCCACATCTATCCCTTGCTAGAGATCGTTCGTCACCCATATCCATTGTCTCCTCCAGGTATTAAACCAAGAATGTTTGGGAAAAATGCAAATTGGAAGTGGTTTCTCTACTTCCATTTTATCCTTGAAAGAGTTTGAATATGATTCAAAATTAATCTTTTACACAGTTGGACAACTTTATATGATGCCATAGAGATTGATGAAAGGGAGCCAGCCAATTTTTTCGGGCAATGATTGTACAATGCATTCTGCCTCCTATTAATAATATGCAGGGCTGTGATGAAGATGTTGGTACACTTCCAGATGAAAACCATAGCTAGTAGAGAAAGGTAAGGCATCAGTGCTACTGCTGATCCTCACATCACATAATAAACAATAAATGAGATTTCTTGTTAGGTTTATACACTTGGGTAATATATGGTTTCTTATAATATCGTTTATATATTTTTAACCAGTTTTCCTCCTTGTGATGGAATTGAAGAAACTTAGAAGTCCCACCTTAGCCTGTAACCTAGAGTATATTTGTAAACTGGCTAGGCAAAAGTATGCAGATTATAACTTCGTTTAACGGCAAACCCCAATCAATGGTTTAGTAATTATGAAATTGGACTCTATTTTGTGGAAATATTCTTGACCAGTTTGTTTTGATGGGGGTACTGTCAAGATATTTGCTTAAGAGACTGGCTCGCCTCATTCTAATATTTATCACTTGTGACCTTTAGCAGATCCTCTAGATTTAATAATCTAACTCAGGCTAATTTTAATTTGAATTTTTTCCAGAAACCTGAGTATACTTCTAATTTTATAATTCCACTCAGTCATGTGACATTGGTTTAACTTCTCTTTGCAGATGCGTCTAACAGATGCAGAGGTTCAATATCTGATTGATGAATTTTTACAGGTTGAAAGCAAGGTATGCTTGTTGTGCTGCCCCTGATTCATTTAATCATGGCCTTGCAAGATTTTGTAGTCTTGAGATTTAGGTAAAATAAATTTTGTTGGTCGAGCTGCAAAGATATTTGCTTGTATAATGAGTTCATCAGTTCCTTTGGTGTAGTGATTTTTTTCAATATGAAAAGGCCCTCCCATCTTAAAGTTACATAGATATGTAATCTTCAATATTTTAGGCAGTGGAAGCTCAAGAATCATTAGAGGAAGAAACACTTCTCCATGTTGAAAGGGATGTTGGGTCTGAGTTATCGGAGTCATTAACGGGCAAAAATGTAAGAGCCTCCTTTACCTATGTTGTCCTTTTTGAGAGTTTGTTTCTTATGTTTATGCATATTGAAACTAGACAGATTATGTATTTTGTGCAGTTAGAAGATGCTGTTGAGAACAAAATGGAAAATTTCAAGGAACAGTGGGAAGGTACTCTTAAATGTTTGTTTGGAGGATGAGAGTGTAGTTTGAAGATGTTGTTGAGAACGAAATGGAAACTCTCAAGGAACAATGGGAAAGTACTCTTGATAGTTTGGAGGATGAGAGTTCAGTTTTGCTGAATTAAACAGTGGGGAATTGGGAATTGGCACTCTTCGGGAAACTGCACATTGCTCTCTATGCAAGGGTATTGGAGGTCAGACCTGCCAACTTATTCACTTCCCTGGGAACTGGGGGTTGGTTTTCCCTATGTAACAATATGTACAACACATCCTGCTCAAATCACATCGCAGGAGGAGGTCTGTAAAACATATTTCAATAAATTTAGCATTATTAACGAGTCATTTGAACTGTTTAAGCATCACAGCTTTTGTTTGGCATTTTGTTTTGATAGTCCAGAGCAACCAGAAATGAAGATGGTTTTCGTCCCTACATTAGATTTAAAGGTTGTTGAGATATTGAAATCCTATATTTCATAGATATGAATGAATGCGAGGGATATCAGTGCTTTCTGTGAGCCAGAAAAAGGGAAAGAGGGGGGAATTGGAAAGGAATACTCAAATTCAGGTTGTCACGGAGCAGGGACATAAGTTGAGCATCTCAAGTCGTATGGTGGCCAATTCTAAATATAAAGTATCTAGAGACAATGTGCAGCAGCACCCAGATTTGGACAAGAATCAGACCAAGCCTGATTCCTTTCCTCTCCCAAATGTAAGAAAACTAGAATATATGTGGATAATTCTCTATCAACAGAACATCCTTATGACAGCACTGGAATTAAGTGTAAATTGGGCAATCAATTGTACATTCGGATGCATATACATTTTTGCTATTTTTTGTTATCAAGGAAGCCAATTCCAATTATACAAAGGTGTTGAAATGGTGGAGCTAACCACTGGATATGAATTTATTTTTCCATCATTTAATGTGATTCAACCTTTTCGATTTATGTCAGAGATTAAACTCTCTTTGTAAGATGGAGAAATATTGTACATTTTTCTTTTACCTCATAATAGTCATGAAATGAAGTTCCAAATTATGAGGATCTTGTATGTTCAAATTCAATGGCATGAATTTATTTTCAGCGAATATAAGTGTGATGCCTTATTATTTTCAAGTTTTCTTTCCAGAATTGTTAAGTTTTGGGAAATTGTTTATTCACTTAGATTTAAAATGACTGCTGTTAGCTTTAAAAAAAATGAAATTTATTTTTTCTTTCCATAAAAAACAGATTAAAGGTAATTAAAATCACTATTTGGGAACTTGAAATGTTGAAACCACGTTAAAATAACATTTAAAATGATTTGTTTATTTTTTTTAAAATATTTTTTCATATCGTCTCTAGAGAGACAATAGTTTGAATTATGGACATATAGTCTCTATAGAGACAATACATTTTTGATCTCAGCTGTTATCCATAAAGAAACAAATGTTATTGTCTCTACAAAGACAAAAATTAAAGTGTCTCTACAGAGACAAATTGTAGACAAATGAAATTGTCTCTAGAGAGACAATAACGCTTATGTCTTTATAGAGACAATAATAATATGTGTTCTATATTGTCTTTATAGAGACAATTGTTTGAGACAGTAATTTTGAGACAATTGTTTGAGACATTAATTTTGAGACATTAAATTTGAGACACCCGCTTAAAGACAATATTTAAGACAATACACAATTTTCTTTTTGTCTCTAATTAAGACAATTCACTGTAAAATTGTCTTAACTATTGTCTTAAAACACCCCCACATGTAGTAGTGTAAACATTTTTTTAATGTCAGGATGGAACATGAAATATCTGTGGTTAACAGATTTTAATTTGAATATACTCTTTTTTGAAATACATTGAATATTTTACAAGCTAGGTATAGGTTGCTATTAAATTGATCAAATCAAAACTTTAAAATGGAATGAAGAAGCATTTCTCACAAGAAAATTTATAGCCAGATGGAAAAATATGTAAATATGTTACATAAAAATGGAATTTCATTTTAGGTTAATAGTTTGCATTTTTATTAAATTTAGGAATTGTTTTATTTAATAAATATATATGAAAAGTAAAATTATAAATAAAATAAAATTTTTACTTAATATATTGTAATTAATTAAAAATATTTATATTAATAAATCAGTTCAATAAAATATTAAAATATATCTAATTTAATTGAATAAAATATAATAATATTATTATAATAAATATTATGTATTATTATAATAGTAGTATTTTAATAAGAGAATACATAATAATTATATAATTATAAGAGAAAAGAAAAGGAGAAAGATCACTATCAAATTAGAAATTAAATTAATTGAATTAGTATATATATATATATATATATATATATATATATATATATATATATATATATATATATATATATATATATATATATATATATATATATATATATATATAAAGCATTTTGAATATAAACATGAATGGAACCGTTTTTTTGGTGGTTATTTATCATCTTTTTACTTCATTTTCAATATTTTTTTTTTCAATCATATAGGATCTATATCTATTTATATGATAACTCCCAAATTCATATTAATTTATACGAAATGAGATCTAATTTTTCACTGATATAATTATTTTTTATTAAATATTTATAATTATTTTTTATTAAATATTTATAATTATTTTATTAAATAATTAATTATTTAATTGTGATGTATTTTCTGGATTAATTATGATGATTTGTTATATGGATGTTTAGAATCATTTATTAAGATTCATTATCAAGATAGAAATGAACCATGTATGAGTGGTTAGTCGTGCTATTTGACCTATGCAATTCACCAACTACATTTATGAGCTCAATGAAGGATTTACTATATCCTTTAATAAGTTCATTTGTTAATGTTTATTTGTATAATATACTGGTATACAATGCTATCACATTTGATGTAGGTGTTGGAGACATTAAAGAAGCACCAATTACTAGTAAATCTCAAGAAGTGTGAGTTTTCACAGTAATATTTGGTGTGTCTCGGGTATATGATAGGTGGAGAAGAGAAAAATATAGATATTTCTAAGATTAATGACAACATGAAAAGACCAATGCCTACTAATGGTTCCAAAGTCAAGTGTTTTGTTGGCGAAACACAATACCTTAAGAAATTCATAGCTTTTTTTTAGCTATAGTAGCACCACTCCATGCCATAACATAAAGTGGCAATAGTTTCTAGTGGGGAAATGGATAGTAGAAGGCCTCTGAGGAGTTAAATAAGAATATTAGTAAAACTCTAGATCAAACATTACCGAACTTGTAGAAGCCCTTCAATATGTAGATAGGTGAAATTGTGTATGCTACAGAAGAAAATTTTATTTAGGGAGGTAGGCTTGTATGCTACAATCCTAAAGTATTTCATGAAGTAGTTATTAACTACCCTACCTATGATAAGGATATATATACGATGGTGCAAGTTGTGAATAAGTGGAGATTTATATTATGGGAAAGGAGACAACAATCCATATATATCACCATCTACTACAATGCCTCTCAACCTAGAGTAAGCAACAAAAAACCAATATTTACAAGTGGATGGGATTTCTACACAATTCCAGTTAGTGATCAAGTACAAGAATGTCAACACAAACAAGTTGGCTAACATGCTTTCAAGTTCACCCACATTAAATATGACATCTTTGGGAAATAGAATACACATGAAGCCATTTACTAGTGGTGCATACATATAAGAATATTTGGATGATGATTTCAAGGAGTTTTTTTAGAAATTTTAGAGTCAAATTCATGTGTATGATGGTGTCATCACCATTGATTACGATATCCAGCATCAGTTACTCTATAGGTTGGATAAGTCATGCTTTCCTAAATGTGAGTGATTTTAGTTGATTAGAGAGGCTCACAACTTTGAGGATGTAGGGAAATTTGGTATAGAGATGATAATGGCCAACTTGTAGAGGTATGTGTAATCACTCAAGATGTAAGAACATGTAGCTACATTTTTTATATTTGAGGCTTCTACGATCTGAGTTTTGTAGAGAATTTTTTTTATGATCCATTACTTGAGAATTATGTAGCTAGGTTCATAAGAGGATGCATGATTTTTTGTACCAACAATTCTAATAATAGGAAATAGGGTATATATCATCCCTTACTTGTGCACACACATCATTGGGAAATCATTTTCATGTATGAATAAGAAATAAGGGACATGATACTTGTTCATAAGAGATGATAGGTTCAAAAAGATGTGTGTTTTAATGGCCTATAAACATACCATCAGTGGGAAATAAATAATGAACTTATTGTTTGGAAACTTTTGGGTGCACTTTGGGATATCGAGAAGCATTGTTTCAGATAGGGACATGATATTTCTTAGTCCATTTTGGACTACATTATGTAATAATATGGATATGAAGTTGAAGAGTTCTACAATATTCCATTCACAAATAGATAAGTAGAAAAAAATAGTCAATAGGAATTTGGTGCCAATTTTGAGGGGTTACAACCAGAAGCATTTGAAGACCTATGATGAAAATTTAGTATATATACAAAACCCTTAAAATAGAGAAGTCCACACTAATACTTCTAAGTTCCCGTTTGAAACTAGTTTTGGATATTTTCTACCTTCACCATTGGATATTTCATATAAGAAACAAGGAGGAGTGATCTTACAGTGGATTCCTTGAGGTATGAAGCAATTGTTGAGAAGATTAGGTAGATCCATATACATGTATAGTAGACACTACACAGGTCACATGAAAAATATAAGGCTAGGAATTATCAACAAAAAATAGAGAAGTTTTTCAAGGTGGGAGATAAAGTATGGTTACAATTGAATAAGGAGAGGCTCCATGATCTCGGTAAGAAAATAAACACTCCACGGTATCATCATTTTGAGATACCGGAAAAGGAGGAAGTTCACATATAGACTCATTCCACCTCCATATATGCACATTTACATAGTTTTTATTGTAGATAATCTAAAAATCTATGAGCCTTCCATGATAGATCAAGAAAAGGAATGATTTCTTCCTTCTGTAAAGGATTTGGTACCCGAATATTAGGCATAATTGATCAAATATATAATTTTGCAAAATATATCCAAAAATATGAGATAAGGGAAACATTTAATTTAGAATATTGGGTTTAAAGGACAACTTGTAGGAAAAGCTAAATGATATACGCAAGAGAATGTAGAAGAAAAAACTTTTCACCTCATTCAGTAGAATATTTTAGCGATCAAAAGCATCCTAGAATGGGGAGTCGTGATCTAGATTGCATCATTATTTTTTTTCATCCATCTCGATAATTTTATAGTGGAAAACATGGAGGAACAAAATAACAAGACCATTTTTAACGTTGGGACCTTGTTTGGGAAATTGGGTTTTGAAACCTTCCAAGAACCCATTGAGGCATCAAAAGGAATTTTTTTGGGGTCAAAAAAATGTTCCTTTAGTGAAAAATCCATTACTCATATTCTCCCCATAGATACCTTTCCAACAATACAAGAATCGGCCTAATTAGAGTCCATATGAAAAATCTATATCACTTGAAATTTGACCTTCTTGTTTTTTCCACCATAATTTGAGAGGATGCCACATCAACCCCATTACTCATGTAAAATGTGTTATCCATGTGATCTTGATGAAGAGGACTATAAAAGAGTCAATGTTATAACTCCAGTTAAGAGTTGAATGGGTTAAGAATAGCCATGTGATCATGATCAAGAGGATTCTAGAAGACTCAATATCATAATTCTAGTTAGATTTGAAGGGGTCAAGCCTAATCACTAGTAGGCTATCAATTTGTGTTATAACTGAGCCACTAGGAGGAAAAATGGTTCAATTAATTTTGAGTACATTTCGTTCCTTATATGAATATATTATTTATTAGGGATAGAGGACATAAGCCTTACTTCTTTATACTCGTAACCATTTTCTATTCAGATAAAGAGAGCAAAGTGATCTTACCCTCCACCTTGGTTTTCTCGTGAAGGGGTTTCCCCAATTAAATCTTCGGACAAATTGTGGTTTCTGGGTTTGTATTTTTATATTATCTATTTTATTTATAATTATGATTTTCATTCATACACAATAAAAAATAATTTATAGATCTATAAATCTAAAGAGAAATAAACCCTCATAATGTAGATTCTAGATTTAAATACAATTTATCATATCTATTTTGGTGAAATATCTAGTGGAATATCTATGACACTTTGTATATCATTCACTTGATTATAATTTATATTTCTTGAAAAGTGTTTACAATTTCTATTTATGCTAGTTAAGTACATTATACTATGTCTTAAGGCAATATTGGAAATTTTCAAGAACAAAAACTTGAATAAAGCCTCTGGGCATCCAATGCTAGTAACAATAGCTCAAATTACTACATAGGACCTACCAAGGATATATTTCCTCTTTAAGTTGTGGATGTGTCTAGTTTGCCTATTTTTAGCATTAGGTAGGACTCTCAATCCCCTAATCATTGCTAGGAATAAAACGTAGGTCTTAGGAACCTAGTGATCCTTCTATGACTCAAGGGACAATAAGAAATCCTTGAACCATTATGCTAAAAGTCACTTTCAATAATTTAATAAATGAAGATGTATAACTTCTTTCATACTCAACATGGAGTTGACATGTGGCATTTGAAAAAAAATAATAAGGAAAAAAAAAACATTAAAATATGAATCATAGATAAAATATTTCAATAGTCATGTTAGGTAAATAATATACACACATTTATTTTTCCAAAATAAATGATCTAGAGTCAAGTATTAAGGAGGTGTGTAATTTATTTTGTTCATGGGGTTGGAATGTCAAATTTAAAAAAATTATTAGCAAAAAAATTCAATAAAAATAAATACAATATTTCAATATGAACCTTAAAAAAATAATTTTATATCAATTTTATAAACGGAGTGAATGATAATCAATATGCACCTTAAAAAAAATAAATTTATATCAATTTTATAAACTGAGTGAATAATAATGTAAGTGATAGAGAACAAACTCTTAATTTTAAGCTCCACCTTAAGTAAAATAATTTCATATCAATTTCATATAGAGAGAAAGATAAATAAATTGAAAGTAAGCATTCAAAGAAATATTTAAGAAATAAATATATGGGTTATGAGAAATAAATAAAATAATTGAATATCTTCTTTGAGTAAAATATTTTAATATCAGTGCATAAAACAAATTAAATTAAAAAGTTTCTTATTGCAATAAAATACATTTTTTGTAGTAGAGTATGAAATGGATGCCTAAATTCTTACATTATCAAGATGGGTTTGGAATAAGTCATTTAAAAAATATATAAATGGATAAATAATATTTCAATGACCACTGTAAATAAAATATTACAATATCCACCTTAAATAAATTACTTTTATATCAACTATATAGATAGATAGATAAATATCATAATTGACAACTACGAATATTTTTAATCTTTTGACTCTCTACTTTTTAATACGAGGTACATGTGTAAATCCTTTGGTGTTCATAATGGATTTCAGTCATGGAATCATATATTAGAATCAATGTAAATCATCCATAACTCTTGGCATATATAAAACCCTCCAAATCTTGACGGAAAATTTCCACATAGAAGGATTTGATTCATCTCAACACATGACACAAACCCATTCCCTAGGCACCTCATTATTTTTATATGCTTTAAGGGACAAAAATGACACATTGAATAATTGTGCATAAGGTCATTTTCAATAATATAGTATGAGAGAGGTGTGTATTCCTTTCATGCTCAACACTGAGTTTACTCGATATATATATATATATATATATATATATATACACACATAAAGAAAAAATATCCAATAATAACCATAAATTAAATATTTCAATATCCACCTTAATTAAAATAATTCAATATCAACTTTATATAAAAGGAGATATAAGAGAAGACAATTTCTTGTACCATTAATAATTTTTATTCTCTACCAAATATGAAGGAGATGCATATTCCTTTACTGTTTAATATGGAGGTGGAATTCACATGTGACACTTAAAAAATAATAATAAGAAAAAAATATTTCAATGTGAATCATAAATAAAATATTTTAGTACCCACCTTAAGTTATGTAATTTTATATCAATTTTAAGTATGGAGAGGAAGATAAACTCGAATCTTAATTTTAATTTCCTCCTTAAATTTAATAATTTTATATCAATTTTATATAGAGAGAGAAAAATTAATTGAAAATAAGAAGCTCTAATTTAATGGATAGGTGCTTTGTGCGAGGACTAATATGCAATTCATTCAATTCTTAATATGGAGTTGATATTTTGGCATTCAGAGAAATATTTATAAGATACAAATATTTCAATATGAACTATAGAAAAAAATATTTTAACGTCTAGTTTAAGTAAAATATTTTAATATGAATACATAAAACAATCTAATGCAAAATGTTTCTCATGGTACTAAAATGACACATTTTGTAATATAATATGCGGAAGATTGATACTTCTGGTTTGACATGTATCATTTAAGGAAAATTAAATAGAAAAACAATAATTCAATGCCCACTATATCCACCTCAAGGAAAATAATTTTATATCAACTTTATTTATAGATTGATAGATATAATAGTTGAAGGCTAGGAAGATTCTTAGCCTTTTGTCTTTCTAGTTTCTAGTATAAGGAAGATGTGTATTTTTTTATGTTCATCAAGGAGATGTCACATGTAATATATATACTAGGAACATGTGTAAATCAATTACAACTTTGTAGATATATATAACCCTTTTAGGTACAAACCTATTTTTAGAGTGAAAATCTCCAAGAAATATTTGGGCACAAAGGTATTTCATCTATCTCAATACATGATACAAAAACAATGCTATTTAACTTAATGATATTTATATGTTCGAAGGGCCAAGAATGCCTCCTTGAAAAATTGTGTTAAAAATCACTTTCAATAATCTGATATAAGGGAGATGTGCAATTCCTTTCATGTCCAAAATGGCGTTGACATGTTACATCTTTTAAAAATATTAATGAAAATATAATATTAAATGTTGATCATATTAAATATTTAAATATCCACCTTAACATAAATTATTCTATATCAAGAGTATTGTAACCTCCTCTTTTATTCCGTTACTATTTACTTGTTACTACATTATTTATTATGACACACATTTAGAATGGGTAACGAATGATGCATTCGTTAGTGACACTAATATATGACTTTTATTTAAAAAATTTAATTAAATGATAATTTTATTTGAGTAAAAGGTGAAAGTAGCTGTGTGGTAAAATATTCCAAGAAACACAGGAAGAGGTTAAGACCGTTTTGACAGCTACCTTCCCAAAAATGATTTAAGGAAAAATCCTACGAGGGAATGGGGTGTTGTGCAGAAATGGGGTGTGGAATTGAGAAATAGACTATTGCACTGAGATGTCTTGAGCTGGTAGGAGAACCAGTGGAACTTAGTTTTCACGAGGTCTAACTTCTATCTCAAGAATATTACCTCAGCTTGGTGCAGAGTTAGGGGGGAGCCAAGGAAGTAATAGCCTCGCTCAAGGTTGGGTGGACCAACAGTTACTGCATACAAGGTCTCGGATTAGGTATTTTCGAGTAATTTTTATTTACTATTGAATACTTTTTATGATTGAATCATCCCGAAGATTGAATTCTGCATCCTTAAGTATAGATACTAAAAAAAAAGTAGAAGTTATAATGTTTTTATTTAAATACAGTAAATATTGCATTGCTTATTCATAGAAAAGTAAAAGAAAGTTAGAAATAGTTTACAGTCAATTTTTTATGCACAAGAAGAACACATTTGAGTATCTTTTACCATAAGAACATAGAAATGCATAAATATGATACATATATCTATATTCACAGAAAAACAAAAAGGTGTGAGAATTACATAATAAGTTATAAAGACACCGAGAACCATATATAGGAGGATTAGTGCTATAAAGTATAGAAATTTCTACATTTGAAAAACAAGACTGCATATTAAGTTCTTTCTGACTATACTTAAAATTGAATAATTTGTGTGCATATGCATGTATGAAAAGCTAAGGAAATGCATCATTTAGTTGTAGCAGTCCACCATAGAAAACAACAGAAAGAGTACCAGTCAGAATGTAGACTAGACTGTACAACTATGTACACTCAACTTCTTAACCTTGAATATTCATAACTACGGAATAAACCAGCTGTCGGCGAGACTAAAAACCATAATAAACTTTTGAAGAAAACAAGAAGATGCTAGACAAATGATGTTGTCTTATTACTTAGAATGGTTTAATCATTTTGACTGAGGGTTTAGAACCCTAACCCATGGGGAGGGTCCGGATTTCGGTCCCTCTATCACCTATCCACCTTTGAACTATGGAAGGAGAGCCATGGTGCAATAACATAAGAAATAAATAGACTACATCAAGAATCAAAACACGTAAAAAGAAAATTTGTTCTTCTACCAGAGAAATATTTTAGAGAAACTATAATAAGATTCCTTTGCTTAAATAAAAAGTATGCAATTCTTAAATTACCAGAGATAAAACTGCTTTGGCCAGTTTCTCATTGTGTAAGCATTAATAGTTAAACGATTCAAAGCATTGCCAACATAAAAGAGGCTTATGCCAGAATTAACATTTGGACCCAAAGTCTATAGTTCAAAGTTTAACAACATAAAAAATGAACAACTGTATAATCAAAGTGAAAGGGCTGAAGCCCTTTGGAAACTTTAGTCTACAATTATAGGATTTAAATGGAATTAAACATCTCGGTTGACCTGCTACCATTTTCTTGAACCCAAAATCCAACCTGCAATACAAAGAGAAAGGAAAATCTACTGAGTAATTGCTATAGGGGTAAATACCATGGTGTGGCAATTAACTGAGCTTGAACAAGAGTTATCGTACTAGCACCAAGTTGGGACCGAATTCCAAAGAGTGCCGAAGCTTTACTGTTCAGATTTCCCATACCTACAATCACAGTGGAAAGGGGTTATTACCTGAAAATAAAAATAAAGATAGTAACGAAAACTGAGAAATAAAATGAAGGTAAGTCAAACCCTTACCTTACAGCTGAGAAGGTCAACGAACAACCGATGTAAGAAGATACCCAAATCCATCATCCAACCATAGCAATCGAATATTCTTGGAATAACATTAAGGAAACTGAGAGCCATATGGTTCCGACAACCCAAATTGCATGGTGTTACCTTGGAGAAAAATAAGAAATACTAGAATTTAAACCAAACCAGGACCGAAATATGAGGTTTAAACACTAAAATCAACGGATGAAGAAGAGCCGAAACAGATAGTTTACCTCTCTCGTTAGCAAGCGGGGATGGATATTATCCATCGGCGACAACCCAAGTTCAATGTATAATGGCTGACAAGGAAACACATAATATTTACCATCTTGTAGAGTAGAAATTTTGAGCATCGACAAGCAGAATGAACCATTGGTGGGGAGCTAGGGGTGGGTAGTTACCCTAACCCTACCCCTTCCAAACATCCACCTTCGGTTGAAGCAAAAACGATTGGACACTCCAGAACATGCCAGTAAAGATAGCCAGTAAGCATGGAAAGGTCCTCGTGTCACATGAAGATGTGATGGCCATCTGCAACAGATTCGTGAAATTAATATTCATACTTGTGTTGACAACTTGCACCCATTGGTATGAGAGTGGGTACATTACGGCAGTCAGGTATCAATAAATATTATCCACAACCAAGAAAATCAAAAGGACAGTGGAGCAATAACGAGCTTAATGATAAGCCGTCGAAAGATTCAAACCAATGTCATAAGAAATAACCATATACCTTTACTCTACTGCTTATGATTTATAACTTTGGATAAATGCATGCAAATGTGACTTAATATAAATCATTTTATTATGATGTTAAATTTGTTTAGTTTATGTAAAGAATTTTTTTTATGGTGTAGATGTTACAAGTGGTATCGAAGCATAAGTTACAAACTGGGGCCAAATGGGCCAGAACCATACTATATTTTGTGTTATGAGTTCTATTAAAATTAATGATTTGATATTGTGTTAAGCACAGGAACAATTTCCTGTAATCCACCATGAGAACAGGATCAAGTCAACACCCACCCAGAAACATGGGAGAGACCCATCCTGTGACCAATCCTGAGGTCAGTCCCGAAATGTGGGTGCAGTTAAGTGTGGACCAACATCAACAGACAAGAAAAATGCTAGAATAACAACAATGATAGAAAAATAAGTTGTTGGACACTGTACAACAGTTACAAACAGAAATTCTTAAAGCTCACAGTGACAATCAAAGGTTGATGAGAGAACACAAGAGGATATTGAAGAGTCTATCGGATAGACAGAATCCTCCCAGTGGACAACCTAGCCCTAAGAGAAACACTAAGGAAAACAGATAACAATTCCAAGCAGTACATGATCATGTCGAAGACAATTGAATTCCAAGAAGCCATAAAAGTCGAACATATAATGAGGCAGAATCTAGAAATTTCTTGGAAGAACAGGAACTGAAAAAGCAGAAAGTAGAATTTTAGGGAGAATTTTGGAAGATCAAGCCTCCTACCTTTGATGCAGAGGTGGAGGAAATGGTGGAAGCTTGGATAATAAATATGAATAAGTACTTCCAAGTGTATGAGTATAACAAAAAACTCAAAGCTCACCTAGCCATTTACCAACTGCGGGAAAAAGAAACGCTGTGGTGGGAGGAAGTGAAGAATGTACAAGGAGTGGAAGATCAAAATGTAACTTGGGATGAGTTTCAACAGTATTTTAAAGATAAGTACCTAAATAAATGATTTTATGATGAGAAATCCTGAGAATTTCATGATCTGAAATTGAGCCAAATGACCATGGATGAATTTATTACAAAATTCACGTCTCTATTAAGATATGTACCTTACCTGCATGATGAAAAGGCCAAGGTGCAACGTTTTTTGAGTAATTTTCCAATTCATATGAAAGAAAAATTTGAGTTCGTAATCTGAAAACCATGGATGAAGCAATTAGGAAAGTGTGAATGTGCTATCAGTAGTCCAAGGCGAAGGGAGAAGCTGGGAAAAGTTGGCTACCTCGAAGGGCATAAACGTTTTACCAATAACACAAATAATAGATCAAGAAATTTTAAGAATGCTGCAAGGCATCCACTCAATAAACATAATGGAAAAATCAAAACCAGAACCAAGTGGACTAGGGAGGAAAGGCCTAATGAAGCTTCTAGTAGACCCGATATTAGGCAACCCTAGAGACCTTCGTTGCAATGCTGGGGATGTGGAGAAGCACATCACTTCAAAATCTTTCCACATCGAGGGAGGAATGAGGTAGCAGAAAATTTGCAAGAAGAGTCAACGGTGGGGATGTAGCTCGAAATATACCCAAAATCAACGCGACACTGGAGGATCGACAAGTGGATTACCAACCAGCAATGATAGAGTTAGAAGCTAATATTCAAACCCGAGTTATTTCTATTCTACTTGATCCTGGTGCTAGCTTGAGCTACATACACCCTCGTGTAGTTGAAAGTAGTAAGTTGCAAGACTAGAAATTTAAAAAGCCATGGCTAGTACAACTGGCTACAGGGACTAGAAGACGGGTTCATACTAAGGTACCCAATTATGAACTGAGTATTGGGGACTAGCACATAGTTAGGGAACTAAATGTTCTACCAATTGGATCTTAATATATATTGCTGGGGATGGATTGGTTGGAAAGAAATTGGTCCTTAGTGGACTGTAAGAATAAGGTCATACATTTTAAGTCTAATGATGGAACAAGACAAGAACTGCAGGGCATAAAAAATCCTTTGAATTTGTGACCTATTACAACATCACAGCTAAGTAAATGTCTAAGGAATGGTTGCCATCTTTATGTAATTCAAGTTGGATTCACCAACACAAAAGATAATACTGCTATGCTGGAAAATATTCATATTGTACAAGAATTCCAAGATGTTTTCCCTGAGGAGATTTTAGGGCTACCACGAAAACGAGACATATTTTACTATTGAATTAATACCTGGGGCAACACTTGTGTCTCAAACTCCATACAGAATGAGTGTACCAAAGTTAGCAGAGTTAAAGATGCAATTGCAGGAATTGATGGATAAAGGTTATATTCAGCCAAGTGTGTCCCTAGGGGGAGAATCGGTGTTGTTTGTAAGGAAGAAGGATGGTACTATGCGTATGTGCATGGATTATCGTCAACTCAACAAGCTAACTGTTAAAAACAAGTACCCCCTACTATGCATCGATGATTTGTTTGACCAAGTCAAAGGAGCTACAATATTCTCCAAAATTGACTTAAGGTCAGGCTACCATCAGATTCGTATCAAGGATGAATATATAAGAAAGAATACTTTTCATACCAAGTATCGACATTATGAGTTTGTGGTGTTACCGTTTGGGTTAACCAATGAACCAAAAAAATTTATGAGCTTAATGCATGGAATCTTTCATCCATATTTGGATAAATTCGTGTTAATTCTCATTGATTATATACTAATTTACTCCAAGAATGTGGAGGAACACAAGGAACACCTACTCATCGTGCTGAAAGTGCTTAGAGAACATCAGCTCTATGCCAATTTTAGTAATGTGATTTCTTTAAGGAGCAGATCCAATACTTGGGGCATGTGATTTCAGCTGAAGGGATAGCTCTGGACCTGAAAAAGATAAAAACAATTATGGAATGGAGGGTTCCAAAGAACGTAGCATACATATGCTCATTTATGGGTTTGGCTGGTTACTACCGACGATTCATCAATGGTTTCTCTAAAATAGTGTATCCTATTACCTCTTTGGAAAGGAAAGGACGATTTTTTAAATGGACATAAGAGTGTCAAAACAATTTTGAGCTATTGAAAGAGCTGTTAACTAATGCTCCTGTTCCGAAGGTAGAAGGCCCAAGAAAATAATTTGAAGTATGTACTGATGCATGCAAGGAGGGTGTAGGAGTAGTGTTGACTCAGGAGGGAAGGGTCATTTCTTATGAGTCTAGAAAGTTGAAGGATCACAAGAAGAGATATTCGGCATATGATTTGGAGCTAACTGCGGTTGTGCATCCCTTGTGGATATGGAGGCACTATCTGCTAGGGAAAAGATTCGTGTTGAGAAACGATCATAGTAGCCTAACCAACTAATTTATGTACGCTGATTTGAATGCCCTCAAAGCCAGATGGAATGCATTTCTTAGTGAATTTAATTTCGATATTTAGATTGTGAAAGGAAAGGAGAACAAGGTGGCAGATGCCTTAAAAAGAAAACTGCACGGTATTTATGAACTTTATTTCAATTAGATTGAATTTAATTTTTAGGACCAGATTATGGAGGCAGCAAGGGAGGACCCAAAATATCAGACCTTGTGGCAGCAAGTAAAAGAGGATGAAAAATTGGGGAAGCAAACCAAGTATGAACTCAATGAGAAGCAGCTTCTAGTTTTTCGAAAGAGAATATATATTCCCAATCAGAATAATCTAAAAATAGTTATTCTAGATGAGTATCACAAGAGCACCTATGCCGAGCATCCAGGATATCAGAAGATGTTAACAACAATCAGAAGATACTACACCTGACCGAGAATGCGAAGGGACATAGAAGAATATTTGACCAAGTGTCTAAAGTGTTAGAAAATTAAGGTTGAAAATCAGCATCTCGCGGGATTGGTTCAACCGATTCCAGTGCCTGAATGGAAGTGGGAAGTCATTTCCCTTGACTTTATCACTGGGCTACCTAGGAATAAAAATCATAATGATTCAATTATGGTGGTAGTGGATAGATTCAAAAAAGTGGCACATTTTATCACTGTTCAATCCACCTAAAAGGAAATTCAAATTACTGACATTTTTATGAAGGAGATCTTCAGATTGCATGGTATACCCCGAGCAGTCATTTCAGATCATGATGTGAAGTTTAAATCAAAATTCTCGAAGATGCTATTTAGTGGACTGGGTACGTAAATACAATTTAGTACTGCCTACCACCCACAAACAAATGGGCAAACAAAAAGGGAAAATCAAGTTTTAGAAGACATGTTGCGCATGTATGTAATGAAACAACCAATGAAATTGGAGGAGTACCTACATTTGGTTGAGTTTGCATACAATAATGGATATCAAGAATCTCTTAAGATGAGCCCTTTCAAAGCATTGTATGGGAGACAGTGTCAGACTCCTATAAACTGGATAGCCCAGAAAAAAAAATGATGCTTGGACCAAATATGTTGGAAGAGATGGAGCAGGAGGTCAAGAAAATTAGGTAGAACTTGAAGGCAGCACAGGACCGGAAAAGGTGTACACAGACAGAGAAAGAACCTTTTGGGAATTTGCAGTGGGGGACCATGTGTATGTGAGAATCAAGCCAAAGAAAAGCACTCTACAATGGAATTGTTGTGCCAAGTTGGCTCCCTGCTATTGCGGACCTTTAGAAGTCTTAGAGAGGATAGGGTAGGTGGCCTATCGATTGGCTTTACCAAGCCATATATTAGTGCACAATGTATTTCATGTGTCTTTATTGAAGCATTATGTACACAATTCGAAGCACATCAGACATTGGCAGGGTATACTCATAATTCAACAAAGACTTACTATTTGCATATATTAATCTCCGATTTGAACTAATTCAAAATATTACTGTTTGCAGGTAGAACTGGACAACGAGTTCCTGGTAGAACCACAACATATCCTAGATCGGAGAGAAATAACGCTCTAGAAACGAGTCAGCCCCCATGTTAAAGTGTGGTGGAAGCACTTTGGCCCAGAGGAGGCTATTTGGGAAGACGAAAAATTTATGTATGAGGCTTATCCGTAGATGTTCACAGAAAACGTGTAACACCAAGGATGATGTTTATCTCAATGGGGGAAGATGTAACCTCTTGTTTTATTCCTTTACTATTTACTTGTTGTTACATGAGTTATTATGACACACATTTAGAATGGGTAACGAATGATGCATTCGTTAGTGACACTAATACATTACTTTTATTTAAGAGATTTGATTAAATGATAATTTTACTTGAGTAAAAGATGAAAGTAACTGTGTGGTAAAATATTCCAAGAAACCCAGGAAGAGGTTGAGACAGTTCTGACAGTTACCTTCCCAAAAATGATTTAAGGAAAAATCCTAGGAGGGAATGGGTTGCTGTGCAGAAAGGGGGTGTGGAATTGAGAAATAGACTGTTTCACTGAGATGTCCTGAGCTGGTGGGAGAACTAGTGGAACTTAGTAGTCACTTGGAGAAGTGTCAGACTGGACTTAGTCCTCAGGTCTAACTTCTGTCTCTAGAATATTACCTCAGCCTGGTGTGGAGCTAGGGGGGAGCCGAGGATGTAATAGCTTTGCTCAAGGTTGGGTGGACCAACATTTAATGAATACCAGGTCTCAGATTAGGTATTTTCAAGTAATTTTTATTTACTGTTGAATACTATTTATGATTGAATCATCCTGAACATTGAATTATGCATCCTTAAGTATAGATACAAAAATAAAAACTAGAAGTTATGATGTTTTTATTTAAATACAGTAAATATTGCATTACTTAGTTACAAAAAACTAAAAGAAAGGAAAAAATACTTACATTCATTTTTTTATGCACAAGAAAAACACAGTTGAGTATCTTTTACCATAAGAACATAGAAATGCATAAATATTATACAAATATCTATATGCACAGAAAAACGAAAAGGTGCTAGAATTACATAATAAGTTATAAAGACACCGAGAACCATATATAGGATGATTAGTGCTATAAAGTACAAAATTTTCTACGCTTTAAAAACAAGATTGCATATTAAGTTCTTTCTAAATGTACTTAAAATTGAATAATCTGTGTGCATATGCATATATGAAAAGCTAAGGAAACACATCATTTAGTTGCAACAATCCACCATAGAAAACAACAGAAAGAGTACCAGTCGAAATGTAGAGTAGACTGTACAGCTATGTACACTCAGCTTCTTAACCTTGAATATTCATAACTGCGGAATAAACCAACTGTCGGCAAAACTAAAAACCATAATAATCTTTTGAAGAAAACGAGAAGATGCTAGACAAACTATGTTGTCTTATTACTTAGAATGGTTTAATCTTTTTGACTGACGGTTTAGAACCCTGACCCATGGGGAGGGTCCGGATCCATGTCCCTTTATCACCTATCCACCTTGGAACTGTGGAAGGAGAGCCGTGGCGTAGTAACAGAAGAAAGAAGTAGACTACATCAAGAATCAAAACAAGTAAAAAGATAATTTGTTCTTCTACTAGAGAATGGTTTTAGAGAAACTATCATAAGATTCCTTTGCTTAAATAAAAAGTATGAAATTCTTAAATTACCAGAGGTACAAATTATTTGGCCAGTTTCTCATTGTGTAAGCATTAGCAGTTAAACGATTCAAAGCACTGCCAACATAAAAGAGGCTTCTGCCAGAATTAACACTTGGACCCAAAGTCTATAGTTCAAAGTTTAACAACATAAAAAATGAACAACTGTATAATCAAAGTGAAAGGGTTGAATCCCTTTGGAAACTTTAGTCTATAATTACATGATTTAAATGGAATTAAACATCTCGGTTGACCTGCTACTATTTTCTTGAACCAAAAATCATGCCTGCAATACAAAGAGCAAGGAAAATCTACTGAGTAATTGCTATAGGGGTAGATACCGTGGTGTGGAAATTAACTGAGCTTGAATAGGAGTTATCGTACCAGTGCCAAGTTGGGACAAAATTCCAAAGAGGGCCGAAACTTTACTGTTCGGATTTCCTATACCTGCAATCATAGTGGAAAGGGGTTATTACCCGAAAACAAAAACAAAGATAATAACAAAAATTGAGAAATAAAATGAAGGTAAGTCAAACCCTTACCTTACAGCCGAGAAGGTCGACGAACAACCGAGGTAAGCAGATACCCAAATCCATCATCCAACCATAGCAATCGAATATTCTTGGAATGACATTAAGGAAACTGAGAGCCATATGATTCTGACAACCCAGATTGCAAGGTGGTACCTTGGAGAAAAAGAAGAAATACCAGAATTTAAACCAAACCAGGACCAAAATCTGAGGTTTAAACACTAAAATCAATGGATGGAAAACATTGAACCAAACTAGATAGTTTACCTCTCTCGTTGGCAAGCGGGGATGGAGATTGTCCATTGGCGACATCCCAAGTTCAAGGTAGAATGACAAAGAAGGAAACACAGAAGATTTACTGTCTTGCAGAGCAGAAATTCCGAGCAGCAACGAGTAGAATGAACCATTGGTGGGGGGGTGGGGGTGGGTAGTTACCCTAACCCTACCCCTGCATGACATCCACCTTCGATTGAAGCGAAAACGATTGGAAGCTACAGAACAGACCAGTAAAGAGAGCCAGCAAGCATGGAAAGGTCCTCGTGTCACGTGAATATGTGATGGCCATCTGCAATAGATTCGATACATTAATATTCATACTTTTTTTGATAATTTTCACCCATTGGTATGAGGGTGGGTACGTTACTATAGTTAGGTATCAATAAATATTATCCACAACCAAGAAAATCAAAAGGACAATGGAGTAATAACGAGCTTAAAGATAAGCCATCGAAAGATTTAAACCAATGTCATAAGAAATAACCATATACCTTTACTCTACTGCTTACGATTTATAACTTTGGATAAATGCATGCAGATGTGAATTAATATAAATCAATTTATTATGACATTAAATTTGTTTAGTTTATGTAAAGAAATTTTTTTATGGTGTAGATGTTACAAATATATACAAACATAAAGAGAGATAAATTGAAAGCAAATAATTTCTTGTTTCATTGACAAGTTTTTTCTTCTTTTAAATATAACGGAGATGTATAACAATTGGATGTTTAATATGAAGGTGACACACGGTATTTAAAGAAAATTAATAAGAAAAATAATATTTCAGTTTGAAACATAAATAAACTATTTGAATATCCTTGTTACACAAAATATACTAAAATAATATTTGAAAAGACACATACACACACAACACTTAAAATTTCAAAAGTCACACATACACACACTCATAAAGAAATTAAAAATGAAAAATTAGTATTGTGCCTGCGAGACGTCTAATTCTCTATGTACCAGAAGTTAACATATCACATTATAAAATTATTAACCAAAAAAAAAAAATGAATATCAACATTAAATAAAAAAATTCAATATCAATTCTAAGTGAGGTAATTTTATATCAATTTTATATATAAAGAAAAATCAAAATCAATTTTTTTCACAGGGAAAAAATTCATAATATTTCATTAATAGAAAAATTACATGTTACATTTTACTGTACAATGTCCAAAGTGTATCAAAACACAACATAAGATGTCCATAATAAACTCATATACACTAGCTAATCGGTGCGTGCTAAGATTACAATACATATGTAAGTTCTGGTGCATGAAACTTACATAAACATACAAATAAGTAAATAAATAAATATCTTACAAATAGCTGCCGGTAATAAGTACTATCAGTCGGTGACCAAAAAGGTGCCACCATATGTGGTAGAACAAAAATATAGTTAGGCATCAACTGCCTCTAATACCTGTAATCTATCAATAAACGGTCTGTGAAAATATCTGTAAACTTGTGCACCATCATGTTCAGTAATGTGCCATCTGCCCCACTCTAGCACCACAGCTTCTTTGGATAATTTCTCTGCCACTTTGTTCCTTTGCCGGTAAATATGAGCGACAAATATTGAGTCAAAATGAGTTTTGAGATGCATAACTTCCCACATAATTGCAGTAAGTGTGTGAGTGTAACACTGTGTAAGAGAGTAGAACCAATTAATAAAAACAAGTGAGTCTCCAAAAATTTGAATACTGTTGCAGTTTTTTTCACAAACGAATAGGAGGAGTAGTTTAAGAAAAAGAAGCTCGGCATAATTGTTCGTTATAGGCCCCAATCCCATTTTAAGGTGGAAGTAATGATCGCCAGATAAATGCAGCACGACACCACCCCCGCATCCCAACCGGTTAGTAGCACCGTCGAAATATGCCCATGGTCTGGTATGGTATATGAATTTAGGGGTAATAATTCTCTCTTTGGACAAAGTTTCGTCATCGGGGATAATACTGTAAGTAGCAATGGAGTAGGATGCAATATAATCTCCAGGAATCCTCCTGTTTTCAAATATGAATCTATTGTGGCTCGTCCACAACTACCAGGCTAGGATAAGGGGAAGATTTCTAAGCTTAGTGTTAGTGGCAGTCTCCCTCCACCAGACTGTCCACGCATCGGATATGTTAGGACCCTACCAACGGTGAGGGCACCTAAGACCCTGAGTGACAGAGTGCCAAATAGGCTGTATGGCAGTGCAGTTGAGGAAAATGTGCTGGGCTAATTCCTCCTATTATAAACAGTAATAACATCTTGAGGACCCATGAATGGCCCACCAATGAAGATTGTCGATTTTGGGAATGCAGTTATTAAGGATGCACCACATAAGTAGTCTATTTTTGTGTGGTGCTTTCAGTTTCCAAATCTCCTGCCACCACCAAATTTTCTCTTGGGGCTCCTTGAGATGACAGAGCGTCATGTACTTAATTTTAGGAGAATAGGAGCCATTAGGAGCAAGTGCCCAAATCAATCTGTCCTCTTATTCCGTGAGCCGAATGTGAGTTGCCTGAAGGGTTCTGATATATTTTTCCTAGTCCAAATGTCTAGCTCGGGGAATACAAAGATCCTGAGCAGTTAGCCAAGCCCGAGATTGCCAGTTTGTGCGCTCCTGATCCGAAATCTGGGCCAGGTGATGGTAACCTGCAGTAGCTAGGTAATCCGTGATCCATAGTGGTAATTTGAAATATTCACCGCTCCCAGACCACGAATCAGTACCAATTCTGACAGAGTGGTCTGATCCAATTTTCTAGGAGAGCCCCTTTTGGATTAAATGAGCGGCCTTTGAGATGGCTTTCTAGATGATGGAGGCTCCAGGAGGCAGGAGAATATTGTTGCAAATCCAGTCAAGTGTGCTTCTGGGAGAAATTTATTTTGCAATGGAGACATCCCTCCAAAAACTATGACCGGATATCAGATGCCAACACAATTTAGCTGCAAGTGCAGAGGCAAAAAGATGCAGATCTTTAATGCCCCATCCTCCCCATTGTTTTGGTCTATTGATGCACTCCCAGGCAATCCAAACATAATGTCTGTCCTTATTCTGATTACACTAAAGGAAATTCCTACAAATCTTTTGAATACGACTGGTGACCCCCTTTGGTATCCAAGCAAGGGACATCCAGTAAATTGGAATAGCCTCAAGAACATATTTAATAAGAACCAGTTGACCAGCCCTAGAGAGCCACCGATGGTACCAGTGGTTGATGCAATGATCCACTTTGGCAATCGGCCAATTCCAGTCCTTGATTTGATAGTCATTAGGTTTTAGGTGGAATCCCAGGTATTTCAATCCCTCCCCAATGTTGTGAAGAGTATAAGGAAAGAAAGCCAGAGATCTACCAATCTCATGTGCATATCAGTTTGCCATGATAATAGTCGATTTGCTGTTATTAGGGGACATTCCGGTCGCTTTACAGAAACTTTGAAGGATTCTTTCAAATTGAAGTGAGTCCTGGTAGGAGCCATCAAGGAAGATAAGTACATCATCAACAAATAATAGGTGAGTTAGATGCAGTATATCATTGATAAGAAGTCCATGCAGCTCCCCAACATCTTTAGCTTTTTTAATGAGGGTGGAGAGTCCCTCCATAACAATAACAAATAAAAGGGGAGAGAGTGGGAAGCCTTGTCTCAAACCCCTTCCTGCATGAAAAAAGTCTGATGCAGTGCCATTCAGGGGTATGCTGAATGATGCATGGCCAATGCAGCCCATAAACCAGTCAATGAATAAAGAGGGGAAACCAGTTTGGATGAGGATAAGGTGGAGGTATGTCCAATTGAAATGATCAAATGCTTTTTCAAGGTCGATTTTCAGGATAGTACACTTGAGATTCTTGGTTTTGATAGAGTGTAGGGCTTCCTGAGCCATACCTATGGCTTCATGAATCTGCCTCTGGTGAAGGAAAGTGAATTGTTCTTTGGCAATGTGAGCAGAAAAGAATGGGCTTGATGCGATTAGCAATAATTTTAGAGATGATTTTGTAGATGCAATTACATAGAGAAATGGGTCTGTAGTCATGGAAAGAAGTGGGGTGATCAATTTTTGGAATGAGTGCAATGAAAGTAGAGTTGAACCCATCATAGATTCTGCCATGTTGCCTACTATCTTCAATGGCAATAAGAAGGTCTTTGCCGAGAAGCTCAAAGAAGTGTAAGTAAAATTCGATAGGAAATCCTTCAGGGCCAAGAATTTTGTCCTTTTTGAACCATTTAAGGACCCCCTCAATCTCCTCCATAGTGACCGGTTTAATTAGATCCTCGACCTTCTCTAAGTCCACAAATATGTTGAAAGATCTGGAAATGTTCATGATCTCCGGCAGGTCGTAGTGGAGTGGGGCTCTGTACTAATTTGTAAAGTGCTAAATACCCATGTCTAGGAGTTGAGGGTGGGTTCGTGCCTTGAAGCCAAATTGGTCCGAGAGTTCCCAAATGATATTATTGATCCGTCTACCATTTGCATGGTGTTGAAAGAATTTAGTGTTTTCATCACCAGCTTGTAACCATAGAACATGGCTACGAAGTCTCTAATCAACCTCCTTTTGGCATAGTAATTTCGATCTTTTCAATTCCAGAGTGATGAGATGATCCTTAGTAGCTGCTGAGTAGTATCCCAAGAGATCAGAATCATTGAGTTGTGATAATTCCAACTCAATTCTGCGCAGCTCTTCTTCTTCCAGTCTCTTTTTGTTTTTTTCCCATTTTATAATTATGGCCTTAATACGGTTAAGGTTATCATTGATAACCCTGGCAGGTTCCCGACCTGGCCACTGTTGACAATGTTGCCATTCCTGAGTCACCAAGTCACAATACTCCCACTCCAGGAGCCATCTGGAATTAAACTTGAATGGGGGTCTAGCACGAAGGGGACCAACAAAAAATTCCAAGTAGACGGGTGAATGATCCGATATTCCACCCATACCCACCCATTGCCTGACGGAATTCATATGATTAAGAAGCTGTTGTTTAATTAGGAATCTGTCAAGCCTCCGTGCCCGACCTGCAGTACCAGTCCTTCTATTCCTCCAGGTGGGTTGTAATTTAGGCATATGAATGTCTATGAGATCATCCGATTCCAATAAGGAGGAAAAATAATCTGATAGCGGATCCGGGACAACATGGGCACCCCAGGACTCAACCAATCCCATTGAAAAATTTAGATCACCACCCATAATGATATGCGGGTCCTTGAGAAACGAACAGCTTAGTAGAGTATTCCAAAACACTTCTCTGTTGGTACATGGAACATAAACATTGATCAGCAAAATAGGGAGTGCAGAATCCCCAAAATGTATCTCCATCCCAATAGTGCACTCCTTGCCCCAACAGTTGATCATCCTGGTGGTGCGGTTGTTAATGCGAAGCGCACAACCCTTGGATCTTCCCTTTGCATCCAGGGTGATGAAGGTCCAATTAGGTAAAATCGAATTGAGAATATTATGAATAGTAGTGCCCTCCCCCAAAGTCTCTTGTAGAAAGAGTACATCGACCCGAGATTTGTAGAGCAGGTCCTTAAGCGCCAATCTTTTATCAGGGTTGGCGATACCCCTGCAATTTAAGGTGAGACAAATCATTGGGAGACCCCGCTGATGGGTTTTCTTGCTCTAAGAACCCTGATGATGGAAGATTGAGTGCCCGCTGCAACTTCGAGGTTAGCTCTTTTAATGGACCTTGCAAGCGTCGATGGTCTACCACGGGCCCTAGGAGTATAAGCACTAGTACCCGAGCCAATGCCTAAACCAGGTAGGATGTTCGAATGAGAGGTGGAGCAGAGGTAGTAAGAGTGCCCAAAAGCATTTGAATCAGAGGAGGAGTGGGAGGTACTGTGGGTCAGATTCGCACAAGTGTGGGGGATGGTAGGTGAGATAGCAAGGGGGGTAGATGCTATAGAGCAGCTAAGGGAGGGATAGGAAGTCACAGATTGCAATGCAGATTGAGATGTACAAGGATTAAATGAAAAAAATAGGGAGACAGGAGAAAGAGAGGTACTCAGCATAGTCAAGGATCGGGTCGGAGGGATAAGATTATTATTATTATTATTATTATTATTATTATTATTATTGAAAGTAATAAAAACCTCATTTAATTTATATGTAATTTATACTTCAAATTATAGAGATATGCAATTATTTCAATGCTTACTATGAATTTTACATGTAGTGTTCAAAAAAATATCTATAAGATAAATAAAATATTTGAATGTCCACTTTTTCTTTTTCTTTTTTGGCAGTAAAACACACTTTTTGTAATAGAGCATGAAGGAGATGGATACTTCTAATACATTTTCAACATGGGATTGGCATGTGTCATTTAAAAAATAGTAAATATAAAAATAATACTTCAATGTGCCATATAAATAAAATATTACAATATTCACCTTAAATAAAATAATTTTATATAATTTTATTATAAACAATATGTTAGTTTAAGGCTAGGAAGACTCTTAATCTCTAGGCTTTGGAATTTTTCTATTATGAAGGATATGCATAGTTCCTTTTGTGTTCACCATGAAATTGATGCATATTATATATATATATATATATATATATATATATATATATATATATATATATATATATATATATATATATATATTAGTCATAACTTTGGATTTATAATGTGTTTAAGAGGAATCAAACTCTTTGAGGTGAAAACTTTTTTCAATGTAAATATTTAAATCTTGAGAAAATATATCTAATGCTGTGGATTTTATTCAAATGAATCTACATTAGGATCATTAGCCATAACATTTGATGGGATATTTAGTCTTTAGATAGGTTTATGGCTCATTTGGATGTTTTAACAATATATTTTATTTGGATGTTAAAAAACTTCATCAGATAATGAAATTGATCATTGATAAATATTATATGGTTAGGATTTTAAGGTGAAATGACATTACATTGGCTTGAAATATTTGTTTGAATAATAATAGAACAAATAAAAATATTTTGAGTTTTTTTTTTTGGTTTGTTTTTGGGTTATTTTAAATTTCTTGAATAAGCATTTTAAACTTAATTAATAAATAATATAGATTTTTTAAAATGAATATTTTATTGTGTATTTTAGTTTAATAAATTTAATTGAAATTTAATAAATATTGTATATTCTCTATGACGGTTTATACATAGTTAGATTTATCTTATTGCATATTGTCTTTGAAAGTTTATAGATAAAAGTTATATATATATATGTTAATAGATTCATTTAGATGTAAGAAAAACATATACATATTTAATACATAAGAGTACACCTACTTGATTAGATCTAAAAATACACACGTATATATTTAATAGCTAAAAGACATACTTTTTAATACGTGCTCATTATAGACACCTAAAAACATAACATACATGTGATTTACTTACTTGGACTTCATAAAATTTGAATTATTAATATGGGACTTCTTAATAAATTAATTAATATTTTTTTATTTTTATAATACAATTTCTTAGGAAATGAATTATATTGGAAAAAACTATAGCATTATAAAATAACTTGAAACATTTTATAAAAGAAAATTTAAGAGAAACTATAAGGTAACAAATGATAAATATTTTATTAAATATTTATTGAAAAAAGTTATTTTCATAAATATAGATTATAAAAAACATAATTCTATAAATATTTTTTAAATTATTAATTTATTAAATGTTTACATAAAATAATTTATTTCATAAAATTATAATTTTTTTTAATATAAATATTCGAAAGAGTCTTCCTTGAAAAATTGAAAAAATAATCTAAAAAACTCAATAACATCAATCATTCTTACTCATATCTCTGAAAATTTAGATGTTGAAAAGGAATCCCGCTCAATCGATATTGAAGAACAGTCAAGTACCAATGACAGGTGATTTGGAAAATTAACCACGAAGATCAAAATGTTATCATTATGATACATACAACCCTCTTATAATATGGATATTCAAAAAGGTTCTCAAATGATGCATATTAACGTAACATTGAGATATTAACATGATGTATTTCGGATAAAAAGATTGTAAGATTATATATTTTAAGTTGCGAATGTAGCCATTCTGAAGATAGATACGAATGGATTAAAAAAAAGTATTTTTAGTATGGTAAATCCTTTCATCTATTTCACATTTACATTTCATATTTAAATATTTATTTTATTTTTAATTAAAAAAAATTATTGTAAACAATAAATTTTATTGATTTTTTTCATATATATTAATTACTTAAAAAATATTTATTAATGATGAATGTATTTCTTTCAATGTGGTTTACTAATATTATATTTATAGAATATTTGTACTAGATAGATTCACTTTAAGGGATCAATTTTTATTAGCTTAATTATAAAATTAACTTAGAGATTATGGTGTGCTAGATGCAGGAGTCAAAGATAAACTCTTAAACTTTGAGATAATTTCTTCTAATTTGGGTGGAATTTTTTCTAGGTTTTCCTTTTCTATATCGATCATCAACCTCCAAATTTACTTACACAAAACCCAAAATGTATTAAGTCCAGTTCATAACTATATCATGAATTTCGGAACCATAACTATTCAAACTATACAACAGCATAAAAATCTTAGTTTTAGAACTTTGAAGTCAACAGGAAATTAACTAGAATTTATAAAAATATCGTATCCATTTTTCATGTTAATCCATATGCATCTTTTGGTGTGATCATCGTTGGATCTCTAAGCCAGAAGCGAGGGCCATCAGATTTAAAATACTGTTGGACGATCAACTTAAATATTTAAACCAAATTTATAAAGCATCGCATTCAATTCTCACCTTAACCTCTGCGCATGTTTAAATGCGATATTCGTCGGATCAATGATCTTAACACGAAGAACATTAGATCAAATGAGTGCTGGATAATCAACTAAATTTATCAAATCAGATTTATAAAAAATCGGGTCTGATTGTAATGTAAAACTTCCTGCAATTTAAATTGCGCTAACCATAGATCGAAGATCAGACAGTTGTCGCTCCTCTTAATTCCTTACACACTACTGCTTATTCGATTTCCTTAATTCCATCAGATTGACAATCCTGTCTGCATAGGGTTATGGGATATCGATGCTAAGAAATCTCATGCACGCTTTTATTGCTAACACAAGCCGGTTTAGGATACATTCCATATAATTTAACCCACAGGAAATAAATTAAAACTGTAATAAAAATGAAATCAAACAATCTTAGAAATATTTTGAAAGTAATTAACCTCCGAGATTTGACATTTATGCTAGATTTCTCAATGATACAAATAAATACCAATTTCTACTATTCCATCCTTCTACAGCCGAAATCCTCACTCTCATCGTTCAAAATTACATAAATAGAGTTCATACAACCAAATTGATCTCATTCTGTAGATCGAATTTGTCCAATTTTAGATAAAATCCCTCTACACAATATTTTCCTTAAATTTATCAACTAAAAACTAAATACATTGAATCCATTTTTAAACAAATCGAATCCCCTAAGTACTAGTCAAACCTTATCTACTAAAACAGTAAATTGCTAGCTAAAGGAACCCACTCCTTTTCTTGTAATTTTTTTTTGTATTTTTGGAATAAAAATGAATTTTTTTTAATCTCAAAGTCTTATGCTCCTGTATCAGACTCCTGAAGACAAAATTATTCATGGGCTCCTGTCCATGGGCTTCCCTATAGAACTGCCCAATTTCTGTATCATGGTATCTGTCATCCAAGTAGCCTCTGCAATTGGTTGATCTTTCCACTTGATTAAATACTCAAAATACTCCCATCCTCTTGTCTTTTTAGACAATCTTTTGTCTAAAATATTCTCTGGCTGCAATGTTTTTGTTGTGGGTAACTATTTCAACCAATCAATCTCTTCTTTGCTTTCAACTGTATCCTATGTGTCTCTGTCTTCATACCTGTACAAATTGGTAACATTGAAAATTGGAGATATTCAAATGTCAGGGGGTAATTCAATTTCGTATGCATTTGTAGAAAATTTTCTCAATACTCTGCATGGCCCAATTTTCTTAAATTTCAACTTATTATATGCCCTTTTTGGAAATATTTCCTTTCTTAGGTGTGATAGAACCAAATCTCTAACCTCAAAATTAACTTCTCTTTTCTTCATATCTGCTCTGCTCTTGTATTTGATGTTTTTGTCTTGTAACTGTGTTTTACTTGGTCATGTATTGCTTGAATTTCTGATGCAAAATCTTCTCCTTTAGCACTTCTCATCTCTGCTTTTCCCAAATTTCTTAATTCATACACTCCTCTTGGGTGCATTCCATAAACTATATGGAATGGACTCTGCCCTGTACTCCTATTAGGAGAGTCATTATAAACATATTCATTCTGTGCTAAAATCTGATCCCACTGTTTGGGATGTTCACCTGCAAGGCTTCTCAAAATATTACCCAAGCTTCTGTTCACCACCTCAGTCTATCCATCAGCCTGAGGGTGATAAGTTGAGCTGAAGCTTAGTTTAGCACCAATATTTTTCCATAATGTCCTCCAAAAATGACCAACAAATCTGGTGTCCCTATCAGAGACAATGCTTTTAGGTAACCCATGTAACCTTACAATCTCTTTGAAAAACAAATTAGCAACATGAGTAGCATCACCGGTTTTATAACATGGAATAAAATGTGTCATTTTAGAAAATCTGCCAACTACAACATAAATTGCATCATTCCCTCTCTGTGTTTTAGGTAAAACCAAAACAAAATCCATACTTACCATATCACAAGGTCTATTTGGAATAGGTAATGGAACATACAAACCTATGTTTTGACTCCTTCCTTTTGCATATTGACAAAATTTACAATTTCGCACATACTTCTCCACTTTAGATCTCATCTTTGGCAAAAAATAAAAATGACTCAGTTGTTCATAAGTCCTGTCTGCACCAAAATGTCCACCAAGTCCACCACTATGTTTCTCTTTAATTAAATTTTCTCTCATAGAATAATTTGGTATGCACAACTGATTTCATTTGATTAGCAAACCTTATTGCAAGAAAAAATCCAGCTGCTTACTTTTGTCTACCAAAACATGATTATTGCATGCTTCAAATGCCTCTTTAAAATCCAAATATGTTTTATACAATTATTTAAGAAAATCAAAATCCAACACTTGAATTTGACTTTCTTGAACTAAAATTCTTTTTCTACTTAAGAAATCTGCTACTTTATTTGCTTGTCCATTTATGTATTTCAATTAAAAATTAAAACTCTAAAGATACTCTACCCATTTTTCATGTTTCTGACTCAATTTTGGTTGCTGCATAATTTACTGCAATGCATGACTATCTAAATAAACCACAAACTCTTTAGACATCAAGTAATGTCTCCATTTTTTTAATGACTATACAACTGCATAAAATTCCTTGTCATAAGAAGAATATTTCCTTCTTGTCTCATTTAGTTTTTCATTGAAATAAGCTACATATATGTTTTCTTGACTTAACATAGCTCCAATAGCTTCTCCACTGGCATCACATTTCACTTGAAAAGGTTTGTTAAAATCAGGCAAAACTAAGATGGGATTTTATGTTAGCTTTCTTTTCAACAACTGGAAATGTTTCTCTGCTTCATCAGTCCATCTAAATGGTTTTTTTCCTTTCTTTATAGTTTCAATAATAGGAGCATTGATCTTACTAAAATTCCTTGTGAATTTTCTATAAAAACTAGTAAGACCATGGAAGATTCTTACGTAAAAAACACTATTAGGTGAAGGCCATTCTATGATTGCCTTTATCTTCTTTGGATCCATTTTCAATCCATCAACATAAATAACAAAGCCTAAATATA
Organism: Pinus albicaulis; assembly: GCA_034641835.2. Lineage (NCBI taxonomy): Eukaryota > Viridiplantae > Streptophyta > Pinopsida > Pinales > Pinaceae > Pinus > Pinus albicaulis. The sequence goes on along the minus strand of CM076575.1, from coordinate 638,932,886 downwards.
TAAATTCTTCCTTCATGAATGAACAATTTTTAAAATTTACCAACAACTTTTCCTAGTGCAACTTCCTTAAGACATAATTCAGATGTCTCATGTGTTCTTCTTTAGATTTTCTATAAATTAATATATCATCCAGATATACTATTAAAAATTTACCAATAAATTCCTTCAGTACTTCATTCATAAGCCTCATAAATGTATAGGAGCATTTGATAATCCAAACGACATTACCATCCATTCATATAATCCTTCATTTTTTTTAAAGGTTGTTTTCCATTCATATCCTTCCCTTATCCTAATTTGATGATAGCCACTCTTTAAATCCAGTATTGTAAAATATCTTGCCCCACTTAAAAAATTCATCAAATCTTCAATTCTGGGTAAAGAAAATCTATACCTGATTATTATTTTGTTGATTGCTCTTGAGTCAGTGCACATTCTCCAGCCTCCATCTTTTTTTGGACTCAATATTGTTGGCACCGCACAAGGACTCAAACTATCTTTGATCAGTTCTTTATCTAAAAATTATTGAACCTTTGCTGATTTATTCATTTTATACGGGAGTCATCCTGTATGCTAATTTATTTGGAAAATTTACTCCTGGAATCAAATCTATATGATGGTTGATCTTTCTAATAGGTGGTAATTCATCTTGCAAATCATCTACAATGATATCACAATAATTTTCCAGCATTTCTTGAATTTGAATTCACAAATAAAAAATTTTAGTGGAAGCAATTACTACCTTGGGTTTGCAAATTATTGCAATGTTTACCTCATCATCTTCAATTTGTTGCAGATATTCTTTTCCGCTCAATAATAGAGCTTTCGGATCAAGTTTTCTTTTTGATGCATCTTCTTCTTCTATAGGCAAGAATGTATGACTGACACCATATTTACAAAACTTGTATGTGTTCATTTTCCCATCATGCATAACTCCTCTATCATACTGCCAAGGTCTACCTAGCAATATGTGACATACATCCATAGGCATTACATCACACATAATCTTATCTTTGTAGCTGCCCAACTGGAATTCCACTTCACACTGTTCATTCAGTAACAACTGATGTCCTTTCTGAAGCCATGAAACCTTGTAGGGTGTTGGATGTTACTTTGTCTTTAATTTCAATTTCTCCACCACTTCTGTAGAAACCAAATTATCAGTGTTACCGCTATCAATTACCACTTGATAACATTTTCCTTGAAATTTTCACACACTTCTAAACAAAGTTTTTTTCTGTGCTAGTTCAACAAATTCCTTTGTTGGTTTTAACAGAACTTTGTTAGCTACCAAATATTCACCTTCCTCTGGTATATTATCTGCTTCTAGCACTTTTGTTGCTTCTAGAACTTTTGCTACTTCTTCTTCATTCTAAGAAACAATTACATTTCTCTGATTTGTTCCCACGTTCTCTAGACATTCATAAGTTCTATATCCAAGATTATTACATCTATAACATCTGATTTATCTTCCTCTGCCTCTGCCTCCTCTTCCTCTGGAAAAACTCCTTCTGCCACTTGCATCACCTTTTGTGGGTGTATGCTGACTTGAGCTGCTGCTAGCTCCTTCTCTAGGTGTTGTAGATCTTCCTCTACTACTTTGATTTCCTCTTCCTCAGAAATTACGTCTACTTCTGGTAGATTGCTTCCTTATGAGTTTTTCTTCAACCTTCAAGGCCATCTAATAATCCTCTTTTACTGTTTTAGGAGACAAAAGACTTATCTTATCTTGTATCTCCATTCTGAGACCATTTATATATCTTGAAATCTTCTCTGTTGTATCTTGAATTTGTCCTACTCTTATGCTGACTTTATAAAATTCCTCCGTATATTCTTTGATTGTCATTGACCTCTGTCTAAGGTTCTGCATGTGTCTAAATAATGAAAGTTGATAATCACTTGGAAAAAAATTACCTCTCAACTTTTCCACCATCCTATTCCAATTATTTATTGGTTGCTTACCAAGTCTCCTTCTTTCTGCATGTACTCCATCCCACCAAAGCGCTGCATGTCCTTTCAATTTTGTGACAACAAATTTCACTCTTTTTCCTTCTTCCATTTCTTCATAATCAAAGAACTTATCCATGTCATTAACCCAATATATCAACTCTTCTGGGTTTAAGCCTCCTGTAAAAACCGAAAATTCAAGTCTGGGTTTAGATGTGGATCCCAGCACTGATTTAAAAAATCTCATTTCAGGAGTAACTTCTGCAGGTTCTCCCTCTTCTACAAATTCAACTTCAAGCTCACAGACATCTCTGGCATCTGCATATCTTTGATTTCCCATTTTTGTTGCTTCTAATCTATCTTAAATCTGTTGCATAACTTCCATCACTTCAGCATTTGCAACTGGTCTTCCTCTTCTTCGACCAGCACCACCTCCTCTTCCAACTCTGTAAGCCATGTTGGATTTCTTTTCCCGAACTCTGAGATCTTGCTTAATTTCTAAAGGCTGCTCCGATACCACTAATGGTGGGCTGGATGTAGGAGTCAAAGATAAACTCTCAAACTTTGAGACAATTTCTTCTAATTAGGGTGGAACCTTTTCTCAGTTTTCCTTTTCTATATCGGTCATCAACCTCCAAATTTACTTACACAAAACCCAAAATTTATTAAGTCTAGTTCATAACTATATCATGAATTTCGGAACCATAACTATTCAAACTATACAGAAGCATAAAAATCTTAGTTTTAGAAATTTGAAGTCAACAGGCAATTAACTGGAATTTATAAAAATATCATATCCATTTTTCATGTTAATCCATATGCATCTTTTTGTGTGAACATCGTTGGATCTCTAAGCCAAAAGTGAGGGCCATTAGATTTAAAAGACTGCTGGATGGTCAAATTAAATATTTAAACCGAATTTATAAAGCATCGCATCCAATTCTCACCTTAACCTCTGTGCATGCTTAAATGCGATATTCGTCAGATCAATGATCTTAACACGAAGACCGTTAGATCAAATGAGTGCTGGATGATCAACTAAATTTATCAAATTGGATTTATAAAAGATCAGGCCCGATTGTAATGTTAAACTTCCTGCAATTTAAATTGTGATAACCGTAGATCGAAGGTAAGATGGTTGTCGCTCCTCTTAATTCCTTACACACTACTGCTTATTCGATTTCCTTAATTCCGCCAGATTGACAATCCTGTCTGCGAAGGGTTATGGGATTTCAATGCTAAGAAATCTCATGCATGCTTTTATTGCTAACACAAGCCAGTTTAGGATACGTTCCATATAATTTAACCCATAGGAAATCAATTAAAACCATAATCAAACTGGAATCAAACAATCTCAGAAATTTTTCGAAGGTAATTAATCTCCGGGATTTGACATTTATGCCAGATTTCTCAATGATACAAAGAAATACCAATTTTTATTATTTCATTCTTCTACAGCCAAAATCCTCACTCTCATCATTCAAAATTACATGAATAGAGTTCATACAACCAAATTGATCTCATTCTGTAGATCGAATTTGTCCAATTTTAGATAAAATCCCTCTACACAATATTTTCTTTAAATTTATCAACTAACAACTAAATACATTGAATCCATTTTTAAACAGCTCAAATCCCCTAAGTACTAGTCAAACCTTATCTACTAAAACAATAAATTGCTAGCTGAAGGAAGCCACTCCTTTGCTTGTAAACTTTCTTTGTATTTTTGGAATAAAAATGAGTTTTTTTTATCTCAAAGTCTCATGCTCCTGCATCAAATTAACTATAAAACTAACCCTGAAGAAAATTGAACTCATAACCTCTATATAGTAAAAATACTTTAAAAATGAAAACTCAAACCATTAGAAAATATTTAAAACCAATCATAAATTATTATATTTAAAAGTATGTTATATATACCTAGATAAATAGATATTAAATTTTAAACATAATATATAAAAAAATAAAAAACACTAAAATGAATTTGGACTTATTTATTTTATAATTACGAACCCTTTCATCTTTATATATCATAATCTAAACATTTTTTATTTTATTATATTATACTTACTAAACATGTCATATATATATAGCTTTACAATCTATTTCAAGCCTTTTTAATGCAATAAAGACATTTTAGCACAGGCGAGCCTAAAACTTAGCACCCTTTGAAAGAAATAATTGAACTTTTATTAACGTAAACTTAATGAAGATGTTTTAGAACCAGCTGAGGCTAAACTTGGCACCCTTTGAAAGAAATAATTGAACTTTAATATCAATGCACATTAATATCATACACATTCACATTGAATTTGAATTGGCCTTCAACAAGGCGATGACGGGACCCTATGCTTGTGCTTCCTTCTGCTAGCCATAACGAGACGTTTGGATCTTATATGATGCATGCAACAAAATTGTGAAGCACTTTTATGGGATAAAGAAGAACATTCACATCGTATTTTTTATTTTATTTTCTTTAAAGGATGAAGAAGAAAATTCACCTTGTATTTTTTTTTTCTCTTTATTTTCTATTTGTGATTTACTAATAGAAGGATAAAAGGGATGATAGTTAATTGAGTTACTTATTGTACTTGTCGCTGGCAGGATACTACACATCAGGTTTTTCCTTATTGCGACATTAATTCACTTTGATTAGACATATGTTTTCAATTTTTTATTTTATTTTTGCCATGGTTCACTATAAGATTTATTATTGTTTGTTTATTTTAATTATTTAAATTTGAATTATCTCTTATCTAATTGGCAAAAAACTTTCACTTATTATTGCAAAATGCCTAGATTTTATCACCATTATTTGTACTGTCATTACAAAAAAATTCATATCTATGTTGTAGGTCTTGTACTTTATTTGGAGTCGAGCTATTGTGCTCCTTTATTTGAAGAAACGGTTCTTTCACGTCATACGAGAACGTTTCTGCAGCCGGCCTGGTCAGTGCTCAGTCTTTAAGACATAATTTTATTTTTTCCCTCAAATTCAAATGCTGTGCATAATATTGTTTGGTTATAATGATTTCTGGTACGAATCAAGAAAATAAAGCGCGCCAAATACTAGTTTCCTCGTAATATGTAAATGCAACTGAGACGCTTAATCGCTGAATTTTGGACAGTTGGCATACACTTCTATTAGTTTATTGCTTGTGCTCTGATTAAAATCTGAGCAGCTTTTGGTTCAAAAATATTCAAAACTTAGAAATATTACAAAATCTATAATATATATATATATATATATATATATTTTAAGGAGCAATAACAAAAATGGTTCCACTGTATCGACTCACGGTTCCACTTCCAATACTAATTCACCTTCAACCCTAACTTCATTCTAGCTCTTGCCACAACAACTTCTCTTCGGCGCGGGAGCTCTCATCGCTCTACACAGAACTACACTCATTGGAAAATCCACACCCGACTATTTCAAATTGAATGATGTTCAATCAACCTTAATCCAGGATTGACTCACGCATTCTCATACAGATCCAATTACCCTACGCGTAGAATTGATTGACACCTATATGTAATCGATTCACTCCAGAATGCCTCCAACCTTGATACGTATAAAGCCTCTTATATACCCAGTCATACGTAGAATTACATTTTAATGCCCAATTACAGAACTCTTGCTACAACGTTTTCTTCGACACGGTAGATCTCATCGATCTACACGGAACTTCCATTCCTTATGTTGGTCGATCCCAACGGAATTGGAAGATGCAAATTTTCCAAGAAGAAGCATAAGTGAATGCGAATAATCTAAAATGAAGATGGGCAGATGTTGGAATCCATCTTAGTTAGCAGTTTTCACTGACATCAATAAGCATTTTCAAAAGAAATTTCCAACAGTGGAGGAAAAAGCTGTGCAATTTTAAGTGCAAGGCCAATGTAAGCTTTCAATCTTAGCATGAGTAAAACCTTTATCAAATTAATTTCGAAGGATAAAACAGCTAAGGACAGAGGACTAAAATCTGAAGTGACACACTTCAAACCTAAGAAACCTCACCTTGAAGAGAACTATATTAAAATTTGTTCCGGTGAAAAGGCTTACTCCGAAGATGTGCAATTTAAAATATTTACAACATTAAATAATGTATGAGAGAAGTAAAAGGTTTAACTGCTTCGGAATTTTTATCTCTTTTGGATAGAAACGTGTTCCATTTCTGGTAAAATTTCATCCAAGCCTACAAATCTCTGTAAAAATACCAGCAGATAAGTGAAAGCTGGACCTCAAATTGATCAGAGTTGAGGTTAATGATGCCACTGATTGTTAATCTATAGCCAATGGAAGGGGCTGTTTTCCTCTATGTCTAATGCATTAACATATGTTTCAACAAAGCAAAACCATTGGACCGCTTACTTTGGAAATATTTCTTTACTCTTTAGAGGTTTCATTGGCAGAGCCCAATTATATTGATACCTTGAGTATATATCAAAATGGCTTCTCTAACATTACATGACACTAGAAGTGCTAAAAATTCACAGTGAAGTGTATGCTATTAATGAATAATATACTCTAGCTCATTGGCTTGCTGCAAATTGCTTTCATTTTTTCATACATGGAATAGTCGAACCAGAAATATTAGCATCAGTTTGATTGCGCCGAGAGGCGCATCTACAGCCCAGTATGACCCCGATGTCAGGTGGGTCACGTCCTCATACAAAATGTCGGCTTAAGTTTTAAATTAAAAAAAAAAAAAAAAAAACTAATCACATTGTGCTAGAACATATATCAATTTCTAATACAATTATGTATTATTTATATAATTTGAATGGATAGTAAATTATATACGTGAATTTGAATGGATCATAAATTTACCTTTAACAAAAAAAATTACCACATTGAATTTCCAAATTAAGTAAAATTTTAAACATCTTTACTCTTTACTAATGTAATTACCATTTCGTAAATCAAAGGAAAAGAGTTAATTGAACACAAACAATCAAAATCCAAAATCTTTTAATATTTCTTCTAATTAAATATTTGTAAAATGAATTTATACTTACTCTAGAGCTATGGTAAATAAATAAAAACATTTATAAACTAGATGTATGGTAAATAAATAAAAATTCTTTTTATATTTATTTCATAAACCTTTTTATATTTAAAAAAAATTTAAAAAGAGGTTTTATTTAGATGAAGCCTATGGGAGGAATACCATGGGACAAATTAATATTGATACCATGGGCCAAATACCATGGATAAATAAATAAATATAAAAGAGGTATAAACAAGTATGATAAATAAATAAATAGATATAAAATAGATATAAAGAGGTATGGTAAATAAATAAATATAAAAGAGGCATAAAGAAGTAAGGTAAATAAATAACAATATATCAAATAGGATTATAAATAAAAATCTAATTATATAACAAACTATGGGCCAAATACCATAGTAAAGAAAAGGGGTATGGTAAGTAAATAAAACCTCTTTTCATATTTACTCCATAATCTCCTTTATATTTACAAATATTTATGTTAATTAGTTTACATAACTAAGAAGAAATAGAGAGAGAGAGTGATAAGAGAGAGATGGAGAGAGAGTGTGTATGTTTAGGGGTGAGATAAAGAGACAAAGTAAAATGTATGGAAAGAAGGGGGGAGAGAAGAAGTGAGAAGGAGAGAGGGAGGGATATAGTAATGTAGTTGGAGAGAGAGAGGGGTGGAAAGAGAGAGAGAGAGAAAGGGATGGGGGAAGAGAGAGGATTAGAGAGAGAGAGAGAGAGAGATATGGGGGAAGAGAGAGAATTGGAGGGAAAAGAGAGAGAGAGAGGTGGGAGAGAAAGGGGGAGAGAGGAATGATGAGAGAGAGGTAGAGAGTGATGGCGGAAGAGAGAGTATTGGAGAGAGAGAGGGGGGGGGGATTTAGGGGAGAGAGAGAGAGAGGACTTGAGAGAGAGGAGGAGAGAGGAATCGATAAGAGAGATGGAGTTAGAGGGGGAGAGATTCAGGAAATAAGAAATATAGAGAGTGAGAAGTGGAGAGAGAGAAGGAGTGACAAGGGAGAGACAGAGAGAGAGCGTGTATGTTTGGCGCTGAGATAAAGAGACAAATAAGGAGAGATGGAGATAAGGGGGGAGAAGGAGATATAAGGAGAGAGGGAGGGATATAGTAACATAGTTTGTGGGTGAAGAGAGAGAGAGGGGGAGAGAGAGATGGGAGAGAAAGGGAAAGAGAGGAAGGAAGAGAGAGGATGTGAGAGAGTGGAGAGAGGGAGGGAAAGAGAGATGGACTTGGAGGGGGAGGGGGAGAGAGGTAAGAACAAAGAAATAGAGAGAGAAAGGTGGAGAGAGAGAGAGAGTGAGTGAGTGATAAGGAAGATGGAGAGAGAGGGAGAGAGGGGGAAGATAGAGATATATATGGAAGGTGAAGAGAGGGAAGAAGAGAGAGATGGGGAGAGGAGATTGACAAAGAGATTGATATATATGGATTGCGAGAGTGTGTGTGTGTTTATGGGGGTGAGATAGAGAGACAAAAAAGAAGAGATGGAGGGGGATATAGATATGGATGGAGGGTGGAGAGAGGGAAGAATATTTCTCACACTAGATGGATTTATATAAGTGGAGATGGTGATTTATAATCCTGTTTGATTATTTGCACTATATGCATCGATTTTAGTGTAGATATTTATTTCTAATGATATTTGATTACTTTCACTAGATGCATTGATTTCAGTGTAGGTGGTGATTTCTAATACAATTTGATTGCTTGCACTGAATTTGTTGATTTCAATTTAGATGTCGATTTATAATTATATTTGATTACTTGCACTAAATGAATTGGTTTCAATGTAGATGATTTCTAATCTTATTTGATTTTTTTCACTAAATGCATTGATTTCAGTGTCGATGGCGATTTCTAATCCTATTTGATTTATTTGAGTAAATGCATTGATTTTAGTGTAGATGTTGGTTTCTAGAGAGAGAGAGAGAGAGAGAGAGAGAGAGAGAGAGAGATAAGGAAGATGGAGAGAGAGAGAGAGAGAGGAAAAAAGGAGGAAAGAGAGATAATAATGGGGGAGAGGGAGAGGAGGGGAAGATAGAGATATAGATGGAAGGTGAAGAGAGGGAAGAAGAGAGAGATGGGGAGAGGGGATGATTGAAAAAGAGATTGATATATATGGAGTACAAGAGCGCGTGTGTTTAGGGGGGTGAGATAGAGAGACAAAAAAGAATAGATGGAGGGGGGTATAGATATGGATGGAGGGTGGAGAGAGGGAGGAATATTTCTCGCACTAGATGGATTGATATAAGTGGAGATGGTGATTTCTAATCATATTTGATTATTTGCACTAGATGCATCGATTTTAGTGTAGATATTTATTTCTAATGATATTTGATTACTTGCACTAGATGCATTGATTTCAGTGTAGGTGGTGATTTCTAATACAATTTGATTGCTTGCACCGAATGTGTTGATTTCAATGTAGATGTCAATTTATAATTATATTTGATTACTTGCACTGGATGACTTAATTTCAATGTAGATGATTTCTAATCCTATTTTATTGTTTGCACTAAATTCATTGATTTCAGTGTAGATGGCGATTTCTAATCCTATTTGATTTCTTTGAGTAAATGCATTGATTTCAGTGTAGATGTTGGTTCCTAGAGAGAGAGAGAGTGAGTGATAAGGAAGATGGAGAGAGAGAGAGAGGACAAAAGGAGGAAAGAGAGATATTAGTGGGGGAGAGGGAGAGAAGGGGAAGAGAGGGAAGAAGAGAGAGATGGGGAGAGAGGGTGATCGACAAAGAGAATGATATATATGGAGTGCGAGAGCGTGTGTGTTTAGGGGGGTGAGATAGAGACAAAAGAAAAAGAGATGGAAGGGGATATAGATATGGATGGAGGGTGGAGAGAGGGAAGAATATTTCTTGCACTAGATGGATTGATTTAAGTGGAGATGGTGATTTATAATCCTATTTGATTATTTCCACTAGTTGGATCAATTTTAGTGTAGATGTTTATTTCTAATTATATATGATTACTTGCACTAGATGCATTGATTTCAGTGTAGGTGATGTTTCCTAATACTATTTGATTTCTTGCACTGGATGTGTTGATTTCAATTTAGACGTTGATTTATAATTATATTTGATTACTTGCACTAGATGCATTGATTTCAATGTAGATTATTCTTAATACTATTTGATTGTTTGCACTAAATGCATTGATTTCAGTGTAGATGGTGATTTCTAATCCTATTTGATTGCTTTGAGTAAATGCATTGATTTCAGTGTAGATGTTGGTTTCTAATCTTATTTGATTGATTGCATTAGGTGCATTGATTTCAATGTATAAGTTATTTTCTAATCTTATTTGATTGCTTGCATTAAATGCATTGATTTCAATGTATATGTTGATTTATGATTTGATGTAATTGGATATATGATGGCACATTAATATTAAAGTGATTGGATTAACAATATGCATTAAGAAAATAGTTTGAGATTGATTGTAACATGAGTACGTTCTTATTATTCACATTTTCTATCTTTCAACACTATTATTGTCACTTTGCATTTAGAAAAAATATTTCATCATTTTTCATCATTATAGTTATTAACAATAATTATCATCTCAACGAACTGAGGTAACTAAGAAAATTTAAAATTAAAATGACCAAGTTAATCTTAGAAATATTTAGCATATTTAAAATGATTATATTAATATTTGATATATTTACATATTACTGATAAAATTAATCATATCTTTGATAGATTTTCCTTGGCAGCACACGACTGAAACCAACCTAGATCCATCTTACATCTCAAAAATATACAAAATTTTTAATAATCTGAAAAATGTGACATTGATGCCTCCGACTGGAACCAGCCTAGATCCATCTAACTCTGGATCTATCATGCGCCGAGAGGGATCAAATCTCTCGAGGTGCAAACCTTTCCTCAAGTTTTGCACTCAAAAAATAGGTTTGCACCTCGAGAGATTTGATCCCTCTCGGCGCATGATAGATCCAGAGTTAGATGGATCTAGGCTGGTTATATTCGTAACATACATTTGGAAAGAATGCATGTCAACGTAAATATATAGTAACTTCAAAAGATATAAAAAGAATGCTGAAAAACAGACTGACCCATAGCATATTGCAACCAATCCTCGATTCAAGATTATAATTGAGACTCAAAAATTTGATATTCTGTGAGTGAAAATAATCCTATCCATCTTCCAAATGATTCTGTAATGAACATAGAAACACAAGGTCAACATGGATTCTGAGAAAGCAGATTTAGAACATGGTATTTACATATGATAATCATTGCCTCTTGTTATAAATACCAAAATTTGAGCAACTAGTAACCGTTTTTATGAAAAATAGATAATATTAAGTAATTTTTTAAAATGGCCCCTTCTTGTGACCATGGAGCGGATTTCTTCATTCTCGCTTCTAAAATCGTCGGCATTGGTAAAATCTGCAGAAGATTTTGGGAAAAATTTCAAGTTGATCTATGATTTACTTCTCTGTTGATAATTTCCGACAGAATTCAGGAGAGCAGAGAGGTAAATATATTTTCCATGTCCATGGCCTGCAACAAAAATATTCATTGATATTTGTTGGCTGCTGCAGAGAAGAATGCGACCAGCCAAAATATTTCATTCATCCTTTCCTTATACCAAAATTGGGGAATTCAGGCCACCCTTTAAATGGGTCAGTCAATAAGTGCGAGGCGAACTGAGAGGACTACTCTATGTAAAATTTACCCTCATTTCCTGCCATAGGGGAGTCGACAGAACCAACATGAATGGTGGAAGTTGTGACGTTCTGAGATTCCAACTCGAGAGCCCCGTTATCTGCCCCATTGCTGCTGCTAAAGCATTCAGGGTTCCTCCGCCTACATTGCCCTCATCGACCATCTACAGGATTCATCTGACCAGATTTTAAACCAATATGGCTGACATCACATGGCCATTTGGAGGCGCGATGAGTCATTAAATCGAGTTCATAATAGCTCATCGCGTCCGCAAACAATTTTTGGTGTAGAACCGATTTGGACGCACGATTAACAAATGAAATCCGGCGTATAATATGCATCGGATCCGGAATTTGAGAAAACAAATGGGCCATTTTGAATGTTCCGATTCCGATTGGGGACGGAGACGCGATGAACAATTCTTAACTACGGCCTATAAAAACATTGGGTCCGGACTTGCAACACAAAACAAACGAGCCATATAAAATCTCCGATTCCGATTTGAGGATTGGACCTAAAAATTAAAGTTTAACTCCGCTAGATAACACGGAACGGGTCCATGACACAACAAACAAACGGGCCATTCGTAAAATTTTCGATTGCCGATTAGGAATGGACGCGATGAATATAATAAACTCTGCTGCAATAAAAGGATCGGCTCCTCCAAGGGCAATCAAAACTCGCAGATTTAAATGCATCACATCCAAGATAGGTTCTCTAACATGTATATTGACTATAATATTATTTAAAAATAAAAACATGAATAAGGCTATTGGTTCTAACTATTAATTTTAGAGCCTTGTTTCAAAGCGCGTAACAGTTTGAACGTGCCATAAATCACAACTTTTGATGCCTAAATACTCGATATGGAATGCAACATAAACTAACTAAATGAACATGTAGAGAACAATTGTTGGACTTAGCAAGCAAGACTGGGCATAGCTAAATGCAAACTAGAGTGAATACATTTGCACTAACTAAATATATATTCTATGAAGACAATAAGATTATGAAGCATGATCGTAAAAGGGAATTCAACATAATGCTCCATCATACATGTGTACTCAATAAATGTATCTTCTATGAAGAAAACAAGAACTTTGGATGAATAGATTCAATAGTTAAATTAACTTTGGCACTTCATAAAATTAGGAGAACTTCCTCACTGCACAACTTGAAAAAAAAATGCTTGAACGATAGACATGGCGGCCTCCTCATTTCAAAAAGCTGTAACCAAACCACTAACATTAAGTACAGAAAAATGGAGATAAAAAATTAAAGAGCCAGACATATAAAAAGAAAACATTGATATCATCAAGAAAAGACATGTAAATTTGCCAAGAAGAAGCATAAGTGAATGCCAATAATCTAAAATGAAGATGGGAAGATGTTGGAATCCATCTTAGTTAGCAGTTTCCACTCACACCAATAAGTTTTTTCAAAAGAAATTTCCAACAGTGGAGGAAAAAGATGTGCAATTTTAAGTGCAAGGCCAATGTAAGCTTTCAATCTTAGCATGAGTAAAACCTTTATCAAACGAATTTCGAAGGATAAAACAACTGAGGACAGAGGACTAAAAACTGAAGTGAGACACTTCAAACCTGAGAAACCTCACCTTGAAGAGAACAATATTAAAATTTGTTCCGGTGAAAAGGCTTACTCCGAAGACGTGCAATTTAAAATATTTACAACATTAAATAATGTATGAGAGAAGTGAAAGGTTTAACTGCTTCGGAATTTTTATCTCTTTTGGATATAAACGTGTTCTATTTCTGGTAAAATTTCATCCAAGCCTACAAATCTCTGTAAAAATACCAGCAGATAAGTGAAAACTAGACCTCAAATTGATCAGATTTGAGGTTAATGACGCCACTGATTGTTAATCTACAACCAATGGAAGGGGTTGTTTTCCTCTACGTCTAATGCATTAACATATGTTTCAACAAAGCAAAACCATTGGACCGCTTACTTTGGGAATATTTCTTTACTCTTTAGAGGTTTCATTGGCAGAGCCCAATTATATTGATGCCTCGAGTATATATCAAAATGGCTTCTCTAACATTACATGACACTAGAACTGCTAAAAATTCACAGTGAAGTGTATGCTATTAATGAATAATATACTCTAGCTCATTGGTTTGCTGCAAATGGCTTTCATTTTGTCATACATGGAATAGTCGAACCAGAAGTATTAGCATCAGTTTGATTATATTCATAACATACATTTGGAAAGAATGCATGTCAACGTAAATATACAGTAACTTCAAAAGATATAAAAAGAATGCTGACTGACCCATAGCATATTGCAACCAATCCTCGATTCAAGATTATAATTGAGACTCAAAAATTTAATATTCTGTGAGTGCAAATAATCCTATCCATCTTCCAAATGATTATGTAACGAACATAGAAACACAAGGTCAACATGGATTCTGAGAAAGTAGATTTAGAACGTGGTATTCACATATGATAATCACTGCCCCTTGTTATAAATACCAAAATTTGAGCAACTAGTAACAGTTTTTATGAAAAATAGACAATATTAAGTAATTTTTTAAAATGGCCCCTTCTTGTGACCATGGACCAGATTTCCTCATTCTCGCTTCTGAAATCCTCGGCATTAGTAAAATCTGCAAAAGCTTTTGGGAAAAAGGTCAAGTTGATCTGTGATTTACTTCTCTGTTGATAATTTCCGACAGAATTCAGCAGAGCAGAGAGGTCAATATGTTTTCCATGTCCATGGTCTGCAGAAAAAATATTCATTGATATTTTTTGGCTGCTGCACAGCAGAAGGCGACCGGCCAAAATATTTCATTCATCCTTTCCTTGTACCAAAATTGGGGAATTCAGGCCACCCTTTAAATGGGTTAGTCAATAAGTGCGAGGAGAATTGAGAGGACTACTCTGTGTAGAAGTTCCCCCCATTTCCTGCCACAGGCGAGTTGGCGGAACCACCATGAATGGCGGAAGCTGCAACGTTCTGAGATTCCAACTTGAGAGCCCTATTATCTACCCCATTGCTGCTGCTAAAGCATTCAAGGTTCCTCCGCCTACATTGCCCGCGTCGACCATCTCTGAACCCGTGAAACCCCCTTCCACCTCTTCCTGTTTGACTGCCAGAAAATCGTGAGCCCTGATATTGATATTGGCAATAGTGGCGTTGTTGTTATAGAAGTATCCGCCAGGGATGAATGAGGTTGTCGGATTCAATGCCCCACTTTGTTTCTTATACAATTGGGTTAAGGTAATTCGAATTCGTTTACGCAGGACTTAAACCAATCAAGCCAAATAAATTTCAGAATACAACATCGACCGGAAGGTCGAGTTCTTCAATGACACACATGATTCATCTGACCAGAGTTTAAACCAATCTGGCTGACATCACATAGCCATTTGGAGGCGCGATGAGTCATTAAATCGAGTTCATAATAGCTCATCGTGTCCGCAAACAAGTTTGGGTGTACAAATGATTTGAACGCGCGATTAACAAATGAAATCCGACATATAATATGCATCGGATCCGGAATTTGAGAAAACAAATGGGCCATTTTGAATGTTCCGATTCTGATTGGGGACAGAGACGCGATGACCAATTCTTAACTCCGGCCTATTAAAACATCGGGTCCGGAATTGCAACACAAAACAAATGAGCCATATAAAATCTCCGATTTCGATTTGAGGATCGGACCCAAAAACTAAAGTTTAAATCCGCTAGATAACAAGGATCTGGTCCATGACACAAACAAATGAGCCAATCGTAAAAGTTCCGATTGCCGATTAGGAACGGACGCGATGAATACAATAAACTCCGCTGCAATAAAAGGATCGGCTCCTCCAAGGGAAATCAAAACTTGCAGATTTAAATGCATCGCGTCCAAGATAAATTCTCTAACATGTATATTGACTATAATATTATTTAAAAATAAAAACACGAATAAGGATATTGGTTCTAACTATTAATTTTAGAGCTTTGTTTCGAAGCGCGTAACAGTTTGAACGTGCCATAACTCACAAATTTTGATGCCTAAATACTCGATGATTAAACTAATGAGAGAAGATGCAGTTAGGTATAAAGAGAATTAAATATATAAATATTTTAAGAAATTTTCCTCGGCTATGGCTAGTGTTTCATTAAAAAAAAAAAAAAACATTGAGTTTTAACGCAAATTAATCTCCAAAGTTAATGATTGGATGTTACTTTTTCGAAAAAAAATAAAAACACAAAATTAAATTTCCTGTTGTTTAAATATTATTAAAAACATTTTAGATTACCAATTTAAAATACAAAATTTAGTAGTTCTAATATATCACCTCTTATGGAGTATTTTGATATACCTTTGCATCGAAACATCCATATAATATTTCGTATGTGATGCTAGAATCCTACATATGATTAATATATGGAACTTTCCAACATTCAATCTATTAGTCTTAGTATATAATCCTTGTTTCATTTGGTAACGTGGCCAATGTTTGACATGTAACTCTCGTTGCGATGTTAACATCATTTCATCCATTACATTTTATTACATTTTATTACATTACATTGCGGTGTATTGCAAAGGTCTCTTTCACATATATTTACTCCGTTAATAAATCCGAACGCACATTATACAACTTTGCCCAAGACCTGATTTATAACATAACTCCATGATCAGTCATCGCACATTCAACATAATATATTAGCATTACTATCGACCAAACCATTGCGTTACATTTATCAATACTTCGGGCCCACGGTACTTACCTCACCATTAATCTCCATCCATTGCGTGCAAAGCATCACCATTAGATCTTGAAAGTAGTAGATCGGACAGGTAACGTAGATATTGCATTCCTTTTCGTTCTGTGTGTTAACAACACAGAAAAACACGATACAAATGGTTTTACAATACCGCCTGTGGATGCGTGTCGAGCCAAGACACTAATCACATTATTTTTCCCAAAACAACTTACAACTTATGAATTGCGTGAAACCCACTGATCTTCAACCCTGGTTTCACTATTCTCCTCATAGTTCCTTCCTTCCAGCTCAAGGTTCCGCGTTAGTCCATTAACACTTTAATATCAAATTTAAATTTACTCCACGTAGACTTAGGTTGGGCTCTGCGGTTCTATGTTAAATACATTCTTCGCATTTACACATTCATGAAGAGCTCGAGCAGTCCATACAGGAAATTTCAACCGTTTTATACCACAGAGTTCTTATGTAGCCACTCATAGAATTCGACATCTTCACACATGATTAGACCAATATTAATCATACGACTCAAAAGTCAATTCCCACACATATATGTATACGGATTCCCAATTTACGTTTATCATTCAACTCAAACACAGAACTTCACATCTCTATAATTACATTAAGCGGCATGTAATAGCCATAATAGCTATCCATATACATTTCCAACATCACATTGCAACATTACTATATTTAAACTAAGCAGCAGGTAGTCGCTACCTTGTAGCCTTGTTAATAATTTAATGTGAAGACCATGTGTAAGTATATTTGTCTTTTTTAAAATAAAAATAAAAATATTCTATAAATAAAAAAGTAATGTAAAGTATAATAAAAAGGAAAAAAATATGCTATAAATATTTAATTAATTGTCCATATAACTTCATATAATTTTTATTTTATTTTTTGAATAAGACTAAATCTATTAAGCGAAAATATGGTACAAGGTAAGACTACAATCCAGATTGGCAAGAAGTAGGCCTACCAGGAATGATGAAATATCAACCTCGGTCCCGAAAAGAGTAAAATAGACAAGCACAAGTGTTATGAAGCATGATTAGAGAGCTAGATGAAAAAAGCTAGATTCTATCCAGAATGAGTAGAAGCCTCCATGCAAAGTTTTTTTCCCTTTATTTTGCTAACTTTTACCCATCTAGCTTGGTGTGGATGGGCAAGAACCATTTGTAAACTGGTGTTGACTGTGTGAGGAGTCTCCTTATCTGTATCGGAAGAGGAGGACTCATGAGTACGTTTCTGAGCGATCGTCGTGTCTGGAGGATGCTCAGGGACGACAGTGGACAAGTCATTCTTCTGTTGAGCGAGTTCCATTTTAGCATCTAACTCTTCATCCTTAGAACTCGAAGATTCAGAGTCATCCACGGGTGGCGGACTACAAGGTTTTCAACTTTTGGATTTGGATTTTGGCTTGTTTTCCTTTTTTTTTCAAGAAATGTGGGGCAAGAGTTCTAAAGATGCCCTGTTTGGTGATAATGTCGGCAGTGGAAAGGAGTGTTCTCATAATCCAGGATTTGTGTCCATACAAAATCTCCTATCTTGAGATTAATTTGGTTGGGCAAGACTTTTCTTATGTCTATTTCCACACATACTCTGGCATATGTGTAAAGTCCTTGGCACTCCCGAGAGTAATCTACTATCAAAAAGTGAACCAAGCCATTTCCTATACCACGATAGATAGAAAGATGCCATAGGTGGGCCGGTAAATTGAGGAGCCTGATCCAGACTGGAGTCGTAGTGATGACTGATGTGGTTGGGTCGAAATCTAGGAACCAGGGGGTGATGAATAGCCCTGATGCTCCCAAAAACCATGGGCCTTCTGTTAGGGCCTGTTGATAATCCTTGTCATGGTCAAACAATACTATGAAGAAACCTTTTGAGCAGAAGATGACTTTGCAGTGGTGGGTCCAGTTGGCATAGATCCACTCGAAGAGTTCCTTTGTGCGAGGCCAAAGTCCATTGAATCTGTAGATGATGGCAGTTTTTGAAAATTTTTGGAGATGTTCAGCCAGATCTAGATGGGAGATCTCTACTGAGGGAATATCCTCTAATTTGTCAACTAGAAAAGGCTTGGGGACCTCAGGGGTTTGAACAAATTTCTTGGGTTGTGCATGGACAAAATCCTTGTAGGAGAAAGCTGGAGCAACGAAGGAATTTCCTGTGGCTCATCCTCTCAAACGTAGAGATAAAAATAAAGTATCATCTCTTTCAATGTTGTAAAATGAAAGGGTGAAAGAGGCATAAAGTTTTTTACCTCCATAAAGAAGTCATTGAAGAGCTGTGGGAATTACCAACTTGTGCTCGAGGGTGTGCAGGAGATTCTGAACTCTGTCCACTGGGTTGACCCAAAGCAGCATGGATCTGCTCGAAAGAAGAGAAATATAGATTTGTAAGGCAGGAGAGCTATCCGATACAGCCTGTCTACCTAGGGGCTATTGGTGAGAAGGTTCCACCTTCAGTTCTTGCGTGGCTCTAAAAGGGGCAGAGAGATTTGTAAACCCTTGCTTACCATTACGGATCTGAGATGGGATTGAACTAGATCTCTAGTATTTCAATTACTCCAGGTCTTGCTGGGGTGTGAAGGAGGTATTAGGATGAGGATGGCTACTAGAAAATAGGGTTTTTCCAGCCAATAAATAATCCTCTACACACCCAACAAGAAGATCCGAAAGGTACCGGTACCCCTGAGCAAAGGCAATGGCAGGGTCGATGTATTTGGTTAATCTAGCTGCTTCTGCCTTGTGGGGAGCTGCAAAACCAAGACGAAACAAACTTGAGCCTCTGTAGCTGTGGGGAGCATCTGACGGTGCTAAAGCTTTGGCAATATATCTATTTTTTGCTGAGTATTTTCCCATAGTTTTAGGATCCATGCATCGTGCGTCCTCTGAACTGGCGGCGACGATTTTTGTGAAGCCTTCAACCCAGGTGGGGGAATCAGTCGGCTGAGGGCTACACCTAGAGTAGTGATTGGTATCTTCACAGCAACTACATCGGAACAGAGTGATACAGTCGCTTGTGTAGGAGATTCAGTGTCGGCTGCGGCAACAACTGAACGCGAAAGCCTAGCTCTGTCCATGTCTTCTCAACTTCATATAATTTTATGTAAAGTAATTAGAAGTTATTAATTCTTATAATTTTCAAAAATATTTTAACACGATAATATCAACTTCGCATATATCTATATATAGAAAAAAATGTAAAAAAAAACATATATTAATAATTAAAAAGAAAGTTTACTGTGAGATAACTAAAATAACTCAATACACATGTTATGTAATCTCAATAACATTCAAAAATATAATTTAAACAATAAAAAATTACATAATTTTTTTGCACTTTAAAATAACTTTGCACCTAAAAAAATTGATCTCTCTCAACTCATATAACATTAGTACTTAAAATTAATCTATTCTAGTAATATTCATGCAGTGTCATGTTTTCACATTGTAAGTTTTATTTTTATTTTTATTTTAATTTCTTGACTTTAGACCTATAATTTTTATTTGTATTTTAGTTTATTACTCATTGCTCATGTTAACTTTGTGCTTAAAATGGATCCATGCCACTAATATTTATGCAATGTCATGTTTTGGCATTGTAACTTTTATTTTTATTTTAGTTTATAGTTTAATAAGATTGGTGATATTCCTGAACTGGCATGTTTTCAGATTTTAACTTTTATTTTTATTTTCGTTTATGATTCAATAAGATTAGTCGGTGGGTTGTAACTTTGGTGACTCATCAAAAGAGGGAATGATATTTCATGATATTCATGAAGGGTCCGGTTTTCTAACTCTAAGTATTAGAATTATTTAAATAAGTTTGGGGATAAAAGTTAATCATTTTTCTAGTTATTTATATGGGTAAATGTAAATCAACATAGATTTATTTTCAGTATGGATCTAGAGATCAAATTTCTTCATGTGCAAACTTATTTAGAGTGTAAACTACAATGTGTTAACTTTTATTGCTTAAATTGTGTTTCTGAATACTAAATAGAGTATATATATAAGACCAAATAAATGTTCTAACCATAAAAACTTAATTTTTTCATGATATATATATATATATATATATATATATATATATATATATATAATTTTTTTTAAGTGATATATAACATAATACCCAATCGACACTAACATATCTAACATATTTTATATAACATGCACATTCATGGATGCAAATTATAATGATTTTTTTATTATTAACATATTTTTAAGTATATGTCAATATTAATTTCATATTAAAATATTTTATTAATAACTAAATTATAAGATTTAAGAATTTTACACATTATTTTTCTATTTAGAACATAATTTTTAACTTTTATTTTAATTTTAAAGAGAACGGGTATACAGACAAACTAAGCATCTTTAAGTATCCCTTCATACTAGGTTGTAGAATGAACTTCTCCACTCAACTAATTTATAAATTATTAAAAATGAATAATTATAAATCAATACTTAAATTATTAAAAATAATAATATTGATGTAACCCATTAAAAAACAAAAACAAAGAAATTCATTTTTTCTTCAGAATAAAAATTATAACTTTTTCGTTATTGAAATAACTAAATGTAAAATTAGTTTGTAAATTATAAAGAATAATAGTAATTAAAAAAGTTACACGTTTTTGTAGGACGATTTATGTAGCCACATTATTAATAACTTTCTAGTCATAACTAAATTAGTTTGTAAATTATTAAGAATAATAGTACGTAGAAAAGTTACACTTTTCCTACGTGGATTTATGTCGCCACGTTATAAAGTGATATTTATATAGGTATGGAAAATAAATAAAGGTTATTTTAAGACATTCACATTATACATTGAGACTAATGGGTGTTCATTAAAATTTGAGAGTTAAAATTGTGGCACTCGGGTGTATATGCATGAGTACATGCATTCTCAATTTTATAGTTTTAATTCTCTTCAAACCACCACGTGTGTTATAATATAATTTTTCATTTTATTATAGTGAGAGAAATTGATGTTTAACTTATTTTTGTTGTTGTCTATCATGTATTTCAGTTTATTTTTTCATTTACTTATGTGAGATTTATTCCATGTTAAAAGGGTGAAATTATAATATTGAGTTATTTTTTATGATTATTTTGTCACAATTTTATAATTATGAGATAATAATTATTTTATAATTGACATAATTGTGAAAAGGGTTTCTAGAATTTTTCATTCCCAAGGAGATCAAGTTGACCCACTTATTTATGAGTTGGTTAGGGATTTATTATTGTAGAAGTTTCCTAACTTCTAGAGCCCCTAGTTACCTAGATACATTCACCTAAAGGATAGAATGAACCTATATAATATAACCAATAGGAAAGAGGGTTAGAGAAAATGTTTTTATTATAGTGCAAGAGCTCTACTACATTGGGAGAAAGAAGCCAAGTTGCAATATGGAGGAGATGTCTCTCTTGTTTGAAGGTATACACCTTATATATTATCATTTTCGATTAATATATATATATATGTGTTGGGTGTGGAGCCTGATTATCTTCTTTATTTAGATGTACTGCTAGGTTGGACCCCTGTTCTTAACAGGGCGACAACACCGCCCGTCGTTTGATCGCTGTCAGGGGGGTTTAGGGGGGCGATGATGAACTTTTGAAGCCCCCCCCGGTGGGGAGTTTTGGGGGCAATGCACATTCATATTTCACATCTGGCATATTCATCAATAATTTGGTCAAGAAAGGGAGTGGGATAGTTGTCTTTTGGACAAACATGATTAACACCCCGATAAGCGACACACACTCTAATTTTCCCCTCTTTCTTCATGAGAGGAACAATGTTAGAAACCCAATCGGTAAGCGAAACAGGGTAAATGAATCCAGCACGCAAAATTTCTTCAACCTCTTCTTTAATGGAAACGACTTTATTAGGGTGAACAGGACGAAGGCATTGTCACACCAGCTTAACATCAGGATACATTTTAATCTCATGTTCAACAATGCTAGAGTCGATACATGGCATCTCCCCATATGACCAAGCGAATACATCTCAGAAATCACGAAAAAAAGCGTGGTAAGTGTCAAGTTCAGATGGAGAACAAGACACACCAACATGAATGTTTTCTAAAATACCTGGTTTGGTTAAAATATCGATAGAAATCATTTCTTTGATATTTGATGGGTTTAGATCAAAATCGACAACGTGGACAAGAATAGAATTCATCAAGAAATCAACAAATGTAGGGTGATATAGTTTAGATGGATTATCCTTACTGTAATCAGGAAGATGGGATCATTTATGTGATGTTTCCCATGGTTCTTCTTCCGACATCATGGATTCCATAATTCTCTCACTAGTTAAGAACATGCGTGAAAAAGGATCAGAAGAAGTACCAAAATCCAAAGAATGATCAACCCAAACGGTCAGCGACAAAGGATTTGGATTGGTCGCATAAGCCAAGAAATCGATTTCTATGTTAGCTCAATTGGACTTAGCGGCATGATGTCGGCCAACATAACTACTTTAGAATCATTAAGAATCTTCCTTAAGTCAGATGAAGTGGAAGATATCATATTGCAAGTCTCTATATTTGCGATTTCTGTCGATGTCACAGGCAATGATAACGAAAAGGTGCCCATTAGGGAAGGATCCTTAAAGAGTCCTACACAATTGTTCTTAAGAGAAGGTGGGCGTCTGTGAAAAAATGGAACAATTACAGTTGCCTGGGAACCAGAGGCGAAGAAAGAGAGTTGATCAATGGCTGTGATACTTCCTTTATGGGGGAAGATGATCACAATAAAGTAAGTATATACTAGCGCAGCCATAGTGTAAACCCACGGTCTTCCAAGTAATATATTGTATTCAAGGGGTCCTTCAACGACCTCAACTTCAATAGTAACTAATTTCCCCCCTATTTTTAGTTGCAGGTTACTAAGAATTCCACAAGGCTTATATGTACGACCGTCAAAAACTTTCAACGTCGTAGGTGATTGTGAAAAAGTAGGCGAGCCAAGTGAATTCCACCAACTCATGGACATGATACAAGTAGATGCGCCTTCAAGAATGATGGTGCAATGAATGAGGCGATTCAGGACATGTACTTGAATCAAGAATTATAATTGTGCTAGTAATTGTGGCACATAGCCCGCGTGATTAAAGACTACAAGATCTGAATCCGTTGGATCGAATCCACCAATCGCGGACAACAAAGCCTACTTCTGGGAGGGAAAATTATGAAGAACCTCAATCATTGACATAGCAGAAGGTGACTGAGCTAGGTCTTCTACTGCTTTATAATTTTGAGTTGAATGAGCTCGAGGGTTGAATGTCGATTTAGGAGCTACTCCCTTCAATAAATTTATTTATAACTCTGGAAGGATATGCGGTAGAGCCGAGTGAGATGAGGTCGAAGTCGAAGTGGTAGGTTGATCTGTAGCCTGACCATTTGAAGACAACAAGGGATTACTATAATATTTACTTCGATTCAACACCAAGACATCAGTTTTGGGCTTGGTGGCAGATAGCATAAGCACTTGCGAACTAGAAGTGGGATCCGTAGCAACCACATGTGTTTACAGGTTTGGAAAAGGATTTGTCAACACTGCAGATGTAGCAAAAGTCTTAAGAAGCTTTAGGACTTCTAAGCGGCGAGGACAATATCGTGTAAAATTCTCCTCATTACATATCAAGTAAGGGTAATAAGGTTTCCAAAAAGAACCAGATAAATCAGATGATTTTTCCTATGGTGGTGAATTTTATTTCTTCTTATCTTTCCCCTTCTTCCCATTTCCAGGTTTCTTGTCACTTTTGCCTTTGTTATATGACATGGCATGGATTTCAGAAGAAGACACAGGATCATATGCAATAGGGTTTTTATTTGAAACAACAAGTGTAGTACTAGATAGTCGACTTGTTGTCGTAGTGCTACCAGAACTAATCACACCATCACCAGCATGAATGTCTTGACTAGATGGAGCAAGAGGAACAATAAAATTTGGGCACGACGCATTTGGAGTTTTATCATAGATCATGACAGGCCAAGTGTAAATCAAATCCAGATACTGGGCATGAGCAATTAATTTCTCTTCAGTGACAACACTGCCTTTGGCCATATCCTCAGTGATAGATGTCAACAAGGACTTAATAAACCACTCAGCCAGAAGCTGATTAGGAATTTTTTTTTTAACCATTCGACGATGATGATGCCACTCATGTATATGATCTGATATATGAGTAGCAGTGGTCTCTTTAAATTTGGTCAGAAGTTCCGTTCCAGTTTCATATCTGATGGGTAACTGGAAGTGGGTTAAAAAAGTAGTGGTTAAAGCTATAAAGTTATCAAACGAAGCTCATGGTAATTCAATGTACCCATTAGGATAATTTTGAGGTCTAAAATGTGCCTCCTAAGTAAATTATAAAATAATAGTGGAAATAATAAAATAAGGTTTGATTACATCATCAAATTTTAGAGGGAAAAAGAAAAAAATGCTTTTTCAACTCGTATTTTGAACTTATCTCCTTAAGGTTTTACTCAAATTTCGAGCAGGAATACTCGTTGGATGAAAAATTTAATTTCCCATCCAAGGAGTACCCATGTTGCATACTTTTTATGGACTTGGCTACCTGAAAAATGAGAAATACAATAAAAATGTTATTGGAATCATGTTTTTTCATGTATTTCTCATTTTTCGCATAACAGAGTCCATGAAAAGTTTGCAACATGGATACTCCTTGGATGGGAAATTAAAATTTTCATCCAATGAGTATTCCTGCTCGAAATTTGAGTAAACCATTAGGGAGATAAGTTGAAAATACAAGTTGAAAAAGCAGTTTTATTATTTTATTATTTTTTAATCTTTTTACTTTTTTACTCCAAAAATGGTGAATCATCACCCATGGTTGACATCATCATCTTGAATCCTATTAGTTCTCATAAATTTTATTTTTCTTTTACATTTTTCATAGGAGGCCCATTTTAGACCTCAAAATTCCCCTTATGCACTTCGTAGTCAGACCAGTAAGCATTCCGTGGAAAATACACAATCTAACAGAATCATCATTTAAAGAATTAGATGAACACCATAAATGATAACTCATGACATGCATAGACAGGTCTTCTCTAGAATATCCATTAAATTTTGGAATGTCCAAGGGTAATTGATGAGGAATCATCGGCCACCAAGGTAAATAATGAATGGGATCATTGGTGAGCTGGTTTAAATTAGGTAACTCTACCGTTGCAACAAACAAAAACTGTCGATTAATGTCAGGTTGAACATAACTAGGATAAGGTGGAATCACTTAGAAAATAGGTCATTCCATATCAATAAATGGATTCTGTTGTTGGTAACCCAGATAGGGGTAGGTTTGTTGACCAGGACCTGGATAATCTTGATAATGTGGGAATGGTTGTTGTGGCTACCATGGGATCTGATAAAACGGTTGCCTGCTAGGATAATTCAGACTTGGTTGTGAATAGACAGGGCTAGTATAAGCCCGTGACAAATGTAAACTAGCTCGTGGTTGTGAAATTATCGATACAGATGGTTGTTGAATACCATCCTGGGAAGACAGAGTCTGTAGACCCTAAAACTGAGGGATAGGGGTTGAAGGACCTGCTTCAGCAAACTGACCAACAACCATAGAATAAATAACATGGGTAGTAGGCATAGATGCAATAGGTTGAATTGGTTGATATTGATACACAACCATTTGTGGCTGAATAGGCAAAGTAGGATGCCATTGGAAAACAGGAATTCCAACATATGAATAAACTGAATACGATGGAGTACTTCCATATGGACCAGACATCTGTGGTCCCCCAGCATATGGAGTATAAAGATATTGCACATACTAATTTTCATATGATGGGTATATTGTAGATACTGGATAATATGGATGGTAATTGGATGGACCAGCCTGATATTGAGGTGATGATGTCAATAAAGGATCAGGTCATTCAGTACTTGTAAGTGATGAACTAGATAGAATTCGAGATGATGACATGGACGAAGTCCATGGACTATAGGAGACACTAGAGTAGGTTCCATTTAAAACCTGGTAACCTAGTGGGATGGATGAACCACCATAAAGATGAGACTTGGGTGTCATCGAAAACATCGAAGATGAAGAAATAGTAGATGCTATCACAGTTGTAACAAAAGGTAAAGTCTGGGATGCTATCTCTGCCATGGTTAAATAACCTAGAAAATACTCTAACGAATCTATGGGAACTTGAGAGTGAAAAGGATCAACATGAGTAGAGTAGGTAAAACGATGAAAAGATTGGTGGGTGCTTAAGGGGTTGTCTCTTCCTAAATTTATTGCTCTATTGAAATCAAACTAGGTAGAAGCACTTCACCGTCAGGCTCGATATAAATTTCAGGCGGTAAAATCTATGGTAAAGAGGAAGACTCGACGATTACGAATGAATGAGGAAAATATGGTTGCACCATAACAATTTCTTGCTGTTCAACTTTGGGATCAATATGTTTTGATAAAATAACAATGGGTTTCGAATCAACTTCTATTTGAACAATCTCGGGTTCTGGATTTACCTTTTGATTGGATTGAATTTCAGTGTCCTCAGGTAACTGTGAGGGTTCTGTCTCGATAGTAGCGGATAAGCCGGGATCAGTCAAAATGACTCGAGATTCAGTACTCAAAGGCTTATATGTCTTTGGTATATCAGATGATGTAGAACCAATAGTTCCAGAGGTACCAAACTCGGTAGGACGAGTGCACCTTCCTCTACTAGGTGTAGCTTCTGGTGGTAACGGTGGTTTATTTGTTGTCTTACGTGAACGAAGAGGAAAGGGTTGATCTTCTTCCACAATTGTTGATTGATTTTGTACCAAAATAAATAAATAAAAATAGGGTAATGCTAGGAAAAAGGTTTACCAAGGAACTTTGAATTGCAATATACCACCCCAATAAACTAAGGACATATGTACGTGTAGGAAATATCCCCAAATGTTGTGTTCGGTGTATCATAGGTACAAGGTGGCCGAATCATTTACTTATGGATGGTAAGCAACATAAAATTTCCCTCCCAAATATAAAAGGTACGTGGAGGCCCAATCCATATTAGTGTTGTCTATTGCGAAACTGCACAGTGAGAGCATCCCCTTATACTTTTCGTACTAGAGCACTGCATGATATATCGGAAAGTATGTGGACGAGCTCTAATATAATTACGTACATGGAATGAGGTATCACACTCGGAATGTATCGCAAAAAATTAATGACAACTGCTATGTTTAACGACGTCGTAACATGTCTTCTAGCCTAGAGCTCTAAATATTATCGTTAATGTTACAATGCTTCCTTAGATAAATTCAGATAAATTTTTTGTCGATCTTTATTTTCAGTTTTTCTTTGAGGTTCACTGCGAGATGTATTGAACATTCCTAGAATGCAATTAGAATGATAAGCATTCATTTCAAATTGATTTTCAACAATGAAAACTAGCTACAAGGGATAGATCAATCAGACAGTATTTAATCAATAATGAGCACATCTAAATGGAATTTCCCTAAACTATTCCTATGCAACACTCACAATCGCTATATGCAAATGCATGTTTTTATTTTCAATTTATTTTAAGGTTAGATGAATGAAAAATAAACTAATGCACAAACAATCACTCAAAAATTTCAAGAGAAACGAAGATTGAAACGACAATTCCTCTTTTCGAAGATAATGAATTGATCAAATGTAAAATTTAACTTTGGAACTATTCGATAATGAGAGAGAAAATGAAAATAAACTGTGATCAAACAAATCCAATGTGAGGTAAGATGATAGAGGAAATCTAGTCTCTAGAGGGAATCAATCACTCAAAACTTCAACAAGCAATACATCGAAATGAATTTCAAAAGACAAAATATGATATATTTTGGTTGGTCACGAGGGAAATGCATCCCTGTGTGGGAGATAGTGCGTTGTAGAGAATTGTCCCTAAGACAATAGTGCTATGCATAGCACTGTGTCAAGATCAACAATGCATTGGTACCAGAGGACTCTCTAAAAAAGCAATCCAACACACTACTTTTGCCACGACACATTCAAATTACTGGAAATAAGCAGGTAAAGTCTACTAGATGTTGATGGACAAGGAAAAAACCATCAGGGACGATTCGTTGTTCCCTATTATGGTCTTCTATTTTTTTTTATGGAAATCAAACCTACGGATAAGTATGCTTTTCCTAAGTGTGGTGGTTCACTTAGAACAACAAAAATAAAGATATCTGACCTTTTCCTTAAAATCAATAGATAAAGGGAAAAAAACCCTACTTGTAATCTGTTCGCTTTTCCTCGCCCCCTTCATCGCTTCCATCACTCTCAATAAAATTGAACTTGCTTGATTGATACCTGCAATGGAAAACATAAGACAAAAAACAACATGAATGTAATATGTTCTATTAAAGTTAAATATATTGAATCGATTAAATTCATAAATACACATATAACATCATTGACTAATGCATTAGGAAAGTAACAAATGTCTTTATTATGAAGTATAAGGAAGAGTACAACCAGCTGATCAATTTTCTGTCACTCATCTAGCTTTAGTCCCATATTCATCACATCCAGTATCACAGTACATGCAAAATACCTCCAAGAGATGTGATATCACCAACATAACTCTACTTAACACAAAATCTTGCTCCCCTGTGAACTATGATCATTGCTATATTTATAAGTAGATGAAGGTAGTTTGACATAAATGAATCATTGAATGGATTTCCTAAAAAAGGATGAAGAGGTTTCCTTGTTCATGGGAATAGGAGGATAATAGTTTTAATGGCTTCATGGTGTCCATATTCGAAGCTATCAGATGAGGTGAAAGCTGGAACAACTTCTAGAAGCCACTAGAGGTTGGGAAGATTCCCGGAATCTAATGAAGAGGTTGCTCCAAATCGACCAACATACTCTAGGGTGGGCCTAGATCCTCTAAAATTCAGCCTTGCATGGGATTAGATGCTCTACAAAGAAGTTAATGTTGTCTACGAGTGCATTGATGGATCAATGAGGAACTTCAATTGACATCTACGCAGTGAAACTTTCATGAAGGAAAACAAAAAATGGGATGAATTGTTTAAGGAACGTAGCAACTAATTTAGAGTATGATAGACCCTAATGGATACTAATCTGTGTTTTGGGATGATGCCAAAATTTACTTTTAACACTTCCTTCAATAGTGATTCTTGAGACTCTAGACCTTGACCTAGACTTCCTCCACACCAAGTCAACCTTGCTTGTGATCGTTCCAGAATTTGGCAGCACGAGCAACAATAACAATACTATTATGACCAGGAACTTCACACCTACTTCTTGAGACTTCAATATTGAGGTAGAGACTTCAATCTAGCTTTAAATACTTCAATTTTGGCCCAATGCAACTTCTCCAAGCAGTAGCATTCAACAAAACAAACTTTGACTTCCTTTTCTCTTGGAAGCAGCACCTTGGTAACACCTAATGAAAAAACTGTTGCCTTAAAATTTTTAGAACTTCGATCTCCAGACTATAGTTCATAATTTAGAGAGAGTGGTGCCAAAATTTCGAGTTTCTTCAACTCTATAAGATTTCCTAAAACCGAATCCAAAAAGTTCTTCTTCTCTAATTCACAATTTTTGCTTTTTGCTGCTTCAAAATCAAATTTTTGTGTTGCAGTGAGATGGTTTGAAGTGAGTTCTATTCCAATGTATATATAGGCTTGCGATGAGATTTAATTCCTATGCTTGAGGCCTACTTGATTTCCTTAAGGCTGACTTTGTTTGGAGGCTTCATAAATCATATTTTACTCAATACTTGACCTATTTTCATGATTCAAAAGCCTAATATGGATCAATTTAAATCTGCAATAATTCTATAGACTCAAAATAGAACCTAGAAGTCAACAATTGGGACTTTTATGACCCAAGGATGAAACCCATTCTTTAATAATTCATTTAATAATAACATAAAATTCTTTTCTTTATTCTTTTTACAAGTACAATAAGTATTGACTCAAGTACAATTTATGAAGACCGAGCCTATTCACATTCTTCAATACATATGTGGTATCAATAGCTTGGGTAAAGGAATATATCCTAAATACTTAATCAGAAAGGAAAACCAACTATCTTTGAGATATAAGAAACAAAATTTTCAAGTGATAAAGTCAACGAAATCACCTCTCAATGCTAGAGAGGTTCTGAAGTTGTAACATTTGATGTTAAAGGAAGTGCAAAGGGTATGGGAATTCTTTGGAACCCTCAAGAGGTTTATTTCAAATATTTGATAACACTTCCTCACATTATTTCAGGCCACTTTTAGTATGTTGAAGCTAGGTAATTTAGTTAATTAGCAAATGTATACGACCCTTTTATCCCTATTGAAAAATCGATTTTTTTGGAAAATATTATAACAATAAGGTCCATCCTCCATGACAAGATTTTGGTTATCAACGAAGATTTCAACCTTGTTAAGTCCCTTAAACAAAGAAAAGGGGGATCAAAAGGCTTGACCTAGAGCCACAAAAATTCTTTGACCTTCTTCATCAACTTCAAATGGTTGATTTGAACACCATCAATGGGGTCTACACTCGGCACAACCATAAGGGAGGGAAACATTAGGTGGCTAGTAGACTAGAACATTTCATAGTATAAAAAGCCTTAATAGAACGATATTATTTTTCTAAAGCCACTATTCTACAAAGCATTGGTTCAAACCACTATCCAAACTGCTCAGATCTAGATTTGAAAGCAACACCTCATAATCGACCTTTCAAATTTGAAAGCTTTCGTCTCTAGGATCTTGATTCCTTAACCAAAGTATAATGTTAGTGGGTGGATTTGTAGGTCCAAGGAAGAAACCATAGACATGCTTTCAAATTTAAGCTCAAATAACTCAGAGTTAAAAAATAAAAAGCAATATAAATGAATTTGGTCATATCTTCAAAGAAAAGAGGTCCTATAAACTCATATGAAATAGGTGTAACCACAAATTATTTTGGATGGATGCACATATGCGTTGGTGATGGAGTAATGATCACTAGTTAATGAAATATAGTACCTAAAGAAGGATAATGAAGCCCTATGGAAATTGAAATATCATGTGTGATGGCTAAAGGAAGGAGAAAGGATCTTGAAATTATTCCATAAGGAAATGGTAAAACATCACCATAATATAGGATATTTTACCTCTCCTCTAAATATTGGAAATTCTTGGTGAAATAGATGGATTTGGAATAGGAACTTGCCTCTTATTATCACTCCCTACTTACAGACCCCATGCCAAATATACCAACTGTTATCCAATGAATTCTTTGCATATACCCAACTTAATTCATGTAGCTTTGAATAAGGCCCTGCTGTAATAAGTGTCATTTGCATAAGTGAAAGAGTTAGTAACGGCGATGCAAAATAATAAAGCTATAGGTCCCAAAAACTTAATTATGGACTTTTTCCAAGCTTGGTGGTTCTTTTCAAGCATGGATATTTGTGTTTTGGTTGAATAATCCCGCCAATATCAAACAATATGGCCTAGTATTAATGCTAACTTTATTACTTTAATCCCCAAATCTGATAGATTTTATAATGCCATGGTTTTAGACCAAATTCCCTTTGCAATGAGTTTTATAAAATCATATTTTTGGTCACCTAGAATCATCTTAATCCCGAGTTGAATAGTATCATTTCACCAACGATCCAAGATCTCTTTCTTATAGATGCATAAGAAATTACATATAACAGAGGACTTTAACCATGAATCTTAAGGCACATAAAAATGAAATGAAAAGATAACATAACATGCATGAGATCAAGAAACCAAAAATTGATTACAGAGTTCGTCCAATTTGGACTACGTCTCTAGGCCCTGCTCAACAGTGGGGAGGCCTTCATTCATTAAGTGGAATAAAAAGAGAATCAATAGAAGAAAAATTTACATATGAACTCTTATACCTCCAAGCTGGAATATGACCAAAAAATGGAGAATCGACTTCAAAAATGGACACCACCATCAAACTCCTATCGCTAAGAGGTGTAAAATCAACATAAAATTTGTCAAAAAATGACACTGGAAAGTTCTGCACCTCAAAGATTCTTTCTAATTCCCCTCGAGATTCCTTGGGGCATGGTTGTGCCCTCTCCTTGGCTTGTGGTTCCGCCTTGCTACATAAATCCACTTCGCTGCTCTCTCCCAGGCGCGCCGTGGAAAGGAGAGTTTAAATACATGTCTGTCGATAAAAATTACAACATGTGCACCATTGGTGTAGTGGTAAATGAGGTAAGTGATATAGGAGAGGTTAGGGGATCAAATCCTGACTCTCCATATTTGGTCACCCATTATATATTTTAAGCTATAAGGTTGTTGTAATGATGGAGCTACCCACCAGGGGTTGATCATGTGGGCCGCGAGGGTTCGACACCTGCAAAACTCCCGAACTCACCCCGTTTTGTGCAATATATGGTGGTAATTATGTTTTGCTAAAGGGGTAAGTGGGTATGCCGGGGGTGGCTCGCCTCCCTAATCCCTTTGTGTTGTTTAATAGCTGGTTCCAGGGATGTCTGTGTTGACAGCCTGCCCCGCATTAACTTTATTTTTGATTAACATATATATGGCATATATTTGAGGGGTGTGGCGGGGTTGGTGGCCCGCCACCCCAATTTTATATATTTTTTTATTTTTAATTGATCTATAGACCCTTTTTTTTCTTGAACATAGAGGTTATTGGACAAATTAACCATACCATAAATTTTCCCCAAAACTAGCCAGATTCTAGCACCATATTTCCACCAATTTTCTGCCTCCTTAAGCCTGCCACATGTGAAAGGCAACCCTTAGGATTGACTGCCTCTATATTCATCATACGAGCTCGAAATTGAGTGTTGTTCACACCGTCGGAATCAGGGCGACGAGAAATTAAACCTGGTACTGATTTTTCCACATTCTGAACACTTTTTATTTTGGAGTAAATTTAAAGCCACATGTACTTAAACATCCTCCTGGATCAATCCTTCCGACTAAGGAGATTTTGGACCAGAAAAAAAATTAACACATCCATCACACTACCTATTTCCTCGCCAAGCCACACTTCAAATCACTAGCATGAAAATCTGGTACATCCTTTGCAATCATATACAAACCACACATGAGTCAAGCAACCCCTCACTTGCCAAGAGTTTATAACATAGACTCATTTGTCAAGGATTACATAATAAAAACCAATACCTCATCTACTCATAAGAAAATGAAAAAACATCATCATTTCTTTTTGAAATGATGGAAAATACATCATCACTTTTACATTTACTTGCAATGCGTGATTTAAAAAATATGGCCATAACAAGAACTACATCTTAAAAAACCATATTTTAATTAGTAAAGTAAATGGGTCATCTTCCTGTGGTGGATTAGCTTGTGGAATATTTTTGATGATTGGATTATTCATGGGTTCTTTTTTGGCTTGAAGGTTTTGACATGCAGATTTATGGTGTTCATCCTTGTTGCAATGATTCTTCCTCTTCCAGACTTTCTGGACCGTCGTTGAACACTTCCTCCTGATGTGCCTCTGATAAGTGTTCATGGATCCTTCACTGTCACTAGAATGTGATGAGGTTCTCTCATCATTTGTCGTCGGTGGGTCACTGGATATTTTGGAGCATTCCCCAACCTCCTTCTTGACATACCCAAGTCCTCCATGACAGGGTAATTCTTCTACTTTGATGGGTTTTATGATGCCCTGGTCATTAATGTCGAGGGCCTTTCCCTGATACCCCATTTTATTTAACAGTTTGTATTTGATTCTTGTAGTATGTTTTTCAAAAGCAGCAAAATCATCATAATGAAATGTATATGAAATCGAAGAATCACTTTTTACCTCAAGGTGATTATGCTGCAGCTTTTCCAAGGCTTTCTCCTTAGCTTGCAATTAGCGTATCAACCTTTATTTATTCTTTTCTACTTCCTGTCGGAGTCTCCTTTTATCAGTATTATCTAATTGAATGCTTTGATTGATCTCCTCAAGTTCATGGAGCCATGTCGCATTGGGTGACATTTTCATCTTTGGTACACTATATATTGAAATTTTTTCTTCATTGCCCGACTATGAAACAAAATCGATGGGTCCATCTGCTACGATTCCAAGAGCTAAAATCCTCCTTTCGTCACCGAAATCTGATCCCAAGTCAATTGGCCTACCTCGTGCAACTCCCATGGTAGTGAAATTCTCAGCTTCCTCTGATTCAAACTTTTGATCTTGTTGCATGGTGGAAGCTCTCTTCCGCCTCTCCTTTCTATCATCCCTCTTAGGTCTCAGGTCAGGATGTAGTTTTCAACCACTCTCTTTGTCGTGTCCCTATTTCTCACAATGTGTACAAGAGGGCTTTTCTCCTATTCTCTTGGCTATTTTGGCTCTTTTTAAGTGGTCATTTTTTTCATGTGTCCCCTTACTTTCAAGATGCATGACCTTCACACTGGCCTCATCGATAGTAGCAGGCTCAAACAATAATAATGAATGTATTATGTAGCTATGTAAAGAATTGATATACTTATTTATAATCTCTTGTGAATCTAATGATTTTTCTAATTTTAATGCTTCTTTTCTAAATTATTCAGTGAAGTTTTCCACATGTTGACCTTTGCCTTGCTTTAGGTGTTGTCATTCAATTAATGAATTTTTCTTATAGTCCAATGGGTAAAAATTATTTTTCAATGCAGAAATAAAATTTAACAATGATGAGAGAAGGTTACCTAGATTTTTTTTGCCTTACAATTTTCTCTCCCACCAAAACGAGAGTGGTGCCACCTAGTCGAAGGGTTGCCAAGTGGATATTTTCCTCGTCTTTCTTGATATGTTGAATCTGGTAGTAGACCTCAATCCGTCTAATCCAATTAGTGAGTTTTTCCACATTACATTCTCCAGTATACATAGGTAAGTCAAACTTTCCATTGAGTTTAAGGAAAGGTTTATTAGATGTATGCCTATGACATATGCGAGAATGATGAGAAGAAGAAGAGGAAATATCCCTCGAATATGGAGAGGGAGGGGACTCTTCTCCACCATATCCATGATTTACTAATATGTGATCATCTACATCTTTCTTCTTGGGCTTGACAATCTTCTCATACTCTACAAACAATTTTTCTACTTTCTCTGCCATGTTATAGAATGCCTTGCGGTAGCTCTGCTCTTTTTCCCAACAATTTTCCTCATCTGCCATGTTTCTTATTCATGGTGAAATTCCTACATTGGAACCAAAGGACTTAAGATTTCCTTGGCCTCTTTGAGGCTTGTTTCTGGTTAGCATGTACTCATGTAATTCACATCAACAAAGCCCTGCTCTGATACCACGTGATCCAAGATCTTTTGCTTATAGATGCATAAGGAATTACATATAATAGGGCACTTTAACCATGAAACTTAAGACACATAAAAATGAAGAGAAAATATAACATACCATGCATGAGATCAAGACACCAAAAATTGATTACGGAGTTCATCTAATTTGGACTACGTCTTTGGGTCTTGCTCAACAATGGGGAGGCATTCATTCATTAAGTGGCATAAAAAGAGAATTAGTACAAGACAAATTTACATATGAACCCTTATACCTCCAAGCTGGAAGATGGCTAAAAAATGGAGATCTCGGCTGTAAAAACGAACATTACCATCGAAATCCTATCACCGAGAGGTGTAAAATCGACATAACATTTGCCAAAAATTGACACTGGCAAGTTCTACACCTCTAAGAATATTTCGGATGCCCCTCAAGATTCCCTGGGGCATGGTTCCTCCCTCTCCTTGGCTTGTGGTTCCGCCTTGCTGCACAAATCCGCTCCACTTCTCTATCATTGGCGCACTATGGAGAGGCGAGTTTAAATACATTTTTGTCGATAGACTTTACCACATGTGCACCGTTGGTGCAGTGGTAAATGAGGTAAGTGACAGAGGAGAGGTCGTGGGATCAAATCCCACCTCTCCAGATTTGGTCGCTCGTTATATATATGTTAAGCTGTAAGCTTGATTTAATGATGGCGCCACCCACCGGGGGCCAGCCATGTGAGCCAGGCGGGTTCGTCCCCCCCCCCCCAAAATCGCTCTGTTTAGTGCAATATATGGTGGTTATATTTTGTTAAAGGGGTAGGTAGGTGTGCCCAGGGTGTCCCGACTCCCTAATAATTTTTTTTTATTTAAGATATGGTTCCATGGGTGGTAGAGTTGTCAGCCTGCCACCCATCAATTTGATTTTTTATTAATATATATATGGAAAATAGTTGAGGGGTGTGGCAGGGTTGGTGTCCTACCACCCCAATTTTATATTTTTTTTTGTTTTTAATTGAACTATAGCCCCTTTTTATTTATTTTTCTCGAACCTAGAGGTTACTCGACAAATTAACCATACCAAAAATTTTCTCAAAAACTGGACGGATTCTGGCACTGAATTTCCACTAGTTTTCTTCCTCCTTAAGCTTGCCACACATGCAAGTCAACCATGAACTTTGAATGACTCTATATTCCTCATACGACCTTGGAATTGAGTGTTGTTTGTGGCATTGGAATTAGGGTGATGAGCACTTAAACCTAGTACTAAATTTACCACATTCTGACCACATCTATTTTGGAGTAAATTTAAAGCCACTTGTACTTGAAGATCCTCCTAGATGAAACAAAGTAGTCTAGTTTTGTGAAATAATGCCAAATTCTAGATGTTATAGTGGTTTCTCATGATATTATACACTCCTTAAAGATATCCAAGTACTTTGGAATGCTGATAAAATTAGAACTCTCAAAATCCTACGACTGGTTAAATTGGCATTATATTCTCTAAGCAGTCCAAGCCTTTGGTTTCTAAACTTAGTGGATCAGTTGTATTAAGTCCTTAATTTCTTCTTGTTTTTAATCCATTATTTTGAATGGATCCCTAACTATGAATTTTAATGCTTATAGATTTTTTAGATAAGGAGATCCTATGCCCCCATTTATATTTATCTTGGATATAGAGGGATTGGGAAGATATATCAAAACCACAGGGAAGTTAGACACCATCCAAGGACTCCACCTATACAAAAATAATTTTCCTATCACCCATTAAAAAATTGTTGATGATATTATGCTCTTAAGAATGCATACAATAAATGAGACTACCCTTTGAAAACAATTATTATTCATTTCATGAAGGCTATAGGTATAGTGGTAAACACTAGCAAATCAAATATATATTTATTTAATACCAATGTGTTTATTGAGACAAATATGGAACACCTCCTGGATTTCTAGATATGTTACTCCACACCAAGTACATGGGATCCCCATTGGTGGATAAATCATTGAGACCAACCTATTGGCAAGATATATTTGAGAAGCTCTCCAACAAGCTCGAAATTTAAGAATTATATTCTCTTAACTTCACTGATCTTCGAGTCCTTCTCAAGTCCATCGTTCAAGCAATTCCATTATGCTAACTATATGTATTAGTAGCCTCTAAAGTATTTTTTGAAACCATTACTGATTTATATATATATTTTATCTAAAGAGTAGCTTTGAAAGAGAATAAAATGGTTATTGGTTTCCTATGAAAATATTTGCATCCCTAAGTTATTTGAGGGCTAGGGACTAAGAGATATAGAGACCCTAAATAAGGCATTGGGAGCTAAAATATGGTGGAGGTAGATTTAGGGAGGATTTGAACGTTGGAAACAAATCTTGAATAGGAAATAATTTCATGCCACCTCCTAGTTGGATAAGTTAAGAGATACATAATTCCCATTAGGTTTGTGTATATGGAATTTAGCACAAGAAAACCAAAGTGTTAGTCAAAATCATGCATTTTTGGATACCATGAATGGCCACACTATTCTTTATTACAAGGATGCTTGGTAACAAGTTCCTCTCTTGGGCCACTGTGAGGGACATCAAGGGTTAGAGGTTTTTACTTCATAGAAATAATGTACCATAAAAAAAGAATCATGGAAACCTTGCCCTGATTCTAGTATCTTGAGAGGATGGAAAGCTATTGAGGATTGGTTTCAGAATCTAGCCTTGGTAGCCTAACTCATTCTCGATTAGGAGTTGAAGAGTTGTAAAATATCCACTCCTCAAGTCAATCGAAAATTACAGTATGGTTACCAAACCAAAGGGATGTTTTTACTTAAAGAATCCTACTACCTACTTTCTAGTCATAGTGATCTTCATAAGGAACCTCTATGGAAAAAAACTAGATGAATGGCCATTGGCCCAAAGTTGCACAATTCATGTGGTTAAAAGGAAAAATTCAGATCCTCTTATGGGATTAATTTCGAAATATGGGATTCTAGGGTCCCTTGGTAAGCCCCTTATGATAGAATGAAGAAGTGACTATGGATAATCTCTTAAAGGTTTTTCCTTTTTTCCAACCATACTTGGGCAAAAGTCTTACACATTTTCGAATACTTAGACTATGATTACAATAACCTGGTGGAAATTATGGAGCAATGGAAATAAAGTATCTTCACTACCCCAATTTTAAATTGATAATGAAATCTTGGTCCATTTTTTTTTATGTGGGTGACTTAGAAAGAATGAAACAAGAGGATATTCAAACAAAATAAAAATGAAGACGGTAAGATTTGGAAAATTATCAAGAAAATAATTGGGGAAACCATCCTTTCAAATTATTAGACTAAGTGGGAGTAAAAATATAGTCAACATGAATTAGGGATATTGACAAAGTTTAAGCTTTCGCCTTCAATGATTTTAGGTCTTCCTCCAAGACTTCCATCCCATGGAGTGAATCTCCTACGATCTAGTCTATCCCCCAATAGGCTTTGTGAAGTTAAATTTGAATGGTGCCTCCAAATTAAATCCTATACATGTAGGATATGGAGGGATTTTTTGACTGGGAAGGCTCAACCTTAACTTTGTATACTAGAAACTTCTACGTCACAAGTAATAATGTGGAAAAATTTCTTTCTTTGGAGAAGTGTCTGAGTCTAGAGATCAATGAAGGGTACTCTAAATTATAGGTTGATGGTGATTCCTTGTTTGTTATATTGACTTCGAGGAATGTAATTAATGGGCTCCCTACAGAGAAATTAGCCAAGAGTTGGAAACTAGAATACATTATCTCTCATATTCAAAATATGCTTCAATCCATCCCCCATGACATAGTCTCACACAATCATCGAAATAGAAACAAAGTGGTTGACTTCTTGGCTAATTTGAGATGCTAGGATCAAAACATCAAGTTGGAAGTGGTATGCTTTCATGAGGAATGGTCCCACTAGAAGGAACAACTCTAAATCATCATACATGTATATAAAAGGTCCCCAATCGGGGTGTTGAAAATTATGAAATCGGAGGATGGGGGGATCTCATCACCACGCCACCTCCCATTAAATTTAAGAGTGGGGTGGCATGGCTAGCCCAATCGATAAAACACATATGCAAAAAATATTTACCACCCTTCATCCTTATGACAAACAAAATTTTTCTTGAATTCTCTAGGATGAGAGACACCACTCTCTAGATTTTCTACTATGCCTAGAACTCACCTCTACCATAGGTGGGATAATTCCTCTTGGATCATTCGACAGAGAAAACATAGGTTTATGGCATGTTTTTTATGTTTCCCCTATAGCACAGGTGATGGATTTTTTCTAAGACCATGGATTGACATGCAATGGTTTTTAGGTGACTTGGATTTTAGGATTAAGGCTCTTCAACCCACACATTTGTCACTGTATAGTGACAAGGGGAAAATTCAATGGTATGTAGTGGATGCAACTCTTAGGGGGTTGATAACAAACATTGTTACCGATGAAATAGGTAACCTGACCTCAAAACAGGAACTCTAGCCCAAAAAGACTAAAAAAACATGAAAAAACACCCCAAAAACAAAAAAAGTGTATTCCAGAATGCACTTGGTTTTTTTTGAAGGTCAAATTTCAACATTTTATAAAATTATGCTAAAAAAAAAATTGTTTCTTGTAAAAAGGATTGAAAAAACACCCTCAAAACAAAACCAGTTGATGCTGGAATAACAAAAAAAAAAAATTGTGTCATATTTTTGACATTTTTAAAAATAGAAATAACATTTTTTAATTTTTAAAATTCAAACATTAAAAAAAACTTAAAATTTAAGGAAAAAAAAAATAAAAAAAAATAAAAACATTTTAAAGCTTAAAATTTAAAAATATATAGGAATAAAAAAGTTAAAATAAAAACAAAATAAAAATATTAATTCAAACATTAAAAAAAACCTAAAATTTAAGAGACAAAAAAAAAAAAAAAATTAAAGATTAAAATTTCAAAATATATAGAAATAAAAAAATAAAAATAAAAACAAAATAAAAATATTAAATTAAAAAGAAAAACAAGTTAAAAAAAGAAAGAAATTATAAAAAATAAAATATAGAAATTAAATTTAAAAAGAAAAAGAAAATGTTTATTAAATTAAAAAATAAAAATAAATTTTAAAATAAAAAATTAAATTTAAAGAAATATATTAAATTAAAAAAAAAAAAAAATGAAATTAAAAGTAAAAAAATGAAAAATTAATTAAAAATAAAAAATGAAAAATAAAATACAATAAAAATATTAAATTTTAAAAAATATATATTAAAAAAACAAATAGATTTTAAAAAATAAATTAAATTTAAATTATAATATATATATATATATATATATATATATATATATATATATATATATGAACTTAAATTAAAAAAATATATATTAGATTTTATTAAATTAAAAAAAATGTTAATATTAAAATAACGAATTAAATTTAAAAAAAAAAATATTAAATTTTAATAAATAAATGAATAAACAAATAAATTTTGAAATAAAAAATAAATTTTAAATATAAAGAAAAAAAAACATTGGTAAAATAAAAAGTTAAAAAAATTTAAAAATCAATTAAAATTGAAAAAAAAAATATTAAATAAAAAATAAAATAAAAAACAAATTAATTTGAAAATATTAAGTTTAATTAAAAAAAAAATCTAATTTTAAATACACAATTTTAATTGAAATAAAAAAAAATATAAAATTTTATGTAATTAAAAGAATAATAATAAAAAAATAAAAATTTAAAAAAGAGTATTAAATTTAAATAAATTAAAAAGAAAATTACAAAATTTACTAAATTTTAAAAAATTAAATGAAAAAACTAAACATAAAATTTAATGATAAAAAAAAATATGAAAAAATTAAATAAAAAAAAAATACAAAATTTAATAAAAATTATTAACAAAATTTAGAAAAAAAAGTTATTAAAAATTAAAAAAAAATTAAAATAAAAATAGAATTTTTTGATCGTGGTGGTGCCGCCAATCGGCCTCCCGCCCAGGTGGCGACAGAGGTCGGCCGCTGGGCGGGAGGCTAATTCCGAGAATCGGCCTCTCGCTGCGGGAGGGCGATTCCCGGAATCAGTCCACTGTGGCGGGAGGGCGATTCTTGGAATCTGCCTCTCGCCTAGGTGGCGGCGGAGGCCGTCCGCTGGGAGGGTAGGGACGCTGCATCCCGGAATCAGTCTCCTGTGGCGGGAGGGCGATTCTCGGAATCCGCCTCTCCGTCCAAAAAGGGCGGCGGAGGCCGGCCGGCCAAGAGGCGGCGGGGTCGCATGCGCCCCCCGCCCGCCCAGCGGCCGGCCTCCACCGCCACCTGGGCGGGAGCCCGATTGGTGGTGCCACCACGATCAAAAAATTCTTTTTAATTATTTATTTATTTTTTTAATTTAATATTTCAGATTAATTATTTTTTAAAATTTAAAATTTATTTATTAAATTTATTAAATTTGAATTTAGTTTAATATATTTTTTTAATCTTTTATTTTATTTAGTTTTTCATTTTTAAAATTTTAAAATTGTTTCATTTAAAAAAACACAGTAAATTTATGGATATTTGTTTTTTAATTATTTGCACGTGGTTTTTTTCATTTTTTTTGTTTTTTAATGATAGTTTTTTTGTATTTTAATTCTTTTATTTTAATTTTATTTTTCAATTTTAAATTTTTTTTTTTATTTGTTTTTTTTCTTAATTTTAAAATTTGTATTTTTGTTTTCTTATTATTATTATTTTTTTAATTTAAATTTTTAAATTTAATTTTTTCTTTTTTGTATTTTATTTTTTTTATCTAAATTTTAATTTTGTAATTTAAATTATTTTTAAATTTTCTATTTTAAATTTTTTTTTTTAATTATATGGTTTTTTTTAATAACTTAGAAAAAAATGTTTTTGATGTTTTTTTTAAATTTTTTTTGGTTAATTTTTGTTTTTTTTCTTTAAATTATGTGTTTTTTTTTTTTTTAAAATTTTGTCATTTCTTTTGATATAATTTTCGAATATTTTTTGTTTTTTTTTTTAAATTTATTTTTGTTTAAATTTTTTATTTTTATGAGTTAATTTTGTTTTTTTTTACATTTTTATTGGTTTTTTTTAATTATTTTTATATCTAATTTTTTATCTAAGTTTTGTGTTTGATTACCAACATGAAAATCACCAGTCTAAAAAAAAAGGGTTGATGCTGCATCAATACGTTTCAAAATTAGCATGAAAATCATCGCTCTAAAAAAAAAAGTTGATGCTGCATCAATACGTTTCAAAATTAGCATGAAAATCACTAACATTTCAAAACAAATATTCATACTTCATAAATAAAAATATTAGAGTGTCAAAAATGTGCTAAAAAAAAAGGGTGATTCTGCATCACCACTTTTCAAAATCGGGTGCTTTTTATGCTACCAAAAAAAAGTAGGTAACAGTGTGGCTACCTATTTCATCAGTAACAGTGTCAACATCCAAGGATATTATAACTGCAATAATGAGAGGTGGAAACACGTTACTAGCTCTCACAACCACACAGGCTTTGGTCCAGTAGGTCAACTAACATTCGGTAAGTATTTGTACTTCCAACCCATTTGGTTTTTCCAATTCCTTATTTGGTTCTTCTTTTATTTGGTGGGAGTTAACCCGAAATATTTTGAGTTCAACATATCTGAGTTGTGGATTTAATGTAGTTGACCCCCTGTTATTGTTGGACCTTGTTATGATCCTTTTATCTGCTCTCCCTTATTGATTTTTATTTTAGTAGTTGCCACAGAACTCTGAGGAATTTTGGGTTTTTTCTAGGATTTTCTTCTATTTAGTCTCTACTTTTATCATCCTCATGGCTTTTTGACATTGTGGGTGATATTTCTAACTTGTCCATTGTTTTTTTAATGCATTATGCCCCGACAACAAATGCACTATAGGTGATGTTCTGTGACTGGCTCCTTATGGCCATCCGCTTGCCCAAGCCCGAACCTAAGATGTTGCAACTATTTTTAACTCCACTACTCCCCTTTAAATTCAACATGAAATCTGCTAGCTTGAAGCCTTGACCACTAGTGACCAACAAAATTACTGTGATTTGGAATTTCAAGCTAATGTAGCTAATTGGGTTCATGATCCTTGACACAC
Source organism: Pinus albicaulis (assembly GCA_034641835.2). Lineage (NCBI taxonomy): Eukaryota > Viridiplantae > Streptophyta > Pinopsida > Pinales > Pinaceae > Pinus > Pinus albicaulis. Next base: position 638,889,064 of record CM076575.1, on the reverse strand, counting down.
TAGGGGGAGATGGAGCCAATACCTGAACTCCATCACCCTTCACTAGTAGATGGAGGGAAACTTGAGCAGAGTGCTGATGGAGAAACACAAATATTACAATCATATAACTTACTCCTTAATCAAATCAAGTGAATGCAATGTTACCAATGGTCGTCTCTTGCTATATTGGATGTTTAGCTTGCTCGTCTTAAAAGCTATCTAGAATGTAAACTAAACCCCCCTATACCAGCTAGAACAAGTGTTACTTCATCTAACTCTTAATGCCATGCTTCGCTAATTGGCATCTATTTTTACATTATGTATAATTTTACCAATGTTAATCGTTATTATTTTTTATTATCTAAACTCTTATCCATAATCAATAGATTTGGTTTCCCTTGAAGCAGATTGAGAGTGAACAATACATAAATAATAATATTTTTATTGATTTTTGAAAGAATTTTAAAATAATGCAATATATATATATATATATATGTATGTATGTATAAAGTTGATATTTAATATATAATTGTGTATATTATGAAACCATCTCACAAAATATAATAAAAGATAGATCAACAGCTTAGAAACCAATCTCTTCGAGGGGAAAACCTCCTTTACATTACTTAAATGAACAATTCTTTGATGATACAAATGACAAAATATAATTTATATATATATGAGTCTAAGGGGTCCCAATATAATCAGAGCCTACATAACAATAATAACATAAGGGCACAACAATAACAATAGTGGGCTTATATGGGGCATAATAATAATAATATGGGGACTACATGGGTACAACAATAACAATAAGGGGGTACACTAACAATAAAAATGAGGGAATAAACTATTATTATAGGGACCTAACATGCCCCTCTCCTTTAAAAAAGTGGTTTCCTCAATTCTTGAGTAGTTCTGGATGCTTTTGTATAAAATTATCATCCTCCCATGAGGAATCCTCAGCAGGTAACATTTTCCACTTGATGACATGCTCAGAAATTTTTCGATTTCATAGTTGTTGAGGTCTTGTTTCCGTGACTTCTTTAGGTTCCAATATGATTTTTCCTTCTTCGTCAAGTTTTGGAAATATTTTTTTACTGGGAGCTTATCACCTATAACCTTCTTTAAGCATGGAACATGGAAAAATGACTGCACTTAGGAAGATTCCAGAAGCTCTAATTTGTAAGCCATAATACCAATATTTTGCAACACCTTTTAAGAACCATAACACTTTGGTGATAATTTATTATCGTTCTTAGCTTGCTTGAGGAACATTTGTTTGTATGGTGGTAGTCGTAAAAATTCTGAGTCACCTACATCAAAAATTCTTTCACTGTGATGTTGCTTCTCCTTTTGTTTCATTTGATTATGCGACATAGTGAGGTTATTTTTTAAGAGTTGGAGAACTTGTTGTTGATGCTCGATGCCATCTTCCGCTACTTGAACCTATAGCGACCATAATTGTGAAATTATGCCTTGTTTTTATTTCTTTCAAAGATTTTTCATTACATTATAACTGATTATCTTTCCTGGTTTCCCTGCAATACCCCATAGTTCAACTTCCTTTCCTTCCAAAAAAAAATCAAGAGAATTTCTTGAAAATTAAAAGTTATTGTCCCCAAGGATTGTAACCATTGGAGTCATAATACAACATCAACACCACCAATTGGAATAGAAAGCATTGGACTATTCAATACTTATTTCCCCATGGTTAGCTTGATATTATGGCACTTTCGAGAGAAATTTATAGTTCCACCATTTGCAACCATCACTTGAAACTATGGTGCTGGATATAGGAAAAAATTCAATTCCTTGGCTATCTCATAATGAATAAAATTATGGGTGCTACCCGATTCAATCAGCATTATTACCTTTTTCTTCTTGATATGTCCTTCTATCTTGAGAGTTTGAGGATTGGTAATTCCTGCCAATGCATTACAAGATATCATAGAATTCATTTCTTATTTCTCTAGGGTTGGTTCTTGGTGTATATCCTTTTCTTTTGAATTTTATTGTTCCTTTTCTTTCTCCTTTTCACAATCTATGTAAATTAATTTCTTCTCATCACACTTATGACCATTAGTGTATTTTCTATCATAACTATAACATATCCCTTTTTCTATTTTCTCCTCCAATTATTGTGGTGTAAACCTTGTAGGTTGTGGAAGCCTAGAAGAAACAACATTTCCATGTTTATAGTTTTGATTGGTAGACTTCCTTATTGCCATAATTTTTCTTTCAAATTTTCTTGCCACCCTGAATGCCTTCTCCAATGAATCAGTTCCCAAAGGAAAACCTCATGTTGGATGTTATCCTTTAAAGTCTCTATGAAGACATCAATCCTATGCTCCTCTGGAATATATGATACCCTAATTTTCAATTTTTGGAAGTCCTCATTGTGCGCTGCCATTAAACTCTTTTGTTTGAGATTTATCAATTGGCTAAATAAGGTGTTGCTCTTTGTGTCCTCATAATGTGCTATCGTTTCCTCCGTAAAAATTGACTAAGTGACAAGTGGTTTACGAGAACAAAGCCATCGATACCATAGAGACTAATTTTCTTCTAAGAATAAAGTTGCAATGTGTACATTTTGTGTGTGGTGCATATTATGGAGCTCAAAGTATTGCTCCATTTGTAATATCCATGTTATAGGATCCTTTCCATCAAAATTCCTCATATCTATATTTAGAATAAGGTGGGTCTTAAATCCAATAGTAGATCCTATGAAATCATGATTAACATTTATTTTTTTCTCATCATGAGTTTCATCTACTACCTTTTCACCATTAGGAATCCTTTCTTGTAGCAACTTTGTCAAACCTTCCTTCAAACCTTCCATGTATGCTTTTAGATCATTCTTCATGTCTTCCAAGTTGCCTTTTATTTTTTCTTCTATACCATCCATCTTAGCTTCCATGCCTTTCTTCAAACTATCCATATTAGCTTCCATTTCATTTTTGGTTACTTTTGCAAGAGCGAAATTTGTTACTCTTGGTCTCATAATTTTGATATATCATGTTGCACTTATTCCTCTTCATGATTTTTAGTAGAGATTTCTGAGGGATTAATGAGTGTTTAATTATTTTTGCGAGGCATGATATAACCTAATAATGATATCTATGCTTCAATATTTTCTTGGAATCACTTCAAACTAATTTTTGAAACAAAAGTTATGTAATTAAAAAAAAAAGATAATCACCATTTTCTTGCTTTTGAGATGCTCGATATTGAAGCTGATATATCTCTTTGATTATAGATCCCCAATATTTGAGCTTCTGTCGTGTAGTATCCATATGAGTCTTCTTTCCAATGCCATAGGTCAAACCTAATTTGGATTCTTCAAGATAAAGTTATGTCAAATATCCCACAATGACCTAATTATTGACTAGTTTAGTAAAACAAAATTGTATGGCATGCCATGTGTCACTGTTTCAACCTTTAGATCTAAAATAAATATACAAGAAACTATAGTCCGTGTAATTTCCACCACTTTTTAAATAATTCCAATCTGATGCCCGAAACCCAAGTTATGATGATTTTCCCTCGGTCACCTGTTTGAGATGAAATTTTGAATCTTGCGAAAACCATAAAATTCATAGATCATATCTCTGAAAGTATTCCAAACCGAGGTCTGAAATGTTTACATTGAGTTCATCTAGATTTCAGATCCATGTGGTGAAAAATTCAACTTCTTAAGCCTCGTAGAAAAAAATTCATTGCGAAAATTCCAAGATGACATGTTTGAAGAAGAAAAACACTAGAATCCCAAGCATTGATACCAAATGTTATGAAACCAACTCACAAAATAGAAGAATATATAGATCAAAGAATTAGAAATCAGCCACTTCGAGGGGGAAACCTCCTTTACATTACATAAATGAACAATTCTTCGATGGTACAAATGAAAAAACCTAATTTATATATATAAGAGTCTAACGGGCCCCAATATAATTAGAGCCCACATAACAATAATAATGTAAGGGAACAACAATAACAATAGTGGGTTTCTATGGGGCACAATAATAACAATATGGGGATTACATGGGTACAACAATAACAATAAGGGGGTACACTAACAATAACAATAAGGGAATAAACTAGTATTATAGGGAACTAACTGCATATAAATATATACTTTTAAATTGTACCGGTCAGCCTACCATGAACACATGGAATTTTCTGCATATAGTTACTATTGGCTCTTAACTACATTAATACAACCTTAACCCTTAAAAGTGATCATTTCAAAAGTGATAATTTGAAAGAGAGCCAACACCAAATGAAAGGAATAAAGTAATTGTATATAAAATGAAACTGAATATCTTATGAATTCATTATTCTTAATGTGAAAAACAAAACTCTCTCCGGATGAGTTCTTTAGTCATTTTGTATATCTTTTCCATTAGAAATCATGCATAATCGTTCTCTAGATACTTCTCCTTGACATACACCATGATTTGATTGCTACGTGTCTCAGTTGTGATTCTTTCTATGTAAAGGAGTTTGTTCCTATTCCTTATGAGTTGTTTAGATCTAGTTCTTTCCTAGATTGGTGTTTGGTTGAGATATTATTTCAACCAAGTGATTGTGTGTCAAATATAGTCTATCTATATTGAGACAACATTACATGTATTTATATGTAAGATTATTTAATAACATGGTGTGATTAGTTTCTTAATTTGGTACCAGAGCTTATGTGGGCTTGGGGCCTTGGTCCCACCCGGGTTGAGGGAAATAAGAGAGTATATATGTATTGTTTTAGTTTTTTTTTTCCATTCATTCAGGTGAAGGTTGGAAAAGTGTGGACCGATTTTTTCCACTATTTAAAATAATTTATTGAGTGTGCTACTGTAGAGTGGTGGAGGAGTTCTTATTGGATTCTGGGCGAAGGTGTATTGGAGTAGAGGTGCTCCTGCTACTGTCGATCGTTTGACTTGGCATGAGCCTGCAACTAGTCAGAGAAGGTGACTTGGATTGGTGGCTTTATTAACCTTTGCAACCCAACAACTGGGCACAACTAGGGCAAAGAAATGAGAAGAAAAAGAAAAGAAAATAGATTGTTGACCCCATTTACTTGGAGAAATTGGGGTACACTTTATGAGATGCAGGAGCATCTATTGGCTAAGAATCATGATCTCTTTATGTTAATGAGGAGAGTGTAGTGTATATTTTTGGGTCTAATCTTGCCATCAAGAAAATAATAGGGAGCAATCTGGCCAACCTTCAATGATTTCTTAGAAGCCTTATTCCCTGGCACTAGTTTCCTCTTTCTAAAAAGATCCAATAAGGTCTTATTCGCTTTATTTGATTTGTCACAGGTGATCATCATCTTCAAAATATGGATCGATGACAAGGACCATCATGAACAAGATTATTTTGATAAACAAACAAAGATAAATGAACTAAGGGATACTATTGGGCCTCTGTGTGGCCAAAGTTTGTTGTTTTGTTCATATGCATGCCTCATACAATATTTCGAAGCTTAGAATTGGAATATACAAAAATAAAAAAAGACATTGGAGGAACTAGTGGTAGCGACCATCGGTCCCCATGTGGTCGACCGAGTAAAGCAGGAAGAGCATGAGCTCCTAGTCAAAAGCTAGCATTGCGATAACGTTAAGGTTTAAGAGTTCGTGGATCAAGTAGAGGTGACATGAATTGATGGAGACAGTTATTCAGTGGCTTGGGTTGCAGTTGCATCGCAGGTTCGAAACTCTTCCCTGTGAGCTCTTGCACCAGTAAGCAGTATCCTGTAGGGTGGATGTTCATTAACTTGAGAGATAAAATCCAACAAGGAGTGGAAGAAAATGAGGATGGAGATGTGGTCACCATGGTAGACAATGTGGAATTCTTAGATGTCATCCCTTAGGGTTTAAACTCTTTTGCATCTTGATGTTTCATTGGCTACGCAACCGTCGAATTTAGGGAGATCTTCAACCTCGACGTACCAAAGGAATGAAGGGATGGAACCGCTATTGGAGGCATTGAGAAAGGTTTCTAACCCTCCATATCATTTGAGGGCATTCTCAGAGGTTCATGTTCTTCATTTGGTGTTCTCATCTCTAGCAGTGGCCAAACTCATGAGGTTGGGTACTGTAATTTTTGGATCGCTTTTCGAGGCCCATTCTCCTTCAAGGCAGAACAGGGAATAACTCCAATTCCTAATTCAACTGCATCTTTTTATATATACTATAATTCTATTATGTAATTAGGGTTTCATAAAATTTTCTCTTTCAAAGGTTGCACTTGTTTGAAATATATTCAAGAAGCAATTATATAGGCTTTGAAAGTTTTGAATTGTGAAAAACTTGAAAGTCATATTTCTCTATCCACAAAAATTTCATGCTGGTAAAAACATCAGAAGTGCCACCAATGATACCATGGGTTTGAATAGAAAGTCCTTGTGAGTTTTCATGATGGGTGGAGTTGGCTTTGTTGGAAGTCACTTGGTTTACAAGCTCATGGGAAGAGGGGAAATTATTTTTTTGTCGACAATTTTTTTACAAGAAGGAAGGAGAATGTTTTGCACCATTTTGGTAATCCAAGGTTTCAACTAATAAAACATGATGTCATATTTAAAATTTTTAGAAAGTGTTATGTCATTGATTTAATTTTGGTTGAAAGAATACAATGACATTTAGTTTGGTAAACTATTGTCACACATTTGTGTCTTTGTTGGAACGGGCCATTCCAACAATAGAAAAATGTATTCACAGGAATGATTAATACAAGATATGATGACAACATGACAATGAAGATGGCATCAAAGGATAGTGATTGGAGCTGCATGGAAGTTTAAAGGATGATGAACAACTAAGTTAAATTTTGTGTGAGTTTGTGGAATAGACTCATGATGGTGGTCACATACATTTATTAGTAAGCAAGTCTAGGATGTTATGTAGTGGTCTTTGTAAATTAAGTACCTGGTAACTGCAAGAGTTGGAGTGTGTAATGTAAGCCTGATGAGGCATGTGTACCCCCATAAAATTCATGGTAGTCTTCAAACCACTTTGTGAATACAAGTTTGTGGTAAGCGAGAAACTAGTATCTAAGTGCAGGTTTGTGGTAAGCCAGAAACCACTTGTGATAGTCTATGTCAGTACATGTTTGTGGTAAGCCAGAAACCACTTTGCAGTCTAGGTTTATGGTAAGCCAGAAACCACATGTGAGAGTGAAAAGGATGGGGATTCGTGTAGGCATGGTTTAGGGTGAGCCGACAAAAGCCTGAGCATGGTTTAGGGTGAGTTGAGAAAACCCTGGGCATGGTTTAGGGTCAACCAAAAAAACTCAATGTCTGGTTACGGGTAATTCGACAAAACTCTGGTTGACATGATGGAGGGGGATTTGCACGTAATAGTACATGTATGCAGATAATGGTTGAGAGAATCATGTATACGAAGGACATCCCAGTAGACTAGTGGTTGCAGCGGTTGGGCACCCATGAATTCTGGTAGATGGTTGTTCCTTTATATCAACGTCAACTTTGTAAATACGAGGACCACAACTAAACTTTCTAGTTTGAGATCGAGATAAGTAGTCATTAAGTGGGTGACCTAGAAAATACAATTCCTACCTGTCTCAGTTGTGATTCTTTCTATGTAAAGGAGTTTGATCCTCTTCCTTAGGAATTGTTTCGATCTAGTTGCTTCCTAGATTAGTATGTGGTTGAGATATTTTCTCAACCAAGTGATTGTGTGTCCAAGATAGTCTACCTATCTTGAGAAAACATTACATGTGTTTATATGCAACCTTATCTGATTAATAACATAGTGATCAGTTTTTCAATTATTTTTTATATCTTTTCTGTTGTAAAATTCTACATGATCATTCTCAAGATAATTCTCCCCGACAAAACACAATGATTCTTCATTCATTTTCTATATCTTTTCCATTGGAAAATTCTACATCATGCTTCTCGAGATAATGCTCCCTACACCATGAGTTCTTCAATCATTGTATATATTGTCTGTTGGACAATTCTACATGATCGTTCTCAGGATAATTCTCCTTGGCAAGCACTTTTATTCTTCAGTCATTTACATGATTGTTCTCCAGATAATTCTTCCCAAGATACATCATGACTTCTTCAGTTGTTGCTATGAAAAACAAAACTCAAAGTCTATTCCTTCTGACCTTCACAGTGTTAATTAAAGTTCAAACCGAATCTATCATTACCGCTTGATGATACTAGTGCTCATATTATAAAATATGAGGCAAAACCAAAGCGTTGGACGTAACCGGCAACAAATACATTTCGACATTTGCAATTGAAAATGCAAATTAAACATTCGAGCTTCTCCGAGGAATTTTCTGCATATAGTTACTATATGGTCTTGACTACATCAAGACTACCTTCACCAGGAAAAGTGATAATTTCAAACGTGATAATTTAAAAGAGAGCCAACACCAAATGAAAGAACTAAAGTGACTGTATATAAAATGAAACAGAATATATTATGATTTCATTGTTGTTAATGTAAAAAACAAAACTCTCTTCCCATGAGATCTTCAGTGATTTTGTATGTCTTTTCCAATGGAAAACCCTACATGATCCTTCTCCAGATAATTCTCCCTGACATACACCATGACTTCTTCAATCATTTGTATGTTTTTTCCATTAAAAATTCCCACATGATCATTCTCCAGATAATTCTCCCTAACATACACCATGAGCTTTTCAGTAATTTTTTTTTTTAATGTCTTTTCCATTGAAAAACTCTATATGATCATTGTCCAGATAATTCTCCCTAACATACACCATGAGTTCTTCTATATCTTTTCCAATGGAAAGTTTTACATGATCGTTCTCCAGATAATTCTCCCTGGGATACACTATGTTACATGATCGTTGTCCAGATAATTCTCCCTGAGATACACTATGTTAATTAATGTGCAACAAAGCTCAGGCCATATATAAAAATAAACAGAATATCTCATGATTCCATTTTTGTTAATGTGAAAAAAAACAAAACTCAAAGTGCGAATTCTCACTGACATTGACTGTGTTAATTAAAAAATCAAACCGAATCCATCATTACTGCTGACGATACAAGTGCTCATATTATAAAATAAATGGCACAACCAGAACAATACACGTAACCCATTACAAAAGCAAAAGTAAAAGCAAATGGATATGAAAATGAAATGACTTACGAGACAATGGCAGCGAAAATGGAGGAAAGATTGAAATGAAAGTGACAGCCAAACAATGGATAAGCATCGACATATATTGGGTATAAAGGAATAACAATTGCATATTCTATTCTGGCCGTGTGGGAAACAAATGGAACGCACTTTCAACAGTAGGGATGAAATGGGTTTGTACTATGAGAGCCAGCCAACAGCTTTAGAATTGTTTCCAGATTTAGATCAAATTCTGAAGGTATATAAGGGTTAGGGTATAAGTATGGTTGCAAATTAATAAGTCACCTCCTCGTTGAGCGAAATTTCTTTCCTCTTCGTTTCCTCGTCGGGGAAATCAATTTCATATTTCCTTAACAAAGAAATGATGAACTACACTATACGTTTAGGGGTTGGCATTTTAGGTTTGTCAAAACTACCATTTTCTTGAGCATAAGCTTTGTCTCAGTCTGTTATAAATATATATAGGAGGAACATATGACTTAATTTCTGATTGGGCTGTCAACTGATTTATCTGACATATGACGTTACAGGAAGTTCCTTTGATTTGCTTATGTATGGTGGATCAATGTAAGTATAAGATGTTTCCACTGAGCATATTCTCATATATCAAGAAACTCAAATTTAAGGAAAAATTCAGCATGAATATAATGTATAACATAGAAAATATTAGTGGGTCAAGAAACCCAACGCTAAGGGAGATTTCGCTGCTAAATATAGTGTTTAATGTAAAATTTTTGTTTTGTGGTATTGGGCCACAGTACTACGTTCAAGAGGGTTATTGAAAACAGGAGCACAGAGAATTTCTCAGGCTTCCCCTATGCAACAGCCCTCTTCTACTGTCTTGTGTACACATGGTATGGATCACCGCTAATCAGCCATGGATGGGATAATGTAGTTGTCATGGTTGTCAATGGCATCGGTGTTCTGCTAGAGCTCTGCTTCGTTTGCATCTATCTCACATTCGCTCCACCAAAAACCAAAGTATTATGTCATCATATTTCCTCTGTGAATAGTTTTATTTTTGAAGTTCTCAGCTTTCAATTAATGGCTTTTTTTCAATAGAATATGATTTATTTTTAGGCATTCCGCAGTGGAAACTACATATATATATATTCTGTTTGCAGAGAAATACGGGGATGGTGGTTGTTGGTTTATTGGTGCTGTTTGGCACTATTGCTATATCTTCTTTGTGCGTTGTACATGATCACAAGCACAAGAAGGTCCTTCTAGGAATTGCAGGAATGGTGGCCACTTTTATTCTTGACATTTCTCCTCTATCAGTAATTGTAAGCTGTTTTATTATTAGATGGTTAATTTCACTTCTCTAATCATATTCTAAAATATTTTTGACATTCAAATCACATCTTATAGTAATAATATTCTTGTTTATTTGTGATGTTTATTATTAATATTTAAGTTGATGATGTTTATGGTTAATATGTACATACATTGTTTGATTTAGGGACTGGTAATTCAGACCAAGAGCGTGGAATTCATGCCTAGCTTCTATTTCTCGCTGTTCGGTTTCTTCGCAAGTGTGCTGTGGATGGTGTATGGCGTTATCAGCAGAGATATTGTCATCATGGTAATATAATTGTAATAATAAATGGCACTTACAACTTCTTGCAAGAATTAGAGTGTCAAGAATGTAAATGACCCATAGCTATCGATAAATACAGTTAAAAACTCAGGACGCATAACAAGCTTTGTCTTCACGTTCTTCATATTTTGCAGGCACCGAATTTTGTTGGAGTGCCACTAGGGTTTGTTCAGATGGTTTTATATTGCGTTTATAGTCCCAAAAATGTTAGAAATAATGTCGAGTTAAAAGGAGGCAATTAGATGCTATTGAGTCAGTTATGATGATTTGTCCATTTGTGGGGTTGTAAGTATTAAACACAAGTATATATTGGTCTCTAATGAAAACATTTTGAGTGAGTTGATATTATAATTTGTGTCTTTGTTTCTCTATCCATATTATCATGGTATCAAAGCCTCATGGCATCCACTGCCTCCATTTTACTTGGTTTCTTTTGTGCTGAAGTGGGCATTTCTTGACCATCAAGAGGAATTGAGTGTTGGGCTGCAGTTTTTAGTGCCATCATTTGAAGTGGTCCTACCAAGCTTGACTCACGCCCATGAAGGGGTGTCCACAAAAGTTGAAGGGTCTGCTCATTCAAAGAAGGGGTGTCGGCCCATGGAAAAGAAAGAAGGTTGAACACGTATAAGAAGAGAGAGGCATTCGACCAAGGCCGAAGCAATTCGACCAAGAAATAGGAGATCACATAATAGGTCGCACAATGAGGGAGAATGTGATATATCAGAAAACCAAAGATGTTGCACATCGCAGAAGGACGCAACAAAGTAGGGTACATGCAAGGTGGGGCTCGCCCAACGAGCCTAAACAACTCGACAATTTTGGTGGTTCTGTTTTTGGGGCGAATATTTGGGGTTTCGTAGGTCGAGAGTGTAGGGAATGACTGCACGACTTGTGAGATTGGGTGGACGAGTTTGCTAGATTGGACTAGGTAGCTGCCATGCCATTATATTTGTAAAAATATTGTTGTATATTATTTGAAAAAGTTTAATAAAAACAGAAGCATACAACTTTGGGGAGTTTCCTCTCCCATCTCAAAAATGTTTTTGTTGTTTAACTTGCGATATCATATTTTTGTTTAGTTTATCGCACTTTTATGAAGTTGAATGTAAATGAAGTAAATGGAATTGAATGAATTTAACTTCCACTACATAATTGAACATCATAACTCTTGAATGAAAAATTAACTAAGTGTTGAAGTGCAAGGCATTTTTTTGAGTGAAAAGTAGTTTATCTTGAAGTGAAATCTCGTGGGTGTTGCACAACACCCATGGTGGTTTTATGTTACGACATCATGGGGTCGTGATAGTTTGTATTAGAGCCATGCTTTTCAAAAGTGGGCATTGAAAGAATTGTGTTGAAGTCTTGTTTAGTAGGGGCGGAGATGAACCAAGGTAGGGCCAAGTTGAACACAGTACGAAAGGGGTTTTTATGGTCATAACTCGATCAGAAAGTTGACTCATGGAAAATTTTGGTGAAGAACATCAAGTGATAGGTGAGTCCAATGTGACCACAAAGGACATTTTTCTTATCAAAGTGTTGGATTGGATAGATTAGTTGAGAACAACAATAACTGAAATTAAGGCAGAGGAGGTCATTGAGTAGGAAAAAAGTCACAAGGAACTTACTTTTGAGGAAGCAAAGGTGAAGGTTGTTGCATAATTCCTAACGAAGGATGCCAAGATGTGGCGGAGAAGAAGGATGAGGAAGATTGTTGCTAGTAATGCTCAGGAAATTACGAGTTGGGAAGAAATGAAGGAAGAATTGTTGGCTCACTTTAGCCCACAAGATGAAACGTGGGATGCTCATATGAAGATCAAGTATATCAAGAAAACCGGGAGTCTACGATGAAAGTTTTCTTGAAACATGATCTTAAGAGGCACACGTTGAAGTACGTTGAGATGAAAGTTGGGTAGGGTGTGTTGCTGACAATGGTGGACAATGGAGTGACACAAAACTTCGTGAAAGAAGAGGTGGTAGGGAAGGTTGGAAATAAATTTCATTCTAATCGAAGCACATCTTAAAGAAATGAACTCACCACTAGATCAAGTCATTCGGATCGCAGAATGAGTGGAAGTAAGAATTGTTGAAAGGCAAGGTAAAGTTTACTCCACGATTGTTTCTATGAATGACTATGAAGTAGTTTTGGGAATGGAATTCATGAAATAATATGAAGCATTGATTATGCCACATTTGAATATGTTGTTCATATATCATGAAAGTTATGAGGAACCATTGAGTTTTCTGACCATGGGAGATATGGAGAGCAAGTATAATATAACAACAATGAGTGTGGAGAAGAATCAGTGAAATAAGGAAGTCTATGAGAGGTTGAACCGAATGGAGGAAACACTCATCGAACAAGCAGAAGTTATAAGAATATTATCATATAGTGAGTTGCATTTGATAAACAGGCTAAAGGCAATGGAAGCTTTCAAAATAGAGTGTAATGTAGGATAATGGAGAATCGACAGAGGGAAAACCATGAAGCATACATGCAAAATTTATAAGAGGAATATGTGTACACTTTGATTGAGATGTTGTAGTGAATATGGGAATTGATAGGAATTAACCTTCCCTTCCTCATAATCTTATGAACTTAGAGTGAAGATGGATCATTTCCATCTGCTCAGGGAAATGATACCCCTTTGAAGTGATTTGAAGACAAAAATGGAAAATATGGAATATCGTATGACAACAAGATGTGATAACAATTGTTATGATGATAGGATGCATGCACTCTTGTGGAGGAGGCACTATGGTCATATTAGCTACCTGATTAGTCACTAACACAATGGGATCCAACACATGATGTTCTTTTAGGGTTGTGATAGGTTATGGGAATTGAGTAGGCCATAGGAGAATGTATCTGATTGTTGTGATGAGGATGGAAGACATGGAAAAATATTTTGTTGAGATGGTGTTGTCCACGACGACAAAATTTTTAAAGTGGGGGAGAATGTTAGCACCATGAGTTAGCACTAAGGCCAATGGGTGCCCATGACGTCCCATGAAAACTTGGAAGTGGATAAAAACCAAGATGAAATCAAGTTAAGGAGATATCACACAACGAGGCGTGACGACACAAGGCAAAGTTCCCACCCATGTGATGAGGAAGTGACTTGGCAAAGACTTGGAGTGCATGGCACAAGAGCACCCAAGTGTGATGAGTGCACACACACAAAGAAGGGGCTCCCAAGTCAACACAGTGACAGAGGGAAGCATGCACAAGTGGAGGGGTGCATTTCTTGGGTGTGCCCATATAAAGGTGGGGCATCAGGTACTACTTCTGGTGAGCCATAATGGGCATATCATGACGGGAGCACCCACCCACTGACACAAATAACATATGGCGAGTGAGGAAGAGCACCCACACATGGCATACCAAAGAGCATGCAAGGGAGAGCGTGCACATCGTACAAACACATCAGTAGCATAACTTGATGGAACCATCACCATGAGCGCTACCACACCCAAGGTGGGGCTTGCTAGTGAATGTGACAAGCATGATGTAGCAAGCAAGGAAATTAAGTGTGAATGAAACAACCATGACATAGCAGACAAGGCAGTGAGGGACATGATGGGAGAGTTGAAGGGAAACGTAGCATGGAGTAAATGAGATGGCAGTGACCAATGGTGGTAGCATGGTAAGCACAACATGGGGAGCACCCACGTAGGGTAAAACCTGCCTAGTGAAGGGCACCCCCATGCCCATAGGCAGGATGCTCCAAGTGTGTACCCATCCATGAAGAGGCACCAACAAAAGTTGAAGGGTCAACTCAATTAAGGAAGGGTTGTCAGCCCATGGAAAATAAAAAAGGTTGAATTTATATAAGTAAGAAGGGAAGGGAATTCAACCAAAGAGGAGAAAATTTGACCAAGAAAAGGGAGATTGTAGCACAAATTGCACAATAAGGGTGAGTTTGCAATATCGTAGAAAATCAAAGAAGCCGCACATTACATAAGGGAACAACAAAGGAGGGCACATGCAAGGTGGGACATGTCGAATGAGTGTGAATGACTGGAAAATTTGGTGGTTATGTTTTTGGGGTGAATATTTTGGGGTTTCTGGGCACGTTGAGAGTGCAGGACATGACTACATGACTTGTGATATTGGGTGGACGAGTTTGTTGGAATGGTCCAAGTATTTGCCATGCCATCGGATTTGTATAAATATTGTTGTATATTATTTGAAAAATTTTAATAGAAGAAAGAGAAGACTACGTTGGGGAGTTTCCCCCTCCTATCACATAATGTTGTTTATTGTTTAATTTGTGATATCATATTGTGGTTATGTTTATCACACTTTTATGAAGTTGAATGTAAATTAAGTAAAGTGAATTGAATGAAATTAATTTCCACTGCATAATTGAACATAAGAAATCTTGAACGAAAAATTGACCAAGTGTTGAAGTGTTAGGTGTAGTCTGGGTGAAATTAGTTTAACTTGAATTGAAATCTCGTCGGTGCCACATAGTTCCCATGGTGGTCTTAAGGTACCATAGTGTAGGGCCATGACATAAATAGATTTGAGTCTTGCCGATGTGTTCAAGATGAGAGATCAGATTTTAATATATTTTTTGTTTCTCCATCACAATAGATTTTAGGTGAGGATTTGGTGTTTTGATGTTGACGAATAGGATATGTGATTTTTTTACTTGAAAATTTTATTCTTTTATGGATTTTAAAAATGGAGTCTTCAAGAAATTTTTCAATTCCAACACCAATGTTCAATGGAACCAACTATGAATTTTGAAGTTTAAAACTACAATCTTGTTTGCAAGGTTTAGGTTATTGGGATCATGTTAAATCAAGGTTCACAGAACTTGATGAAAATTTTATTGCTATAATGAATGCTTCTCGGAGAAAAAAATTTGAGGAACACAAACAAAAATAATGGAAAGATAAATCTTGCATTTTGAATTCTTTAAATGACTCTATTTTTCCTAAAGTAAATGGTGCAAATATTACTAAAGAAATTTGGGATATTCTTAAAATGACTTATCAAGGTAATGAAAAGGTGAAAATTATGAAATTACAAACCCTTAGAACTGAGTTTGAAACCGTCAAGATGAATTAATTATAAACTATTAATCAATTTATGACTGGATTTATGAGTGTTGTCAATCAACCTTAAATTAATGGTGAGAACCTCAAATATCAAAGGGTTGTTGAAAAAGTCCTTACAATTTTTCCAAATAAAATTTACATGATAGTGATTGTTCTATAGTCTAAGGATTTAACAAATTTTTCCTTGGAAGGATTAACAAGTTCCTTATTGTCTCATGAAGAAATAATTAATTTGGATGTGAGGACTTTAGAACATGATTTCAGTGCTAAAATGTCCATGGATATGGGAAAATGAATAGGTTTTTGTGGTGAAAAAGGAAAAGGTAGAGGGAAATATCAGACAAAGCATAAACCATAGGTAACACAATCAGAGTAGCCTCGACTTGAACATGGTAGTAAGTGGGAACACAAGTCGGAAATTCAATGCCACTATTGAAAAAGGTACGACCATTATAAATATGAATGTCGAAAGTTGCAGTATCTTTAAAGTAGAAATAAAAGTAATGTCTCTAACACTGAATGTAAAATATCTGATACTTTATTTTTCTCATGTCAGGTCATAGATAAAATACCTAACAAGAATATTTAGCTGGTTGATATATGGTGTAGTAACCATATGAATGGTCATAGTGATTTTTTTCCCTTATCTTGATACATATTTCACTTATATTATTGGTTTGGGTGACCATCATCAAGTTAAATCTTCAAAAAAATGTTTTGCACCAGTACTAATAAAGCAAAATGCGGTGAATAATATTCATAATTTTTACTATGTACTCAATTTCAAGCATCATTTGTTGAGTGTTGGTCAATTATATGCACATGGTTGTAATGTTAAGTTTCACAACACTACTTACACATTTTTTTTTATAAAAATAAAACTCTAGTTGCAAATATTCCTATGAAAAAGAATATGTTGTATCAATTAGAAATGAGAGGTGGAAATTTGTATGCACATAAAATTTCAAAACCAAACAAAACTGAATTGTGGAATTTGTGAGATGGTCATTTACCTCTTAAAATTATGAGTTTGTTGTAAATACAATTTATGGTAAAATGTTTCCCTACTTTGTTTGACGAAGTATCTCCTTGTACAAGTTGTGTAATAGGAAAACATAAGAAATATAGATTTCCATAAACTTCTTATAGATCCAAAGAACGATTAAAGTCAATACATACAGATTTGTGTGATCCTATGCAAACATAATCAACAGGTGGAAGTTTATATTTTCACACATTTATTGATGACTTTACTAAGAAAGTTTGGGTTTATTTTATCAAATACAAATTTGATACTTTTGTGAGGTTCAAGGAGTCCAAGGCTAAAGTTGAGAAACAAAGTGGAAAGTTTGTCAAAGTTTTGAGATCTGAGGGAGGAGGTGAGTATGAGTATAAATAATATTTTTACTTTTGTAAACATGGCATTAAGAAATAACTAACTATACACTCCACAAAAAAATGAAGATGAACAAATGATAAATTAGACTATCATGAACATGGCTAAGAGTTTTGTTGTTGCAATAAATTTGTCTAAATATTTTTTGGATAATGCAGTTTAATGTTATGTTTACATACTGAATAGATCACAAACTTCTAGTGTTCAAGGTAACTAACCTACAGAAGCATGGAGTGAAAAAAAGTTAACTATTTTGAGTTTTTGGTTGTATTGATTTCACTCAACATCCAGAAAAATTAAGAAGGAAGCTTGATGATAGGAGTGAGAAGTACAATTTTATATGATATAGTGAAGAATCTAAATCCTACAAATTGTATAATACTATTGCTAATAATTTTGTCATAAGTAGATAATTTAAGTTTATAGAAGATCTATTGTGGAATGAAATGGAAAATGGTACTGACCATAATCCTTTTGTTGTGTTAGATGATCATCAAGCACCTACAAAAATTATTCCAAGAATGGAGTTTCAAGACAAAAGCAGTTCATCATCAAATAGTGATTTTGATTCTAATAAAAATCAAAGAATGAGAATTTTGAGTGATATATATCCATAAGAGGATAATTATAATGTAACACGTTTTGCATTTTTCTCATTTCAACTTAGTTGTTTTTAAGAAGCCATAAAGAAAAAGGAATGGGATGAAATTGATGTTATTGAAAGAAATCAAATTTTGGATTTGGCAGATATACCTATAAATAAAAACTCTATAGGTGTTAAATGGGTTTATAAAAAAAAGTTGACTCAGACAGGTGAGATTGATAAACAAAAGAAAGGTTAGTTTCTAAAGTATTTTCACAACAAACTAGCATAGATTATGGTGAAAATTTTCACTTGTAGAAAGAATAGATATTGTTCGATTTTTACTGGTTGTTGCAACACAAAAAAATTGGCCTATTTACTAAATGGATGTAAAGTCTGTATTCATGAATGGCATATTTAATGAATATGTGTATGTGGCTCAACCGCTTGGATTCGAAATCAAATGACGAGAATATAAAGTGTACAACTTGAATAAAATATTTTATGGCTTCAAGAAGTTAGAATATGTATTTAGATGAATTTAAAGTAGCAATCAAAAATGAATTTCAAATGACAAATCTTGGATTAATGAAATATTTCATAGACATTGATGTGGAAAAATTATATAATGGTATCTTTGTGAGTTAACAAAAGTATGTTACTGATGTTTTGAAAACATTTAGGATGGAAAAGTGTATAACATTATATACTCCTATTCATCTCGATACAAAGTTTAGGAAAGATGATGTGGGTACTACTATTAATTCTACTTTTATAAGCAACTTGTTGGTAGTCTTATGTATCTAACTGCTACTTGACCTAATATAGCATATGCAATAAGTTTTTCTTCCAAGTTTATCGAATCTCCTACGGATTATCACTAAAAATTGGACAAGGATTTTTATGGTACGTTTAAGGTAAAACCACTAATGGTTTATGGTACACAACTTCAACAAACAATAATCCCATAGGTTATAAAATAATGATTTTGTAGGTTGTATTGATGACAAGAAGAGAAGTTTTATATATGATTTTCTATTTGGAAAGAATTTTATTTCATTGAAATCCAAAAAGAAAACCATAGTTTTCTTATCTTCAACAAAATCCAAGTACATAGCAAGAAATACAACAACATGCCAAGAAATATGGTTGAAAATACTTCTGTCAAAATTTGGATATATAGAAAAGGATCCTAATTCAATATTCTATGATAATACTTTTGTTATTTACTTGTCGAAGAATAATTTAATTAATAAAAGAAACAAGCAAATTGATACCCAATTCCACTTCATTTGTGAACTTGTTAAAATTGGTAATATAACTCTCAAATTATGTGATTTCAACAAACTATTAGAATATATCTTCACCAAATCTTTGGGAAGAGTCAATTTTGAATTTCAGCATCAAAGGTTAGGCATTAAAATAATGTAACCCTCAAGGTTAAGGGGTAGTGTTAGAAAAAATATTGAGTTATGTAGCTAATTATTTGTTATTAAATCAGTTGTGCTGGTTAGTCCATTTATGGAGTTCTAACTATCAAATAAAAGTACTATGTTGATCTCTAATAAATTTTTTATTTTATTTTATGTCATAATTTGTGTCTTTGTTTCTCTATCCATACTATCAAAGAAGATCTCGCTCATAGAAGCTAGAAAGCTGCATGAAGTCAAGGAAATGGAATCAATCAAGGAAAACGTTGAGGAGGAAAAAAGGAGTATATTGGAATAATGATATATTTATTAACAATGTGTCTGTTATCAGTGAAAGATTGGTTATATATATTTGTTTGTATAATAATATTTCCTACTGATCTGAAAATGGGCTGGATAACTTGTTATGTATTTCAATAACCTGCCACTGATGTAAACAAATCAAAGATATAGCTCGTGCTTGACAGTTTGCAGAATATTATACTTGAAAGTGGTGTATAATTTTTAACAGTTCAAGTGTCTTAAGTTCACTTGTTCTTTTTGAAATTTAACATGTATAACAACAACATAGTGCAGAAATAAACCATTCACACACAATAGAAAAATTAATCTAGGAGTTCACTCGAATATCATGGGCTACATCTCCTTTGAGCTTTGCCATGTTGACTTGGCTCTTCGGGATTATGGTAAAGTTTCTTTTAAAAGTTCCACACTTAACATGAATGGATACTAAAATGATCCAAAGGGCTTATAATACCATCTATATCCATCTTATGGCTGTCATCACTCTGCAAACAACTTTAGGCTCCCTTAGAAACGATTCCTTCTGTCGATGCACTCAGCTACACTGAGCTTCTCCTTCGCACTAAATCCTTCAGAATTATGTTGGTGTCCATGAAACGAAAACTATTGTCTGTAGCACACATCAGAAACCAAATATCAATTGATAATTTTCTCAAAATGAGCTCGGCATCCTGAAACTAGGCCTTCCTCCACGGTTTGCCCAGGGCTGCCCAAAACTTCCCTTCAATTTCTTGAGCTATAGAAGTCATAAAAATGTTCTTAAAACACTTTAATTGGTTTCAAAATGTTTGAAATAGTCAATATAGACAATTAATTTGTGGAAAATGGCCTCTGACTGCTCTGGTTTCGCCTCCAACACCTATCGGCACCCTGTGGCACTCGGGTCACTGAAAACTTCTTTGATGGGTTTTCGACATCTGGATATCCTCAAAAGCTTCTAAAACCTCCTTCAATGGATTCATAATTCTGTTTACAACCATAAATGGCTATTGATTCGCTACATATGGTCTCTAGCTTCCATGGCTAGGCCCCAAACTGCTGCTGGAAAAAGCTGACACTGATGGCCCCTGGAACTTCATTGAAACTTTTCATCTTTCTAAATTTCTCTACAGGCTCTGCAATCCATCTCATCAGATTCAAAACATCTGAAATGTCAAAAATTGATTGTTGGATCTCTGAATAAGGCCTTTAGCTCCCATGGCTAGGCCTCAAACTGTAGTTGCCACCTAGTGGTCTTAGTGGCCCTTTGAACTTCACTGATGCAAAAACCTACTTAGAAGCTCTCTGACGGCTCTACAACCTACTGCACTGATTATAGAATGTTGGAGATAGTATAAATTTCCTATTGGCACTCCAAAATTGGTTCACCCTAGCTTAAGATAGAGCCAAAACCAATTGTGCCCAGTGTCCCCTACATCAGCTCCACCAAAAATGGAGCAATGGAGTTAACTCCAATTAAAATAGGCATATATCCACAATTTGGTGGCCGCTCCAAGTTTTCTGCTAGTCGAAAATATTTGCACTAACATTGATGGTTAAGGGGAGTGAATAATATGGGCACATGACCCAGATTTCCGCCAGTCAAATTTAATGTTGGAGTTAACAACTCTGAAACTGTCAGTTTTCATGTGAACAAAATCCAGGTGTTGGCGGTTACAATGTTGCTTAAACCCTGGGTTCCAGCACTTGGGTGCATGGAGGGAGGGCTGGCCTCCCAAACCGCCAAAAGCACATACCATCAAGTTTAAATAAAACCTTTGCCTTAGGATGGTAAGAACTACCATTGACATGATGGCACGCGGGTGGGATAGCGGATGCGAGGTCGATGGTTCGAACCTCCGGAGCTTCATAAAAAAATTTACACCATGACTCCTGGGCCATGTGGTGGCCTTCAATTGGATCATTTAAAACATGTGCTCTTTCTCAAAAAACGACAACGTGCCACCTGGAAAGACATGATTAGTCAAAATGGAATATTTTTGGGAATATTCTAGGAATATTCCCTAGAATATTCTCTTTTTAATTTTTCCAAATGCCAAGTAAAAATTGGTCAAAGTCCATTTTTTGTCGTTTACTAGAATTTTCAAAATGCAATAATTTCTTCATATGGTGTTGTTTTTTTGAACCATTCATGACATCAGAATCACAACGACGAGAAATTTTCAGTCACTCAAGTTTGACACACTTCCGAACACTTTGAATTTTGAGCTATCATTCTGGTCCATGATCCAGTTCTGATCATACCTCCCCATTAGGAATCTTTTGGAACCTAAAAGACTGATATATTGATCTGTACCATAGATGAGAGTACAACATCCTCTTCTCTTCAGCCTCCAAACACATGCCTTGCATAGCTAGTGCCTCTGAACCACAACTAGAAGGTAGTCGATACTTCTGTTCCTGGATGCGCTTGTGAGCTTGTCAAGAACTGTCTTCCTTGCACTCACTTAGAAATTTACGGTGAGAAATTACAGAAGGTAGCTGAACATCGCTTCCTTGATCAATGATCCAAGGTGGATCAGAAAAACAAGAGATTATAGCATAAAATACATGTTTACAACCGAAATTTTCATATGTACAAATGAGTATGTTTACTGTGTTAAGAAGTCCAACCACTTCTCACCAAGCCACTTCCACTGTGAATTTTGCTACTGCAACTCTTCTTCATGTGAAAATTTCATTCTCACATCAATAATGGAATCCTTGGTTCCACTTTTTCCAGTCTTTCCGTCCTCTTGCTGCATGTGCTTGGGATGAATAGTTGGATGCAAAGTCCAATAATGGGAAACAACATGTCCCCTCTTCTAGAAATATGTGAAAATATTATGCACTTTATTTGCAAGTTGCCTTTGCCTAATTTTCTTCTTGTATGCCTTCTTCCTCATCCAACATTTCAAAACATCATGATTAAATTGACCACAATACGCACATCAACATTTTCTTCCTTTTAAGCATGCAAAATTGTCATGCCTTGCAAAAACACAATAAAATTGATTATGGGAAGATTTATACCTCTTGTGCTTCTTTTCATCTTCATCCTTTTTTATTTCATGAGGAGATGAACTAGAAGAGGCTCCAACTTTCATTTGTAGACTAACATCATCGTTCTTGTCTTAAAAATTGTCCGAACTTGCATGCTCGCCATAATCCACATGTCTAAAATCTTCTTTCTCTGCTTCACGCATGTTCTTGGTTAAAGCCTCTTGGTGTTAATGGAGCTACATCTCCATATAATTCAATATTTTAAGAATTTATTCCTTCTCTTCCTTCATAGCAAACAATTTCTCACAAAGTTCAGATCTTTCTCTTTTATCTTCAAACAAAATATGCACCATGTCCTTCAATATGTAAAAGTTAAGATTCATGTCTTCATCAAAGAATATTGTGAAGGAGGAGGTTTTGGAACCCTCCCTTGAAGAAGTTTTCATAATTAAAATGAAAAAATTAACTTCAAAAAAGTTCACAAAGCTTTCAAAACAAATGGCAAAGATTTTGAACAAAAGGTTGTAGAGACAAGCTCTTATTCAAGCAGCCTTTGCAAACAAACAATCGTTAAGAGGGTTAGTTCTTCAAGAGTGACCTTCAGGTCCTTTGGGTAAGGAATATGCCTTCATCCCTTTCTTCCTTCATGTCCTCTCCTGGACTTAGCTATCAATAGCTCTCCCTTCACCTCCAACAAACGCAAGCAACAATCAGTTTGCAAACAGTAAAACAATCAATCTTTTGCACTGTTTAAACACCTTTGAAGTTATACAAGCAATCTATTTCTATGTCAATCAAGAAACCAAGTGCTCTGATACCAACTTGATCTGAAAATGGATTGGATAAATTGTTATGTATTTCAAAAACCTCCCATTCAGCTAAAGAAATAAAAGATCTAGCTTGTACTTGACAATTTGTGGAATTTTATACATGAAAGTGTTGTACAATTTTTAATTGTTTAAATGTCTTAAGTTCATTTTTTCTTGATGAAATTTAGCATGTATAACAGAAACATAACGAAGAAATAAAAAATTCACACACAACAACAAAATTAATCTGGAGTTCACTTGAATATCATGGGCTACGTCTCCTTTGAGCTTTGTCATCTTGACTTGGATCTTTGGGATTATGGTAAGGTTTATTTTACAAGTTCCACACTTAACTCCAATGGGTATTGAACTGATCCAAAGGGCTGAGAATACCATCTATAATCCCTCTTATGGCTGTCATCACTCTGCAAACAACTTTAGTCTTCCTTAGACACAGTTCCTTCTGTCAGTGCACTGAGCTACACTGAGCTTCTCCTTGTCACTAAATCCTTTAGAATTTTGTTTTTGTACCTGAAACCATACCTACTATCTCCATCACACATCAGAAACCAAATATCGAATGATAATTTTCTCAAAACGAGCACTGCATCCCCAAACAAGGCCTTCCTCCACGGTTTGCCTAGAGCTGCCCAAAAATTCCCTTTAGCTTATCGAGCTCTATAAGTCCATAAAAATGTTCTAAAAAAACTTTCATTGGTTTCAAAATGTCTTAAATATTCAATATAGACTGTTCATTTGCAGAAAATGGCCTCCAACTACTCCGGTTTCTCCTCCAACACCTGTCGGCACCCCTTGGCACTAGGGTCACCGAAAACTTCTCTGATGGGTATTTGACATATATAAGTCCTAAAAATATTCTAAAACCTCCTTCAATGTACTCATAATGCTGTTTACAGTCCTAAATGACTATTGGTTCGCTGCATATGGTGTCTCGCTTCCCTAGCTAGGCCCCGAACTGTCACTGGAAAAAGCTGGGACTGATGGCCCCTGGAACTTCACTGAAGCTTTTTGGATTTATAAAATTATCTACAGACTCTTCAAAATATCTCATCAGATTTTTAACATCCTAAATATCTAAAATTTATTATTTGGTTTATGAATAAGGCCTCTAGCTCCTCTAGCAAGGCCTCAAACTATTGCTGCCCCCTCGTGGCCCTAGTGGCCCCTTGAACTTCACTGATGCAAAAACCTGCTTAGAAGCTCTATGATGTCTCTTAAACCTAATCCATTGAGTTTAGAATGTTGTATATAGTCAAAATTGAATATTTTCACTCCAAAATTGGTTCACCCTAGCTCAAGATAGAGCCAAAACAAATTTTTCCCAGTGTCCCCTACATCAGCTCCACCAAAATTGGTGCACTGTAGTTAACTCCAGTTAAAATAGGAATATATCTACAATTTGGTGGCCGCTCCAAGTTTTCCACCAGTCGAAACCTTTTGCACTAACCTTGATGGTTAAGGGGAGCGGATGATGTGGGCACATGACCTGGATTTCCGCTAGTCAAATTTAATGTTGGAGTTAACAACTCTGAAACCGTCGGCTACCATGTGAAAAAAATCCGGGTGTTGGTGGAAATAGTCGAACTTAAACCTTGGGTTCCAGTGCTTGGGCAGATGGAGGGAGGGATGGCCCTTCGGGGTTGGCCTCCCAAACCCCCAAAAACTCATACCATAAAGTTTAAATAAAACATTTTGCCTTAGGATGGTAAGAACTACCATTGGCGTGATGGCACGCGGGTGGGCTAGTGGATGCGAGGTCGATGGTTCAAACCTCCGAAGCTCCATAAAAAAATTTACACCACGACTCCTGGGCCACATGGCGTCCTCTGAGCCTGCCACGTGGTGGCCTTCGATTGGCTCATTTAAAACATGTGCTCTTTCTCAACAAGCCACAACGTGCTACTTGGTAAGACCTGATTGGTCAAAACAAAATATTATAGGGAATATTCTGGGGAATATTATGAGGAATATTTTAGGAATATTCCATGGAATATTCTCTTTTTAATTTTTCCAATTGCCAAGTCAAACTTGTTCAAAGTCTAGTTTTTGCAGTTTACTCAACTTTTCAAATTGCGATAACTTCTTCATATGATGTCGGTTTTTCGAACCGTTCATGGCGCTGGAATCGCAACGACAAGAGCTATCCAATCACTCAAGTTCGACACACTTCTGAACACTTTTAATTTTGAGCTATTATTCTAGTCCATGATCCAGTTTTGATCACCTACATATCATACTCATTTTTTTAAGATTCATGCTATCTTTGTTGTTGTAACATTGTTTTTTAAATAGAAACCCAAAAAACAATTTAAATAAATATACTTTTAGAAATTATATTTCATCGTACTCATGATGATAGGAGGATCCTTCGCTGGCCTATCAAATTTACCTAAGACCTTCCTTCTTTGAATTCACCAACAAAACAAAATTCCTCATATAAACCTCCTCAACACCCCACATGTCTTATTCTATTTATCCCTCTCTAATAGTTCACGAAAACACCTCTTCATTTATAAAATTGAAATCCCCTGTTAGATATTGGTGTGATTTTCTATTAACTCCATCTCTTTGGTTACGTCACCTTTTTGTGATGTTTTATGAAAACCAAAGTCACATTATCTATGTATATATAATACCTCATGTACCCTATTCTTAAAAAATCTCTTTACAGAAGCCAATATTTGATCATATATATGTGTAGTTCCTTTTGATATCTTTGGTTCTATGGGTCGCAATAGGACATTTTGAAAGGTCAAAATCCATTTTATATTTCCTCCTTTAACGACCATTTATCACCTATGAGACATGGTTTGAATTCTTATTATTCAACTAGTTAGTGGTCAGTACCATTACTTTATTTTCATAAAAACTTTGGTCCCACCTTCTTGACCACAGTGGAATGAACTAATGAGCACTCTAGTCATTGAATGAACCAGTGATAGGATCTCTACTTCTTTATTACCATATGGATATGCTACTCTTCACACTTGGGATTAAGGACTTTAGCTTCGAGGACTCCTACATTTTGCTAAATTGACAAGGATTTATACCTTCGATCTACCCCTCTATTTACAATGGGAAGATAATTTATGGATCTTGATGATAACATTAGGGTATTTGAGCCATTTTAGTCCTATCCTTATTGGTTTATTCCTCTCTAGTCACCATTCTCCCTTCTAAGAATCTCATGGCCTCATTAAACTTCAAAGTTGAGCCCAACAACACACACTAAGAATTTTGAAATTTTAGTGACCTCGATGTTGTTCCCTTATAAAGTTAACAATATGTTCTTTTATAAGTGAAATATCAGAGGTATTCATTCAACATTGCATGGATGATTTTTCATCATGTTTTACCCCTCCTAATAAAAATCATTAGCTGGGTTTATTGCCAACATTTGAACCCAATATTACATTAATCGTTGGACATGAAAAATTTCCACAAGAAAAAATAATATTGAGCTAATGTGAACAAAATCACTATGAAGACAAGACTTAATCTCTATGTTGGAATCTCATAACGTTTACTCAATAAATAAAAAATAATTACATCAATCTTCAAATGGAATTCAGCCTTTTCTATTGGGATCTTATATTCCTATAGAAAATTCTACTAAGAGAAAACTAGTCCTTGAAACTCTTACAGGGGTTTCCTATCCATTTTTCCCAACTGGCAGTATTCAAATATACAAAGAAAGATTACATAGAGAGATCATATAAAAATTCACAAAAGGTAATAACTATATTCATTCTTTAACTGATATATGTACATAGCACCTTGTAGACCTTATATCAAAAATATTACTTTCAAATACACTTGGAAGATTCTTCCTCTCTAAATTCATTAAAACTTTAATTCTGAGAGACCTACGTTTTGTTACTGCACACATACTTACATATAAAACAATACTAGATGGAACATATCTCAATAAAAACAATAAAAACGAGAAATCTATCCAGTAACCTAAAAAATTCCAAATTTGTAATTGTACACCTATTACATTGAAAAAGTACCACTTCGTCATTAACTAAAACAACCTAACCCCTTTGCATAATTAAAGTAGCACACATGGCTAATTTATAGAGTAAAAATTTTAAATTTGTATAATTTATTTATGAGGAAAATTATTTCCCCTGTAGAGATTTTCATGACCCTCTTGGTCTGGAAAAATATGAGGTTGATTCCTTTTCATAAAAAACATTGGTGGAATATTTTTTGACATCCTAGTCAAATTCCTTCAATATGCAAAACCCTTTAGGGTACAAAAATTTATGTTGTAATTTACCACTTTGTTTGTTTGGTTTGATTGAAGTTGAATTCAGTTATCCTAGATCACATACCTTACCTTGTAGATCCCCATATGCTTCGTCATGTTACTGCTCTAGTCCTAACTTCAACTTGTAGGATTTGAAGTTTCATTTTGTTGTGGTACACTTTCCTTGCTGAGACAATCTTGTACAATCAATTTGTTGTTGGTTATCCTTTTCCTTCCATAATTCTAGATTTTGTTTTGAAATTGTCTCACCTTTCCATGTTGTTGCAATATTCCATAGTCAGGCAGGTGTTGAAACTAATTACCGTTAGGCTCATCACGGTACCATTCTGTTGGTACATCCCTTATCAACATCATGATTTCTTGGATGGCCATAGCGAATATTCCTTCTTGCTAGTACATGTTGTTTCTTCCTTGCTAGTCCAAACTATTATTATCAATCAATATCATCAGTGTCTACAGGATCTCAATATCCACCTCATCATTTGGCTTCCATTCTTTTACATCCTCATATTAGTAAATAAAATAGAGTGTTTCAAACTGCTAGAAACTTCTTATTTCCATTTGTTGCTCTGTATTACTTGATTGCAAATGAAACAAATTTTCCAAAGACGCACTAATATCATCATTCTTTTCCTCTCCCTCTCATCTTTAAAAAATATATTTTACTTCTTTGGCTCCTGAAACCATGCCCTCAGTAGTTTTCTTGCTTCTTTCCCCTGAAGATAGGTGAAGTGTTCGCCCGAAACGTCGGCCTCTTCGAACAATATACACAGGTTTCCAAAATTTATCAACGACATAGTTTTCTTATCATCATCATACAACTCTAATTCCTTGAACATTCCATCTATCCTTGATTCTTTGGCTACATTCCTTGCACATTCTTCTCGAATTCTAGGATATTTCAGCTAATCCTCTAGAGACTTCAACATTTTTTCATAGTAGCTATAAACTATTTCCCATATTCCATGTGGGTGTCTTCACATTCCAACTCTTTATTTTTAGTCCTCTTTGGAAAATAATTCTAGTGTTGTTTTTCATAATTTTTGTGGCTATAGGCTAACCTCATCAATCCTTCCACCTTTTCCTTCTTCTGGTTTTGTGAATCCATTTGTGCGCCTTCTTTCTTTTGGGCCTCCTGTCCATGTCTCTCACCTACAAAATTCACACATAAATTTTCAGGATGAGGCTTTCATACGTCTTTTGTTGTCAACATTCGTTCCCTTTGTGCTTTGTTCTTCTTCTTCTCTTTCATTTTAACCCAACATGAATTCTATCCTTATTCTTTCCCACGACTGCTAAATACCACGGTCACTCTTGAAAATTTCTTATGGGTCATTCATCCTTGTATGTATTCAAGGAACAACTTATTTATTGTTGCTTCTACGTCTCAAAAGCTACCTCATCCTGCCTTAATGACTATCCATTATTTTATATACTGTTTTTTCCTTCTTGGAAGAAATTTTTCCTCTCATTCTCCTTTTGGACTAGTTTTCCATTCTCCTCCCTTGTAAGACTTTCACGAACATAAAATTAACTGATCTTAAAAAAAAGGACTTGTAGCCTTGCGTGGTTCTTTTTCCATCAATTCCTCTGTCAACTTTTCCTACTAAGCTATTATGATACATTTAATTAACCTCTCATCACCATCATTAGATTTAAGTTCCTTCTACTACTCAATGATTTCCATATAGTCCATGAGACTTCTAGGAAATATCTCTTCATCCTCTTTTCTAAGAATGTCTCCTCCAACCAAAATATCCATGACAACATCAAATGGATTCCCTTCTTCATTGTGCTTATGGGCCCACACATGGAAACAATTGGTTATTTTTAAAAACATTAGGCCTTTGAGCCTGTACTAGTGCTCCTTGCATCACTTGTTAGTTTGGAATTCTACCAGAATCCATGAGACTTTACACCATTATCCTTTCCTTATCTACAAGGAGTGATATTCCTTTTTTTTTCTCTAGGATGATATGTTATGATATTTTATTCTTCAATCCAAGATTTTATCAAAAGCCTCCTCCTCTACCTCCCTAGATCGCTATATTTTAGGGATTTACATTGAAATTACTTATATTTAACAAATAACTTTAACCTCCTCCTCATGTTTTTTCTTTTCCATTATTCCCTCTTTTGTAGTATATGCATTATCACATCAAGTTTTTCCTTCAAAAAACTCATCTCTTTTAAAACTCTTCATCACTCATCCTCCTCATGCCATTTCTGTTAGCACCTTTCTCCCTTGTGTTATGGATTTTAATTGACCCTTAATAATGGAAAACAATGGTCACCTTATTATATCTCTACATGTGCTCCTCCATGTTCACCATGAGTTGCAACCTAGCTCCGAACAAGCCTCACCTTACTTGCTAGTTGAACACATCCCTTGCTCCTAGCTATTTCTCTCCCTCTTCATTCTCTCTTATAGAACATCTTGAGTACTCTTTTCTCCTCTCCCGATGTTGCACCTTCTACTTACCTTTTAAGAACTTCACTTGTTCCTTCCTTTTGAGGACCTATTGTCCTCTTTACTCTTCAACAAAAACTATTATCTCCTTTTTTCTATTGCAATCTTCTTGCTCTAGGTTCCTTTCTCCCACCATCCTTGAGAAACATATTGGTTCTTTCCTCAAATATTATCACAATATTGCAATGTTTCTACCAAATTATTATCAAATAAAAATTTAACGACCATATTTAGCTCCTTTAATGTCAGATTCTTCTCCTCTTCCTAGATGTACTCTGCTCTTGAATCTTCTATGACAATCCATCCTTAATTATCTATGTTTTTCGGTCTCCTTCGATAGAAAATTGTTTAGTCTTCTCTACCATGATACTCTTCACTATATCATCTCATTCCTTCAATCTTGGGTTTATAAAACAAGAATATGACCAATCATAAACCATAAAATTCATTACCCCCTAGGTTCTTCTCAAAAGATCCTTGAGATTATTTCTTCTCCTATCCATGACAATTTGCATTCACCAACCGAAATATCCCTTTCTATATATCAATGCTTGAAAAAAAGCTTCAGCTCTCATACCACTTGATAGCAGGCCCCTTGCCAAGTCTTCCCATGATTTTTTTTTTTAAACTTCACTAACAAAAAAAAAACCTTGTCCAATACTCCTCAATGCTCCATGCATCTTCTTCTATTTCTCCTTCTCCACTAGGTGACAAAAAGCCTCTCCATTTATGATACTAGAACCTTATTTTTTATTTTAGTGCAATTTCCTCTTAACTCCAACCCTCTAATCTATGTCCCCTTTTGTATTGCTTTATAAAAACCAACCTCATATTATATATGAGGTTATAACTCTTTCTTGTCTTATTCTTTTCTAGTCACCATGCTCCCTTCTGATAATTTCATGGCCTCCTTACACTTCAAACTCGAGCCCATCAAAACACATACAGCATTTTTTTTATTTTAGTAACCTAGATTTTATTCCCTTACATAGTTAAAACCATGTTTTTTTTCAAGTGAAATCATAGAGGTATGCATTCAACTTCACATGCATTATTTTTCTTCATGTTTGACCTATCCTACTGGCAATCCCTTTTTGGGTTTATTTCCAACATTCGAACCGAGATTCCATTAATCGTTGGACATGCAAAACTTCCAAAAGGTAAAATAACGCTGAGCCAATGTGAACAAAACTACTCATCAAATGGGACTTAAACTCTACAATGGAATTTCATAACATAAATTCCTGGAATCATAAATAATAAAATTTATCCTCAAATGGAAGGAATTCAACCATTTTTTAGGTCTCTTGCACGCCTATAGCGAATTCTACTGAGAGTGAACGAGTATTTTAAACTCTTATAAGGGTTACTTATCCAATTCCGCAATCGATGAAATTATAATCTAAAAAGAAGGATTATGGAGAGAGATCATATACAGAACCTTGAAAATATAATCTAAAAGGAAAGATTATGGAGAGAGATCATATACAGAACTTTGAGGACCTCCTGTCTAAAATAGTACTTTCGAATACACTAGGAGATTCTTCCTCTCCAATTTCATTAAAGCTTTGATTCCGGGAGACCTACTTTTCACTATTGCACACATAAATTTCCAATAATACTAGCTATAATACTAGCTAGAAAGTATCTCAACATAAATATTAAAAAACAGACTTCTCTTAGCCGAAAAATTACCATATTCTTAACCCTACACTTGTTACATTGACAAGTTACATTGACAAAAGGCCTACTTGGCCAGTCACTAAAACAACATAACATCTCAGCATAATTACAATAAGACACATGATTCATTTACAAACTACAAGATTCTAATTTGTATAATTTACTTATGAGGAAATTTCCTTACCCCGTAGATAATTCCATGACCCCTCTTGGTTTGGAAAAAAATGAGATTGATGTTCATGCATCACATGATAACTTTGTTTGTGTAACACTTA
Source organism: Pinus albicaulis (assembly GCA_034641835.2). Lineage (NCBI taxonomy): Eukaryota > Viridiplantae > Streptophyta > Pinopsida > Pinales > Pinaceae > Pinus > Pinus albicaulis. The sequence continues at coordinate 638,857,043 of CM076575.1, read as the reverse complement.
AATACGTAACATTTTTTACTTCTACGATATTTACAATATTTCTTAAAATCTTCGAGTGAATAAATTTTCAGCTGAATATTTTGTTATTATTATTTTTCTCTACACAAAAGTAATTCAATTTCACTAATTTAGTTTAAGTTAAATGCTTTTTTAAATTCTGAAATGTCAAAGTTATCCAAATAATATAAATTAAATGTTAATAGGTATCAAATCACTTATATTAACATACATCTTATACTATTTTTAATAATTAAAATATATGATTTAGATACACATACATGTAAACATATTTAAAAAAAGGTGTAATTAGATTTTAATCATTATATTCACTTTGATTTTACCATGAAAATTTATAATTTTTAAATACTATTTGTTACAATACTATGTGCTAATACCATGGAATACTAATACCATATGCCCAAAAAACTATAAATAATGTTCATAGGACATTTTTTTAAGTGATCGATTAAAATTGTAATTTATTTTTGAAATAAATTTCAACCTTTGATTTGTGACTACTAATAAGAATATTAGAGAATATTCCATGGATATTAAATCTCTACCATCAGCCTAATATCTACTAATAATTAAATTAAAATCCTAGAATCCCTATTCTTAAATAAACACGCCTATTGACATAAATTATGCTGATAGACATGTCGATTTCAGAATTGGGCATTCATAACTTTAATGACACTGACCCAACCTCTTGAAGAGTTTCTGTTAAATTCTTTCAAGTTTCATGTCTTACCTTTCTATTCACGTGTTTTATAGACACCTACAAGGTTCAAATATTTCTTTTAGTTTCTTATATCTAGCTAATAGGGTTATATTTGTATAAAGTCAATTTTGAAAATTTTATTTTCTACATGTGGTCGGGTCTGTCTAATGGAAACCAATCCAATTCTAAATTGTAACCCTTGTTTGTATGCAATAAAAAAATTTAACCTTATTAAAAAAAACCCATTATAGATCTATTTAAACTCTGAATCTATCAAATATTGGAAGGAACTCAATCTCTCAAAGTACAAACATTCCCTCAAATTTTTCACTCAAAAATAAGTTTGCATCTTGAGAGAATTGATCACTCGTGCTTGGTAGATCCATAATTAGGATGGATCTATGCTACTTTTATAAATAAAATGTTGAATTTATGTTAAAATCAACACTAAACCTATTATCATTAGTCAAATAATATGTCCAATTAACTTTTTAATGTTTCTCCCTTCATTTTTTCTAAAAAAGCTTATAGATGTGTATATTTCTTTCCTATTTGGTTTTATAACTAATTAATATATATTAAGAATTTACTTCGTCCTCCACCTAAAATCATATTTATTCCTCTTCTATAAGTTAATTATTAATCATAACTAGATTGTCGTGCTCATGGTTTATAATACAATTTTTATGGCTAAAAGCATATTTAAATCAATATTCTTTAGCTTTGTTGTCACTATGAAAATCTCTCTCTCTCTCTCTCTCTCTCTCTCTCTATATATATATATATATATATATATATATATCGTGGAGGATCTCACCCTTGCATTAAGCTCAATCAAAGTTTGTTAGAACAAGTTGTTATTTCAAATAGGTAGGACTACTAACTTTAAAACATTCAATGGTTACACTAGCCCCAAATGATAGTGTGGTGTAAGAGGGTGCCCTTGCACATTATGCGCCAACATTGATCCATATGTTTGAGATGAAACATCTTGGGGGATAGCATTTAAGGGTTTACATTTTTGTTAGGGAATTTGTTTTCCTTGGGATATAACATCAAATATATTGGGAAATATTTTTCATAACTCTTTATCTTGGTTATGCAGGATGTAGATACAATATACAAGGAAACCATAAAAATGAGGAACATGAAGGTGGTTGTGACAATAAAGGTATTTGAGTGAAAACAAATATTTTTGATAACACTATTGATGGTGTTTCTAGAAAGAGGGTTAGAGATGATTGTATACTTTCATGATAAATGAATAGTGAAAAAATTATAATCAATAGCAAATTATTTTTTTTGAACTAAATTTCAAGATAAAAGTGATTATTCATGAGGACCCAATAGAAACACAAATGAAGAAAACTTTATACAAAATAGAGTAGCAAGTTCTTATTAGAGATCAATATTTCATTCATTATTTTCATCTATTCTCATTCATTTCAATTAAACTTTCAAAGGTGCCCAATATTATTTTGATTTTGGTTGTTCTTAAGAAGGTTTTACCCCTCTCGGGAGTAATTTATGGGAACTAGGGATGTATTTCTTGATCTCGAAAAGGTCAATGAAATTAACCATTCCATTAACCTTATTCATGCATGTGTTCCATAATTTTATCAAACTACATACATTCTTCCATTTTCCATTCCATGTCACCTAGTCGGCCCACATGTTACTAAGATTGGGTAGGTAGGTTTTTATTTTTCTTAGTTAATTCCGTACATCCTCCATATATTATTTTTAATATCTAGTTTTTTTTTTTCTCATTATTTTTAGAAAGAGCTTGTGATGTGACATAGGGAAAAATTTAGAAGAAAAAATTTGCTAATTGGCTATTTTTTCGACATTTTCTAAAAAGATATATTTGTTCATTTGGTTAAAGTTTCACCTATTTTTTTACATATATATATAATTATATGGATAATGTTATCCAAAAATTCACCACTTTTAATAACAAATTACATTCTTTTTTAATGAATTTTCGCCAAAATTCTATATGTATGAATTTTCAAACGAGAATAGTTTACTATAATACGACAAATAAACATAATATGTGAATCCTTTAAAAAATCCTTTGTGATGTCCTAAAAAGTATATTTTTAAAGTAATTAATTTCTTCAATCCATATCATAGTTGATTAAAGAACTATATTTCTCACCCTTTGTTCTAGTTATTGTTACCTTATAGAGACAATCCATCCCATAAATTGACCCAATATTATGGAAAAAAGATCACTAGCCATTACTAGCCCTTTTGCTTCTAGAACCAACCTTTAGCCAAAAGTTTCAAATAAATAAAATGACATGAATGTAGTTCATGGATTAAACATTATTATTAGGGTCAATAACCATATTGGACATAGTAGAATTTAATTCAAATATGTAGCCATATGAAAATTATTTGTAGAAATTACATTTGAATGTAAAATGACTAAATTACATGAAAATAGTGTCTTAAATAGGGTTTTTTCGTGTCATTTTTCACGTTAGATTTAAACCAATTTAATTTATTATTATAGAAATATGAAAATTTGGTAGGTCCTACTTAATGAAAAATTGTACATTTAAGAATAATGACCTATCTAAGGGTAGGGGTTGGCTCAAATATGCTCTTAAGGCCACTAAGTATCATAGATATAACATAATAAAATATTTACCTATAAATGTATAACAATGCAACATTAAAAAATTATCACAACAATGTCAATTTTCTATTTTTTTTCTATTTTTCTTTAGTAAATACATCACACGGGCATAAAAGGCTATTGTGGTTGGTAATATGCCATTGTATGGTATGCATTTATTTTAATATAATGCCTTTTAGGAGTCACATATACGAGTATAAAATATTGAGTCTCATAAACCAATTATCCACACATTTTTAATGGGATTTTTTGCATGCTTCTTATGAAAATTTTAATTGGATAGTGTTCTCTTTTCCATTTATGAATCAAGGAACAATTTTAGTAGGTTGTGGATAATATTAGGGGATATAGTGGATATGTTTTGTTTGGAAACATGAAAATCATGTAGGGGAATAAATTCATGAGTATGCACTATGTTTTTGTGCTTTAAAAAAAAAGAGTTTTGGACTTCCAGGAGGGCAATGAGACATGGTTTTTAAGTTAAAGTGTGTGCATATAATATGTAAGATATCTTTTATGTTCAAGCAGATAGTTAATCATAACAAATATATTTAAATAAACCAAAATATAATCATAACAAATATATTTAAATAAACCAAAATATATATTACGAGGGAATAATTTTTTTAGATTCCTATTTTTTTATTACTAATTTCTTATTTATACATGCAATAGATAACATATAGAAAATAGAGGAAAATGAAATAAAAGCACACAAAAATCACAATCAACACTAATATAGGCTATGAGAAACCATTCTTTGAGAAGACCTAACTCTAAGGTGAGCTTGTTCTAGTATCTTTTGTGTGAAATAGAAATTATGTAAATAAAAAGGAGAAGGAACTCTCTATGGAGTTTCTTTAGACCTTTGGCTTGTGTGTGTCTAAAAAATAGAAACCCCCTTTTCTACACTCGCTTTATATGCGCACTTAGCTACTCTTCTCTACTATGGAAAAAACATGCAAGCCAATAGAATGGAACCTCGTTTCCCTCGTGTTGGTCAATTATAACATAGTGACATAAACAACTAGGAGTTAATTTGACTCCTTCAAATTTTAAGTGGAGTTAAAATTTTAAACTTTCTAGCATCTTCTTCATAGTGCCCATGTGGCTAGCCCCTTTCATATAAGTAACAATGATTGATGTGCCTCCTCTTGAATTATTATGGTAAGTCATGATAGGTTAACTTTCAGAAGGAGTAATTTTTTCATCCAAGCTCTAATTTACCTCTTTCCACATTCGAAATTCTTTGAGTCTAGAATAGTATCACGGGGCCCTACACTTACGTGACACAATCTAACCCTCAAAATATGTGATTTACGGCCTCAAACTAGCCTTGAAAAGTTTCAGAGGCCAAATTTTCAAATGAGGTCCTACTGATAAATGAGTCCAAGCCATAATATTCCCTCTCCAAAGGGGATTTAAATAATTCTTTACTTGAGAACTACCTCATCATATCAAGAACAATGTTAGCAACTTAACGAGAACAATAACTTCAAAATTATAATTGTATCCCAAAAGGGCCCTATTTTTGTGTAAAAAAGATGAAAAAACGCCCCATATTAAAAAATGGTGATATTGCATCACCCATTTTTAGGGTTAAAATACCAAACAATTTTTCTCATGAAATTGAAAACCAAAATCATGGTCATGGGAAACCTTAAAATTCCAAAGCATTTTAACCATGGTGTTAAAGATCAAATAGTATGACTAAAAAAAACCTTAAAGTAATGAAAATTTTCAACCATGGACTACAAAATAAATATCAAGAGAAGAGAAACATTAAAATTTCAAGATTTTTCAATGAGTACATTGCAAACTAGATATCATGAATTAAAACAAAAAGTTAAAAATCAACACCAAAATCAAAAGGTAATTCTTCCCAGAGGATTTTTTGTGTTAAATTCTAAAAGTATATCTCTTTTCAAATATTAGTCTAATACAACTTGACACATGACACTCAAAGTGCAATATTTTTTAAACTATGACTTATAAATCATAATTAGTGTACACAAAATGGTGAAAAACACCAGTAATAAATTGATGTAATTGATGTAATGTAAAAATAATTTATTTTTATTTAAAACATGATATTTTTTTTTAAAATCAAATTAAATAATTTAAAAAAATGCCTTTTCCAAACTAATTTATTTCCTAAAAACCAATAAAATATGATTAAAAAATGAAAATTTAAAGCAAATTTAAAACAAATTTAAACACTGCCATGGAATGGTGGAACCTCCCCTCCAACTTGAATATCATGGATTCCCATCAAAATAAAATCTCTAGCATGCAAGCCATTTGTCAGGTGGTTGGCTTGTGAGTCACCTCATTAGTGTGGATAGGTACGTAATTTAGGCTCAGGTAGCATGCAACGTACAGATCTACTACTGTGCCATACAAATCTCAATTATGGTGGATGGTGGAGGAACACAAGATTTATGCCAAAATACCATATTTCACTTATAATTTGAACATTGTTTCTCATTCCTCCAGGGAACCAGTGGCCTTGAGAATATTTTACATGGGATTGAAGGAACTCTACACCATCACAACACCATATCCACATAAAGTGTTGCATTCCCTTAAAATAAATGGTGTTCCCATAACACTAGTAATGTGGACGCCCTCGGTAATGGAAAAATTGAGCGATCCAAGGCTCCTTTTCTCCTATGTCAAGACCATGCAGAAGTTCTCGAGAGCTACTTCTCTTCTTGTTGGTGAATTTCATTCAATACATACAACTTCTTTCATGTTCGGATTGGTAACAATCTCCTTGACATTGTGGGTAAGCCTATTTTCAATACAATTTGTCTTTCTCCATCTCAGCTTGGGTTTCGTTTGACCATTCTTTGGATTTTTTGTACTGTGGGTTTCTCTTTCTTTAAGAGACATTCTAATTTTGTTTGACATCTTATCCATCCATGATCTTCTATAGTTCCCCCTTTAATTCATTCTTAGTTGTCTCACCAAACGTCACCTAAGAAAAATTCTTCAACCTCTACACTCACATTAATTCCCCATAGACTATATAATTGCACAAATCCTTACTCGCCTATGATTGAAACATAATCCTTCACTTATGAACCTGTTACGTACTCCTTTGTCTCCGTTAGTTCATATTTTCTCAATCAATCCCCAATTGTTTATCCCTGTTGTACCGTGTCATAAATCTCGTTGTAAATCCAACAGCTACATCAATATGACCAGTGGCCAAGCTACAATATCTCACAAAGGAAGGGGAAGAGGTCTTCGCTCGACCTATTATCTTAACCCCAGTCAAATGGCATTGGCCACTCAATTGTGAGACCAAGTTTACGCCCATAACATCCCTTCTAAAAATATACTCCTTATAATGGTGTATTAACGTGAAGGATTTATTTATTTATTTTCTATAACAATACAATACCTATGATTGAATAAATCTTGCAAAGTTATAATATAATTTTGATTCAACCATGAGCCAAGAAATGATAATAATTTATGTGCACTTTCCATTATATTTATTTTATAATGAACAAGAAGTTAGCCTTTCTTTTCCCATCATTACCCATTAATTCTAATATCAACAATCACCCTAACTTCCAAGTTATAATTTTGGTCCTAGTCATTTTATAAATATACATAACATGCTTTTCTTTTCTTTCTTCACTTTAGAAATATATATATAAACACTCTTAGTAGAGATATTAATATAGATTGTTCACTCTACTTTATAAGTAGTCCCATGGACTTCTTTTTTTATATAATTAACATGCGTGTTACATAAATTTTCCCTTCATATACAATTTATACATGGCTTGGGTATATAATAAGTTTGAAAACCTCAAGGAGGTTATTCCTAAACTATTTTTCTCTCACTACGATGACTCTTGATTCATACAAGAAAATATAAATATCCTCGATCTCTTATATGGTGATTTATATAATCATCTCTTGTATTTTATGAGAGATCATCTCTATAAAAATGGTAATTATAATAGGCTTAAAAATAATATTTTTTATAGAATTATCAGGGAGGTATAGCAAGCCACCAAAGAATCAAGTTGGATGATAATCTGAAAAATAAATTAACTTTGTGTAGTGATATCACCCCAAGGATTTATAGTCTCCCTAAAATACAAAATGAAGGAATTCCATTGAGGCCAATGGTGAACACCATTGGCTCTGCCACCTATATGTTGGCTAAATTTGTTAGTATTCTCCACCCTCCTGTTGGCAACATTGATTCTTTCATTAAGGATTCAAAGCACTTTCTTGATTTAATTAATGATGACAAATGTGGCTCTAATGATTTTATGGTGAGATTTTATGTAGCTTCACTATTTACTAAAGTTCCTCTTAATGAAGCAATAAAGGCGGTCAAAAGTGTTACTATGCCCCAAATTTCTAAACTTTCTAAGATATGCCATACATCTACCTACTTCAGTTTCCAAGGTGAATTATTTGAACAAACCACTAGGTAAGCTATGGGCTCTCCCTTATCACCAATTTTCACCAATATTTTTATGGAAATGTTTGAAAAGACGGCCACCGAAACATACCCCTTAAAACCAAAGTGATGGAAGAGTTATGTTGATGACACCAATCTGTAAGGGCCCCATGGTGAATTAGAACTAAACAAGTTTTTGGAAGATTTAAAAGGAAATTATGATGACATAAAATTTATAATGGAACTAGAGAATAATAATACCATTCCCTATCTAAATTTCCTTCTTGCTAGAAAATATTATGGAAGAATTGGACATCAAATATACATGAAGAAGATACACATTGATAGTTATCTCCATGTTGAATCTCACCACCAACCTACAGAAAATATGGGGATCCTTAATACACTAATCACTAAAGCCTCAAGATTATCTGAGAAGGATAATTTCTAGCATGCAATTGGCAACCCCACTAATATTTCTCTTAATATTGGATACAATTAAAATCACATATTTAGAGCTATGAAAATGGAAATAAAGAGACCTTCTCAAGTTTCACCAGCCTCTAATGGGAAAGCATTCCTCCCATACATTTGCGTCACCACCAAAAAGATCACTAAGGTCATTAAAATAATGGTATTATTACTATTATCCCCTGATTTGGACCTCAGGCTGAAAGAGGGGAATCAGGGTAACATCTTAACCATGCTCAGCCTTGTAGCTAGCCCTACAAGGTCAGGAGAGGGCTCTCTCCGTGAAAGGATATTCAACACAGTAAAATTATGAAATTGATTTTAGGCTAGGTATAATAATGGGAAAATGTTTTAATGACTGAATTTTAAGGGATGTATGGAACAAATGGGATAGTTTGAATCAGGGAATTAAATCATGGATACAGGTTATCTCATGGGGCAAGGTAGGTAGGAAATTTAGAAATAAATTTTAAGTAAGGATGGAATGGAAAGACTGGTGAGGAGCTGAAAAGGGCATAGAAGATGGATCCCTTTCAAACAGAAGAAAAACATAGAGTATTGAATGATTTCCCAAGGCAGAGCATAAAAAATGGATTCTACCTTTCTATCTTGAAAGCATTCAAATAGAGATGTTTATGGATGAATGGTACACATAGCAATTTAAACATGAACACAAAGGAGATAACAAATGCTAAATTTCATACCACATGGATCCCACAAATCAGAGCTGCATCTCTTAATTAATTCCCTGTCCAAAACTGTTACAATGGAGCGCAGAGCGTTCTCCTTGATTTCCACACTATTCCCCTACTTAATGATTTATAGACTACTTTTCAAATGATTTACAATTACATTCAATAGAATGAAATGTCAGAACAAGATCCGAAGAAAAAGGGAGCTGTCTTAACAGCTGAAGAACTGAAATCCGAATATGGAAAATAGAACCAACAATCTGCCCTTGAAAATAAGGAACAAAAATATGTTTTTGACCATCTTGAGATTCGTTGATACACCCATCAAATGAGAAGAAGAAACTTGTAGCAATAAATCCCTTTAAATCATTGCCGAAGATGTCTCACTGTTTCATATTTAGTTCTCGGCCTTTGACTGTCACTTTGAAGAAAACCAAATTTTAATAAAAATACCTTTGAAACAATAGAAATGAAATTATGCCTTTAGTGAAGGGAAAACCCACTTTTGAATGGAAGGAGCAAAGCGAAAGGAGGTGGGGTCCGCATCGTAATCAGAATCGGAAGGGGTGGGAGAGGGGATATAATATAAAATGGAGAAATTAAAACGTGGTACGCAATGGTGCAATCACAATTAGGGATCGAAGGATTAGATATATGTGAAACAAGGCCTAAAAAATCTGATGCGATTTGGAAAGGTCTGATAGGGGAATACAATAAAATAGCGAAGAAATCCTTTTAAAACATACAAAAATTGGTTTTCTGCTTTTTACAAAGGGAGAGGACCAAATTTCACTTTAAAAGGGGGAAAGGATCAAGGTGGGACCGGGAGACATAATCGCAATTGGAATCGGGCTTGGGAGCGGGGCCGAGTGTATTACACCATAGGATTTTCCCGATGTGATGGGGAATAGGCAATGAGGGGGAGGGCCTTTGGTAAAACGAAATAAAACAAAATTTTACTTTTACAAAGGTAAGGGCCATTTTATTATGAATGGGGAAGAAGTATTATGTGGTGGGACCCGAAGGTCCATCGGAATCGGGATATTGGAGGAGGGTGGAGGCAAATATTATGTGAAAACGCCGATGCCGATGGAGTGATGGGCCGTGGGCCATTGAATCATTTGGGCAGATCGACGGCGGCGGTGTAATCAGAGGGAGTTAATCGGAGGGGATCAATCAGAGAGGATCATTTGAAAGCGATAATCATATACATGCCATTAGATCGTCGATCGGATCGACGGTCAGGATGACATTGGGAGGGGCTCAATCAGAAGGGACTTAATATAATCGCATTAGAGTTTTTACCATGGGCCAATTGGGGAGTACCGTTTAAATGTTGCGATTGCAATTTCGGAAAGGGAAAAGAACTTTGGATCGATGGGGATTTTAATGTAAAACTTGTAAACTTTGTTATAAAGTTTTAAAGGGTCATGAGGGGGAAGTGGTTTGATTATTTTGATTGCAACGGGAGGGGATTTATCATATAAAACTTTAACTTTATTATTAAAGTTAAAAGGTATGGAGGGGAAGTGGTTATTAAATTGCATATGTATTTTAAAGATTTTAATAATGTGATTTGCCATTGGATGGGGAAAAAGGGATTTTATAAAAGAAAATATTAAACTTTAATAACATAAAGTTTAAGGGAAAGGTGGGAAAAAGGGGAAGGGTTAGGGTATAGAGTATTTTATTCACTTAGGCATAAATTTTCCAGAAGTCAGTTTTGAGAGTGTAATATACCGTTGGAAATATCTTTCTGGGCTCTTACTGTTGAACATACTTGGAACATGATTTGACAATGAAAATGCTATGGAAAACTTCTCTGAAGGGCAGGGTGATGACTTTGTGGAGATAACAGCTTCTGAAGTGTGACTTATTACATATGATGATATAAAATTACATAAGGATGATAAGAAAAAGTAAAGTATCATGTTTTCACCTCAAAACATGGTTTTGAGGTGAAAATTACATCAAGCTGAATAAAACATTTCTTTAATCTTCCCAGGTGCTGTGACTTTGAGTTTATTGACTTCCTAATGACCTTGCTGATATTTATTGACACTTGACTCATTAATTTGATCACGGTGAGGTCCTAGCACATAATGAGACCCATCCTATGACCTACTTACATGACTCACAAAGTGAAAGTAACTCATGACTAAAAAATCATAGAGAGGAGAATCAAAAAGTTTCACATGAGGGAAAACTGATGAAAAATCACTACCATCAATGAATCCATGACCTAGCGGAATGGTGAAATTTTATGGTATGGGACTCCTAATATACAAATGCAAAAGAGAAATTTTGATCACTAATGGTAGTATGACTAGATTGACACTAACAATTACATAATTCAAGCCGCTTGACACCATCCATAATAAAATGGGATTTGTTAAAGAAAATATTGACCAATTTTAGTACAAAGGGGTTTACAAAGTCAACTATCCCTGTGGAATGTGCCACATTGGAGAGGCTAGTTGATCATTTAAGATAAGACATATGGAGCATGGGACATATAAGGAAAGAAATAATATGATCCTCCACTCTTGTAGAAAACTCTTACAAGACCAAACACCACTTAAGCTTAGAGGATGAAAATATTGTCACTAAAATAGATGATTATTTCAAACGTAGTTTTACAGAGGAATTGGAGATCATCAAACATCCAAAAAATATCAACAAGGATGGAGGTGCTAAGGTTAGTAGAATTTGGAGTCCTTTAATATCTCACATATAATCCCTATTTTATTTCTCTTCCCAACGCCCTTCCTCGTCTATTTCTCCGTTTTTCTTTTTCCCCCCTCCTTTTATTATTTTTTCTTTTTTCTTGTATATTTTTTTTTATTCCTAGAAATTTCTTGAGATTTCCTTCCTTCCTTCATTTATTTATTCTTCCATTTATATTTCTATTATTTTACTATATCTTATTATATATTTTTATCCTATTTTATCCTATCAGACTATTTCATTTTATCCTATTTTATTATTTTGTCTTTTTCTTGTTGAGTTGACCTTCTCTTTCATATTCCCAGTTTGTTGCTTATTTTCAAATATTTATTTATTTTCCTTCCTTTTTATTTCTCTTGATAAGCATATCCTAATGATGAGTCATGTTTTTGACAGGAGAAATTGATCTAAAATGACAATTGTGGATTTATATCCAAAAAATCACTCTTTAGATTTATATAATTACGTAAGGGTTATACACTTGTATGAATAAATTCATTATATTATATGGTATTGGGCCACCACATCTCGAATTTTAGTCTATCATATTTATTGTTTTGAAGACTCTAAATATTTCCAATTGTGATGTAATGTGGTTTAGACTTGGTTACACACTAGAGATTTTGTCATTGATTGTTGCGCTCATGAGGTGTCGAGCATCGATGGTACTCATGCATTAGGGAGTTGATAGATGTCAATGGGAGTTTTTGTTAATGTTTTGTGTAATAATTGTCACCCATGTTGTTACAATAGCCTCATTTACTCATTTTCACTTCTAGAGAGAGCTCTGCAACCTTCTGTGATTAGTATGCTTTTTTAGATGAATTATTATTACTGGAGTCGATTCTTTGTTAGTTATTGAACTTATTTGATTTTCACAACTTCATTGTGGCCAAACGATGGAGATCCTTTGGTGTATACAATTCTAGGTTAGGGTTTTAATTTCCTTCTTACCATAATAACTTGCAATGTTTGTTTTGTTAGTAGATTTTTAAGATAGGTCACTATATTTATCCTACTTATGCAATTTACAACGTTTAATTTTTTCTTTCTCTGTTTTTTCTTCTCAGATACCCTTCATCCAAAGGTTACAAAAGACATATGGAGATGTCCTAAGGCTAATCTCCTCTTATTAAGAAAAGAGGAAATACTAGTTCGCTTGTCATGCAAATTCTGGTAATGTTCTTGAATAAACTTGGGTCATATTCCTTCTTGCAACCAATTATTTAAAAAATAAAATTCTTTTCTTCTATATTGTAAAATCGCCATTTATGTTTCTCATAGGAATAAAAAGGAAATCTTGAATCCTCTACAAAAAAGGTAGGGTTTTTCTTTATGATGATATCCATATAATTTGGGCCATATTTTCATAACTTTTCCCTTCCAATTTAGTCATGGAAATTCTAATCATCTTCTTGGCCACTTGAAGGTTAGACATTACTCTTTGGAGCCATGGCTATCGAGGGTTTGTGATTGTCGCTCTTGGTATTACTATTCGAATAGAAATTGTTTAGGTTGTTACTTTGTTTTTTTTTTCTCAAGGACTCTCGACCCGAATACCAACACTAAAATATTGGGGTTCATATTTTAGGGTTTACACCCTTACGAAGGGAACCTACTTACATGACAGACTTGGTTAAATTTATAAGAAGTTTGTTATGATATATTTTATGTATTTACAACCATTTGGCCTTGAAAAAGTTATTTCCCAAGAATAATGGTGCCAAAAGTTTCTTTGAATGTTAATATAAATATATTTATGTCCTATTTTTTTGTAGCTACAAGTTATTTTTATATTTTAGAATAGTGTAATATTAGGCCTAAGTCTAGGCATAATATTTTGACAAACATACTTGCACTGGTTGTGCATAATTTCTTTCATAACCAATGTTATTTGCATCTTTTACTTAAACCACTCTATTAATATCTATATGGGTTGTAATATTTTATAAATAGTCCCTTTGAACACTTCTCTATGCTCAACTTGTATAATTGTGCTTTTTTTTAGAAATATCAAAAGAACATACCTTATTATGGGTGCTACAATTACTTCTATTGTTCCAATGGAAATATGTTTTCTTTTCATTTATTTTATGTAGAACTGATTCTATTATATTTTAACAAGAAGGATATTTGAGAATATATAAAAATTCTGGAAGAGTTATTTTATTATCTTCTGGACTTGCAATGTTGTTAAGTGAATTTATTCTTCATTTGTAAATTTATACATTACTAGTATGTAGGATTGCAAGAGAGAATGGTTGTTTTTTTTTAAGAAATTAACTACAGGTTATCTCTTGTTAAGAAGTATTAGTCCAAAGGACTTGGCGTGGCTTGATATGAGGACTTATATCTCTTTTTGAGACCTATATATATGATAGTTCAGAAAGCTAACCCTTTTAGGTAATTAGACACGCAATTTGTCTACTAACTTCCGAGGGTAACTAGCCTAGGCTCAACTCAATCGTTTAACATGTAATTATCTACACTTTGTTGTATATATAAATACACATTCCTTTAAAAAAAATTTCCTTATATTACACCAATATATCTTATACTATTGATTCAAAAACTAGGTTTTTTTTTGGGTGAAATATAACTTTAACATTCTCTCTATATTTAAGATAAACCCATACTTGCACCCTCCTAATTCCATAATTTTCTAGAATGCACATTACCCTTCCTACCATAGAAGCCTTTGGAATTGTACTTACAAGTTAAATTCTTACACATCAAGGATTCACAACGATGTATTTCCATATAACTATAAATTACATCATTCGTATTTCATAATATTTTCATAAATAATTCAAAAAATTCAATTCAATACCCATACTATAATTTTCCTTTTATTAGCCATAATCATCTTATATATAATTGAACTAAAAAAATAATTATCTATACTTTCTTGAAAATGTTATAAAGGCTCTCATGGTCCTCCCATCCATAGGCTGATTTCCACATCTAGCTACACACAATCTCCACTCATCTCAATCATGAAAATAGTTTTAGGAATATCTATAAGGTATTTTTCTTGAACCCTTAAAGTAATGTCTTGCTTTATTTATCTTCGGTTCCAACCAGTGTTTATCTGCCACTGGTTATTTTTAATAATCATTTTCTTTATCTCCCATAATGCATTCCTACACATAATAGTTTCATGGAATTTATCCCCAACCATTCATTTTTATTTTTTGGCCGGCACTCTTCTTATTCAGATGAGTAATCCTAGAAAAAGGAGAAATTTCCTACTCTTTTTCCTACCCGCTTCTTGGAGAATAACCAATTCCAACTATTTTCTTGATTATTAGGAGTTAATTTCCACCTTGTAGCTGGACTTAACATATTATCAAGATTGTTAACACAAAAAAATAATTTATTGTTTCATTTAAACAACAAAATATAAATATTTACATCAATCAGTATTTTCTAAACTTCCAACTTTTCAGTAAAAATCACATAACAAAAAACATGCATGTTTATCCATGTTTGTTATGTATACCATCACCTTAAAAGGGACACTCTCCTCTGTGTTTCAAATTCCATAATTATTTGGAATATATAGGGAACCCCTCTTTGATTTATTCTTCCAATTCCTAGGTTACCTCTTCAGATCCAAAGTGCTTCCATTGCACTTTAGCCTGAGAAATGGTTATATTTCTAAGAGTAGTTTCCCTCCAATTCAAAATATGTATAGGTTCATATAGGAACTCTCCTTCCAGCTCGACCTATACAAATTTCTAATTAATTAAATAATTAGGTTATATACACACTTCTTTAAAAAAGAAACATGAAATACATTGTGAGATTTAACATGAGGTGGTAAAGCTAATTAATATGCCACTGGACCGACCCTAACTATTATAACAAACGATCCATAATATTAAGGAGGAAATTTGGAACAACTCCCTAACTTCAGGGAAATATTCTTGGGCCATAATTTAAGTACACATGCTCCCCCACTTGGAACTCCCTAAGCATTTTTTTTCAGATTAACATATTTTTTTTGTATGTCCCATGCTTCCTTCAAAATATGCCTTATTTTCTTTACCATATGCTTCACCTCTTGTAGTAAGTCAGATACCAATACCAACCTATCCTCAAGTCAACTTTGAATCAGTAGTACATGAAATTTATTCCCATATAAAGCTTCAAAGAGAATCATTTGAAATGAGGCCTAATAGCCATAATTATATGTGAATGACACTATTTTTGTATAGTCTTCCCACTTAGCGGGTTGGTTCATGTAATGCATATGCCACATGTCCTAAAGAATGTTATTCACTCTTTCAGTCTGCCCATTTCTCTATGGATGGTATGTAGTACTGAAGTTTAAATGTGTACCCAATTCAGTAAACAATGATCTCTATAAGTTTGAAGTAAAATTCATATTTTTATATGAAATGAATACCTTTGGTATGCCATGAAACTTGAAAATTTCCCTCGTAAAGAAATCAACCACTTATGCAGCTTTATCTATCGACTGCATAGGGATAAAATGGGCACTCTTTGTTAGTTTATGAATTACTACTATTATGGAATCATGTTGTTTCCGTGTCTCCAGTATTCTTATGATGAAGTCTAGTGAGATCACCTGCGACTTCCACTTAGGTATAGGTAAAGGGTTCAAATTTTATGTTGGCTGTTGATGTTCTATCTTCACTTGTTTACATTCTTATAAACTAGCCAACTATTCAACAACTTCCTTTTCTATTTTGGGCCAAAAAAACTCGTTTTTTAGGGTTGTAATCAAGTCCTAGTACCTGAGATGGCGTACAAAAGGTTTTTTATGATGTTCATCCATTTTCAATCACTTAATTTTCTCCTGATCTAGTATATAAAGTCTATTTTTAAAGGTTAACAATCCACTTTTGGTGATTTCATAATTATTCCATTTATCTAGATCATATTTAGTTTCCATATTTTTAAATATTTGGTTATAGTTATGATGTGCTATTGTTGCATCTTTGACTTGTTATAATAGACCAATTTCACATTGACTGATATAAATCTCATATGCTTGTCTTAAACTCGGAATTAAGGAATTTTCCACCTTATTTTATTTTCCTTATATGTTTTTAATGTCAAAGTCATATTTTATCAAGAAATCCATCCATCTAGCTTGCATGGTGTTTATTTTGGGTTGGTAGAAAAATCACTTTAGAGTTACATGATTTGTAACTAAGGTTAATATTATCCCAATCAAACAATTCCTCCAAGTTTTGAAGGAATTAATTACTACTACCAATTCGAAGTCATATACTATATAATTATTCTCATGTTCGTTCAATTTTTTGGACTCATAAGTTGCAACACGCCCTTCTACATATTCACAACCCACAAGCCTTCAAAGCATGTTCTTATACACACTTTAAAATATTTTCTTGGATCGATTATTTTGAGAACTTAGGCAACTCTAAGTGAGTGTTTTATCTTTTAAAATATTTCTTAACACCATGGCTTCCATGACAACATTACCCATTTCTTATATAATGAGGTTATAGGGTATTGCAACTTGGAAAATCCCTATATAAACATGTGGTAATAACTAGTTATCCCAGATAAATGGTTGTTGTTAGTGGAAAAACATGCATAACCAAGGCATTTTAAATGGTTAAAATAATGTATACATAAAAATAAAATGAACTAGAAAATAAGCATACAAAAAATTCTTGATGAAGCAAAAAAGTAAACAAAGTAATGGAAATGAGATCACTTTAATGACTGTTGAAAGTAAAAGATGAATACTAAACACTTGGAGATAGTTATTTGAGAAATGTTGCTCAAAATCCTCAACAAGCAGAGGTTCCTTTCCTCATTATCTTTGCAATATTATTGTCTCTCTCAAATAAGTATGAATTGTTGGACATTGGGTTCAACGCTCCCTGTGTGTTTCGAGACATGGACTAACCGCCTCTTGTGGATCCTAACTCTGCCGATTGTAGCAGAGACTAACACCTGTGGGTTTTGGTCAAACGAAAATCGTGATTCCAACAAGTGGTATCAGAGCGACAGGTCTCGAGTTCGAAACTCACTCGGATCGAATTGGGGGGGAGATTGTTGGACATTGGGTTCAACGCTCCCTATGTGTTTTGTGACATGGACTAACCACCTCTCATGGATCCTAACTCTGGTGATTGTAGTGGATACTAATTCCTGTGGGTTTTGGTCTAATGAAAATCATGATTCCAACATGAATACTCTTTGAATGGTGAAATATTCTTCTCACTAGAATGTTGGATTGTTGAAGAGAAAATTTTCCAACATGATAATGTTATACTTATTCTTGTTTTTGGTTCTCCAATGGCTGCTTTATATAGAATTTTGAATTCCTCTTCCCTTTCTTGGTCCATTAATGAGAAAATGATTTATGAGTAATACAAGAGGATCCCTTGGGGGTTGCATATCTCTAGGTCGACTCGAAATTGTCTGTCCTTGGTTGGTACATATCAGGGAATCCCATATTCCAAGTGTGTGGATTGGTCCGAAACTAGTAACTTAAACATTCTCTTGACTGTGCTACTATCGAAGGAAAAGCCACGTGATCGCTAATTTTAGCCTTTGGATGGTATATACAAGTATATTTTATATTCAAAACCTTTGGAAAAATTTGATTTAAATTTTCTATGATGCCTTTAGCTAGATATTCTTCACATGTATTTTATGAAGTTATAAGAATATTATTAGTATAGGCAATGGAAGCTTTCAAAATAGAATTTAATGTAGAATAATGGAGAACCAATATAAGGAAAACCATGAAGCATCCATGAAAAAGTTAGAAGAGGAAGATGTGGACACTTTGATTGATATGTTGTAGTGAATATGGGAATGTATAGGCATTAACCTTCCCTTCCTCATCATATTTCTAAATATAGGGCGAAGATGGGCTCATTACCATTTTTTGAGGGAAATGGGACCCCTTTGAAGTGATGAGTGGAAAAAAATGGAAAATATGGAAGATCGTATGACAACAAGATGTGATAACAATTGTGATGATGCTAGGATGCGTGAATTATTGTGGAGGAGGCACTAAGGTCAGATTAGCTACCTGACTAGTCACTAACATAAGGTGATCCAACACATGATGTTCTTTTAGGGTTGTGATAGGCTATGGTAATGGAGCAGGTCATAGACGAAGCTCTCTGATTTTTGTGATGAGGATGGAAGAATTGGAAAAAGAGTTTGCTGAGATGGTGTTGTCGAGGGTGATAACCTTTTTAAAGTGGGGGAAGATCTCAGTACCCGGAGTTAGCACCAAGGCCAATGAGTTCCCATGACATCCCACGAAAACTTGGAAGTGGATAAAAACCAAGTTGAAATCAAGTTGAGGAGAAATCGCATGACAAGGTGTGATGACACAAAGGTTCCCACCCATGTGATGAGGAAGTGACATGGAAAATAATTAATGTGCATGGCAGAAGAGCACCCAAGTGAGGTGAGTGCACCCACACAGAGAGGATCCTAGGTCAACATGGAGATAGCAGGAAGTGTGCACAATTTTAGGGGCACATTTCCTGGGTGTTCCCATACATAGGTGGGACATCGAGTAGTGCGTCGGGAGAGGTATAGTGGGCACGTCATGATGGGATCATCCACCCACTGACACAGATAGTAGAGGGCGAGTGAGGGAGAGAACCCACACATAGCATAACGAAGAGCGTGCAAGGGAGAGCGCACACATCGCACAAACACGTCGGTAGCATAACTCGATGGAACCGTTGACATGGGTGCTCTCGTACCCTAGGTGGGGCTTTGTAGTGAATGTGACAGGCATGATGTAGCAGAAAAGAAAAATAAGTGCGACCGCAACAGGTAGGACATAGCGGACAAGGCGCTGAGGGATGTGATGGGTGAGTTGAGGGGAAAACCAAACTTCAAGTAAATGAGAAGGAAGTGACCAATGGTGGTAGCTTGGTAAGAATGCCATGAGAAGAAACCAGGTAGGGGCAGACCTGCCTAGGGAAGGGGCGCCACCATGCCCATAGGCAGGTTTCTCCAAGGGTGCACCCACCCATGAAGGGGCACCAACAAAATTTGAAGTGTCAAATGAGTTAAGGAAGGGTTGTTGGCCGATGGAAAAGTAAAAAGGTTGAATGGATATAAGCAAGAAGAGAGAGCCATTCAATAAAAGAGAAAGCAATTTGACTAAGAAAAGGGAGATTGTAGCACAAATCACACAATAAGGGTGAGTCTGCTATATCGCAGAAAAGAAAATAAGTCACACATCATAGAAGGAAACAAAAAAGGAGGGAAAATGCAACGTGGGATGCATCGAATGAATGTGATTGACTGGACAGTTTTGGTGGTTCTGTTTTTGCAGTTTTGTGGTTTCTAGACAAGTCGAGAGTGCGGGACTTGATTGCATGAATTTTGATATTGGGTGGACGAGTTTTTTGGATTTAGCCAAGCAATTTCCATGCCGTCATATTTGTAAAAATATTGTTGTATATTATTTTAAAAAAATTAATAAAAGAAAAAGAAGACTACTTTGGGGAGTTTCCCCCTCCTATCGCATAATTTTGTTTGTTGTTTAATTTGTGATATCATATTGTGGTTATGTTTATCACACTTTTATGAAGTTGAATTTAAATGAAGTTAAGTGAATTGAATGAAATTAATTTCCATTGTATAATTGAACATAAGAAAACTTAAACGAAAAATTGACTAAGTGTTGAAGTGCTAGGTGTAGTCTCGGTGAAAGTAGTTTAACTTGAAGTGAAATATCGTCAGTGCCACATAGTTCCCACGGTGGTCTTAAGGTACCATAGTGTGGGGTGATGTCATTACTATATTCAAGTCCCGCCGATGTGTTCAAGATGAGAGATCATATTTTAATAGTTGTTTTGTTTGTCCATCACAACAGGTTTTAGGTGAGGATTGGGTGTTTTGAAGTTGACGAATAGGATATGTGATTTGTTTACTTTATAATTTTTTTCTTTTATGGATTTGAAAAATGGAGTCTTTAAGCAATTTTTCAATTCCAACACCAATGTTCAATGGAACCAATTATGAATTTCAAAGTTTAAAACTACAATGTTGTTTGTAAGGTTTAGGTTGCCGGGATCATGTTAAATCAAGGTTCATAGAACCTGATGCAAATGTTATTGTTGAAATGAATTCTTCTTCGAGAAAAAAAGTATAGGAACAAAAACAAAAATAATGGAAAGATAAATCTTACATTTTTAATTCTTTAGATGACTCTGTTTTTCCTAAAGTAAATGGTGCAAAGACTACTAAATAAATTTGGGATACTCTTAAAAT
Organism: Pinus albicaulis; assembly: GCA_034641835.2. NCBI lineage: Eukaryota > Viridiplantae > Streptophyta > Pinopsida > Pinales > Pinaceae > Pinus > Pinus albicaulis. The sequence goes on along the minus strand of CM076575.1, from coordinate 638,836,092 downwards.
GACTTATCAAGATAATGAAAAGTTGAAAATTATGAAATTACAAAACCTTAGAACTCAATTTGAAACCCTCAATATGAATGAATTATAAACTATTAATCAATTTATAACTAGAGTTATGGGTGTTTTCAATCAACTTAAAATTGAATTTTACATGATAGTGACTGTTCTATAGTCCAAGGATTTAAATTTTTTTTCCTTGGAATAATTAAGAAGTTCCTTATTGTCTCATGATGAAATAATAAATTTTATATGTGAGGAATTTAGAACATGCTATAGTTGCTAAAATTTCCATGGATAGAGGCAAAGAAAAAGGTTTTTGTGGCGAAAAAGGAAAAGGTAGAGGGAAATCTCATTAAATGATAAACCATAGGTAACACATTCAGAGTATCCTCAACTTGAACATGGTAGTAAGTGGGCAGAACAACCAAAAATTCAATGCCACTATTGCAAAATTTATGACCATTATAAATATGAATGTCGAAAGTTGCAGTATGTTTTAAGTCGAAATAAAGCTAATGTCTCTAACTTTGAATGCAAAACATCTAATCCTTTATTTTTCTCATGTCAAGTCATAGATAAAGTACCTAATAATAATATCTATTTGGTTGATATATGGTGTAGTAATCATATGACTGGTAATAGTGAGTTTTTTCCTTATCTTGTTACATATTTCACTTCTATTATTGGTTTGGGTGATCACCATCAAGTTAAACCATGAAAAAAAGGTGTTGTACGAGTGCTAACCAAGAAAAATATGGTGAATAATATTCATTATGTTTAATATGTACTCGATTCAAGCATAATATTTTGAGTTTTGGTCAATTAGATGCACATGGTTATGATGTTAAGTGTCACAACACTACTTGCATGCTTTTTTATCAAAATAAAACTCTAGTTGCAAATATTCCTATGACAAAGAATATGTTGTATCAATTGGAAATGAGAGGTGGGAAGGTGTATGGACATAACATTTCAAAAACAAACAAAATTGAATCATGGAATTTTTGAGATGGTCATTTACCTCTTAAAATTATGATTTTGTTGTAAAGATAATTTATGTTATAAAAGGTTTTCCTACTTTGTTTGACCAAATATCTCCTTCTACATGTTGTGTAATAGGAAAACATAAGAGATATAGTTTTCCATAAAATTCTTATAGATCCAAAGAACGATTAGAGTTAGTACATACATATTCGTGTGATCCTATGCAAGCATAATCAATTGGTGGAAGTTTAGATTTTCTAACATTTATTGATGACTTTTATAAGAAAGTTTGTTTTTATTTGGTCAAATACAAATATGAGACTTTTGTGAGATTCAAGGAGTCTAAGGCTAAAGATAAGAAACAAAGTGGAAAGTTTGTCAAAGTTTTGAGATTTGAGGGAGGAGGTGAGTATGAGTAGAAATAATTTTTGCATTTTCGTAAACATGGCAATAAGAAATAAACAACCATATACATTCCACTGCAAAATGAAGAGAAAGAAAGGATAAAGTAGACTATCATGAACATGTCTAGGAGATTTCTTATTGCAAGAATTTTTTCTAAATATTTTTGGGCTAAATAAATTTTATGTTATGTATACATATTGAATACATATCATAATATTTATAGTTCCTCCATTTGTAACCATCACTTGACACTTTGGTGCTGGGTATAGGAAGCAATTCAATTCCTTGGATACCTTACAATGAATAAAATTATGGGTACTTCCTGAATCAATCAACAATATTGCGTTTTTCTTCTTGATATGTCTTTCTATCTTGAGAGTTTTAGGAGTGGTAATTCCTGCCAATGCATTATAGAATATGGCTAAAATCATTTCTTCTTTCTCTAGGGTTGTTTCCTGGTGTATATCACTTTATTTTGAAGTTTCTTTTTCATTTTCTTCCTCATCTTAACAATCTATGTAAAATAATTTCTTATCAACACACTTATGACCTTTAGTGTATTTTCTATCACAACTGTAGTGAAGCCATTTTGCTATTTTTTCTTCCAATTGTTGTGGTGTCAGCCTTGTAGGTTGTGGAAGTCTAGGAGTAGCAACACTTCCATATTTATAGATGTGAATATTAGGCTTCCTTGTCACCACTTGAATGCCTTCTCCAATGAATCAGGTTCCCAAAGACAAACCTCATGTTGGATGTTATCCTTTAATGTCCCTATGAAGACATCAATCCTGTGTTCCTTTGGAATATCAGTTACCCTTATATTCAATTTTTGGAAGTCCTTAATGTGCTCCACCATTCAACCCTTTTGTTTGAGATTTATCAATTGGATAAATAAGGTGTTGCTCTTTGTATCCTCATAATGTGCTACCATTTCCTCCCTAAAACCTGACCAAGTGACAATTTATTTATGAGAGCAAATCCATCGATACCATACAGATGTATTTTGTTCTAAATATAAAGTTGCAACACGTACCTTTTGTGTGTTTTTCACATTATGGAAACCAAAATATTGCTCCATCTGTAGTATCCATGTTACGATATCATTTCCATGAAAATTCCTCATATCGATCTTTGGAATATGGTGGGTCTTCAATCCAACATTAGAGTTTATGAAATCATGATTAACATTTATTTTGTTCTCATCCTGAGATTCCTCTATTACATTTTCTCCATTGGGAAATATTTCTTGTATAAACTTTGTCAAACCTTCCTTCAAACCTTCCATGTCCTCTTTTAGATCATTCTTCATGTCCTCCATGTTTCCTTTCATTTTTTCATTGATCTTAGTTCCATGTCATCCTTATTATCTTCCATACCATTCTTCGAACCATCCATATTAGCTTCCATGCCTTTCTTCAAACCACCCATCTTAGCTTCCATGCCTTCCTTCAAAACTTCCATTTCATTTTTTGTTACTCTTTGCGAGAGCGAAATTTGGTGCACTTGGTCTTGTAATATTGATATATCATGTTGCACTTCTTCCTCTTCATGAGTCATAGTAGAGTATTCTGAGGGCTTAATGGGTCTTGAATTCTTTTTAGGGGAAATTTTAGAACCCAATATTGATATCTATGCTTTAATATGCCCTTGGAATCACTTCAAATTGATTTTTCAAACAAGTGTTATGTAATTTGAAAAAAAAATACACACCTTTTTCTTGCTTTTGAGGAGCTCGATATTGAAATTGATATATCTCTCTAATTTTGGATCCCAATGATTTTATCATAGGTCCTATAATAGCCACATGTATAACCCAATTTCGATTCTTCAAAGCAAAGTTATGTCGAATCTCCCACAATGACCTAATTATGGACTGGTTCAATAGGGAAAACTTGTATGGTGTGCCATTTGTCACTGTTTCCTCCTTTGTCTCTGAAATTGATACACAGGACACTACAGTCCATGTAAGTTTTGCCACTTTTTATAGAATTCCAATCTAATACTCAAAGAGAGAGTTATGAATATTTTCCCAATGTCACCTCTTCGAGATGAAATTCGAGAGCCTACAAAAACCCTAACTTCCACAGATCATATCTCCAAAAATATTTTGAACCAAGATCTCAAATTGTTTCATGAAGTTCCTTAGGAGTTATTTGCAAATGGTTTTTTTTAGCTTCTGAAACTTCATAGAAAAAAAATTACAGATAAAATGGCATGATGACCTATTTGAAGCGGAGAAACCCTAGAATCCAAATCTCTGATACGAAATGTTATGAAACCAGCTCCCAAAATAGAAGAAAAGAGAGATCAACGCCTTAGAAATCAGCCACTTTGAGGGGAGAACCTGCTTTAAACTATATATATGAACAATTCTTGGATTATACAAATTACAAAACCTCCTTTCTATATATAGAAATCCATGGGGTCACAATATAATCCTAGCCGACCTAACAATAATAATACAAGGGCACAACAATAACAATAGTGGGATTTTATGGGGCACAATAATAAAAATATGGGGACTACAAGGGTACAAAAATAAAAATAACGAGACTACACTAACAAGAATAAGGGTCTACACTAGTAGTATAAGGACCTAATAAAAAATTTGGATCCTATCCTACCCTACTTTGGAGTTTTCACCACTTATCCTTTGATCCTATCCCTTCATCAACGGTGGGTCTAAAAAATTAGAATTGTAATTGGATAAGAACTCCTAACTTACCCTACGCTCCTATATATTTACCATCTTTCTTATGAAAATGTTAGAATGAAGAATGAATGAATAGTTGGATTTGGAGAAACTCTTCCCTTATGCTTTTGTAGTGAGTAGTTATCATCTCATGCATTATGGTGATTGGAGGTGCATATTGTGACAAGGAAAGGACAAATTAATGACTTGGAGGAGCTCATCTGCAATATCAACTAATACTTATGGTTGTAATCTCCTTCTATTTATATTACTGCAAATAATTCTTTGTTTCTCTATGTGATGTTGAATCATATATTTCAATACCATGTTGTTCTATTGAATAGATTGTTTAGATAATACAACATAGATCTCGTAGCTTCTTGGCTTGTGTTATCTGACTGTGTAGGTTCTAATTTTGGAAATCAGAGCTAGAATTGGAGCTTCCAAGCTGAAGAAGGAGCGGAGCATGTGGCAGGTTCTAGATAGGCCTCACTCTATCATTTATTTACTTTAAGGAAAAAATTTGGGTTGCTTATCTCCTTGTTGTTCTAGGTTGACCACCAAACCTAGGGGAGATACATTTGTTCGAAATCGTAAATCTCGTATAACAAGGGGAGATACTTTTTTCCGCAATCATAAATCCTATACAACATTAGTAAAATTGTATTTCATTGATATATTCGTGTGAAATTATGATGGATTCATGTACTTATATTGTACTTATCATTGGGTCATCTAGTCATGAGTCATGTTATGGTCATATATTGTTCATGTACGAGGTCTTATGTTGCTGCTACAACCATGTATGTACAATCTTATACATCATATAGTCATGGCCATGTTGAGTCTTGTTCCATATGGTTATTCTATTTGTTGAAATGAAACATTTTTGGCAGCAGAAGCAGTTCACTACACACTTGAGATGATGTTATATATGGAACATGTTTAGGGGGAGAATGATTTTCTCTTTTTTACTTCAACCGTATAATTTTCACATTATGATCTCCTTGGGGGTGTTTATGTGTGTCTCATGCTATGCTTTGACTATTGGGGTTATTTACCTCACTATATGTGCAGAGAGGTTGATGACGGTCATTGATTTTTCCACTGTGGTTGAAATATTGAGAATGTTGTGTCAATTCACATGTGAATATTGTTGGATATTGTTGGAAATTGTTGTTCATTATTTCTTATGGTTTCTTGTGCATATTGTTTTTGCTACTCGAGGTTTTTTATTTACAATCGTTGCTTTGAATGATGATTGGTTTATTTTTCTACTTGTTGTTAATATGAGAAGGCATGGATGGTTGTTGATGTACATTATTTTTTAGCCATTTGGAAGTCATATTCTTCAATGTTTGTACTTCAATTTTGGATGCCTTATTATATGGATTTCACCCTTTTCCATTGATGTCAAAAGGGGAGAGATAAAGGATGTTGGCATGGAGTTTTTGTATGGTTTCCATCAATTCCAAAGGGGGATATTTTTGGCATTATGGTGTGGATGGATCTAGCTATATGATGTTGGCATTGGTTTATTGTGGTAGCTAGATCATGTTGGCATTGATGTCAACACTATGTAGCCTAGATGATGTGTTTATGTCTTGTAGCATGATTGCAACTAGTTGTGCTGACATTGAGATGGTTATGTTGGCATTGATGATAACCTTATGATGTCAACCTTGATGGTCTAATGATGGTAGTGTGATGGTTACTCATGTTCCAATGGTCTTTATTTTCTTGTTAATGATCTAGTGCATGAACTGATAGATGAATTTCTATAGTGTGTTGGCCTTATGATGATATTGTAGGTGTGCTACTGTGTGTTGAAGGTCTATACTGATGTGTTTCATATTGTGTAGTTGTTTTTTGAGAGTATAAGACTTATTGGTAGGGATGCCAAACTTTTTTGTTGTCCCATAGGTCAAATTGAAAGAATTACGTTGGAAACATGTTTGATATAATTGGAGAGGTGTTATTAGACTTGACAGAGGCTTGGAGGCCTGTACATGAGTTGGAGAAGGTGACCAATCAGTTGGATGGGGTTCTTGGCTGAAGTTGTATGTTTTTCCTTATGTTTCTCCAAAATCACACCCATGCAAGCTTGTGAATGTAGTTGAAAGGCTCCAACCATTGGAAGACAAGATTGTGCGTGAAATTACAACCCAGATCAACTAGTTTTGTATGCGTAGTTAAACATTCACAAAACTTTCTCTAGATTCCTCACACAAATCAGATGTAATTTGGCATGGAAATTTCTAAAGGCTTTCTATATTAATTTTTAGAGGTGGGAAATGGTTTGAAAATTTCCTCCAATGGTGTGAAAAACTTAAGTGCACAAGTAGTGGTGATAGTGGATTGATTTTGTCAAATTTGTGCACTCTTGATCCCATGCCTAAGGTTAAGTTCAACAATCACATTTTATAAACACCATTTTGAGGTTGAATATAGGTTGGTTTAGTCTGTGAGTGAGTTAGAGAAGGTTTCATTATGTGAGTATGATTCAAACCTATTTGTGAGTAGAGACAGATTGTGCTTGCATGAAAAAGACATTGAGTGGAGAAAATTACCGAAGCATATATATCAATATTTAGATCATATTTGAGGTTGTTGTAGTAGATATTGTATATGGAAAATATTTTTTTGGTATAGATGGAGATCTCACTATAGCTCTATGGTTAAGACTCTCACTTTTGTTTTGCAGTTTTTGCTAGAGAATTTGGCACATATCCATTATGTTGTATGCTATTGATTGTATTATTTAGTAATTATATTTTGTAGTGAGGGTTTGATGTTATGGTTGACTTTGATTTGTTTTTAGTTGTTTATTATGCTATTATGATTTGATCCATGTATTGTAGCGACTATTTCTCTGGAGTAGATAGAATGTTTGTGGTTTTTTTTATTTGATGAGATTGCCTTGCTACTAGAGACCGTATTGCAGAGCTAAATTAAGTTGAGCATAAAATATTGGGATCCAATATGACAATTTATGAAATGAGGTTCACATAGAATAGATGAAAAATTCCCCCATGGGTTTGGAGCAATGATTGTGAAGTTTTAGTGAAAGTAATAACTTATCCATCCAATCGGAGTTGGATAGTCCAATCATAGTTGGGATAGAATCATTTATCATGGTGGGTTTCAGTGGATGGTAGTCCATAGATCTATGTGAGAACATAGTCTTCCATGATGGTTAGTAGAATCAAGTCTCTTGGCTGTTTTGTCTTGGCCTATTGTTTATGAGGTCGAGTCTCCAAGGTGATGGGGGTCTTCAAGCCTATGTAAAATACATATCTTTCTTAATACAATATTTAGAGAAACACAACAATAAGAAGGATGTTTTTATAAACCAGTGAAAGGTTTTACACCAGATATATTGGCTCTCTTGTGTGGATGTCTTTTTTGTGTGTTGATTATTGTTCCTCTCATGGTTATATTTTTTTATATGGTTTATATGCATGACATAATATAATGTTTTTTTGGTTAATTCAATTCAAATTGGTGAAAATTCTTAATAAGAGACACTACTGATTAACACCCCCATATCAGTGGTGCTCAAAGGTTTACAAGAATACACTATGCCACTAAAATATTGTAAATTCAATCGATATTGCCAGGTATTATTTCATCTATTTTATCTTAAACATTCGAACATGTTATCATCAACATTGAGGATAACACTTGCCTTTCTACATTATTTTCACTATCACTATGTTCTAATTATTGACAAGTCAAGGCATTCATTCATTCTTTTCTGAAAATTGTAAGAAATGCATTACAAATCCAATATTTTATCTTTTAATTTACCATTAAACATTATCATAAAAGTATGCATGCAAAGGCTGGTAAATAATCAACACTATCACTATTTACCATGTGATTGTTCAAAATTGTCAATAATTTAGTTGCAATTCAATGAAACATATTTCTAGCTATATTTTATCAACACAGGGACTCAAATGACATTAGCACTATTATTAGTCAAAGCATTCATCATTATTCTTCAAGTTCAAAGAAATAATTCATAATATTATACATTAAACATTAAACATATTCTACTGCATATATTGCAATTTAATTCCATTTATATCATACCCAAGCTTCACCTAATAGGATCATACCTCTACTCCTTCTCCTTCTTATGGAACCCAAGAGGTACCAATGCTGCAAACATACTTTTTATACCACTTGTCACATTCCTCAATATACCTTGAACAAAACACACATGACTAGTAATTCTAACCATGTTTTACCAACATCTAATATTCTTGAATGAATTAACACATACTCCTTAACTGATAATAAAATGATATAATAATGATCATTAAGTGAAGTAAGTTTAGAAAATGAATAGAGAATCTAATAGCAAAATAATCAATATTTCAACTTATTAACATAATGATTTATATTATAGCTTTGCATCATTAACATTGTTCAAATAATAGAGCATATTAATAACATTGAAAGATGTGATTTCCAATGTAATGTAAGGTAAAAATATCATTAATATAACCAAGTAGGAAATAATATAATTGAACATTGATATACCATGGAAACATCAAAGGGAAAAGCCAACAAATGCTTATTTTATTAAAGGTTTCATGGGGGGTTCACCCCTCAATCAATGGAATCAAAGGATTCCATCCCTTTTCGATTGTGGAAATTGTATAAAGGAAACATAATCTTTAATCCAAGCATAATGAACAAGAGGCCCTTACATTAAACATGATGTCATTTTTTTCAAATATGTTACACAAAAATTCTTCAAGCACACTATCTTCATGGCATGGTTGTTTCTTGCAGTAAGATACTCATTGTAAACTATGTTAGAGGGTAATTCTATAACATCCCCCTTTCTGAGATGAAAGATTTATTTTCTAGTCTGGAATTTCACAATAATATTTTTTACTTTTCATGACTGAATACTTAGACATGCTAGTGGGGGTATTATTATAACTATTTATAATCTATCCTATACATTTTTAATCATAGATTGTCTTGATCTCCCATAGTCTTCTACATAGTATCCACACTATGGCATTTTTCTCTAGCCATACAATAGTTCATTGTGGTTTGTACTATGTATCATCTTATAAACAACAATAACTTTTTTCCATTAGTTTTTTCCTCTCTAGGAATAACTAACTTTAATTGGTTTTCCTTGAGAGTTATAGGTTAATGTCTCATGTGAGCCTTTAATTTGTTCCTCAACTTATTTCACTTAAAATTTATTTCTAATTTTTTTTTTTTATCAAATAATATTCACACCAACATATTTATCACATGTCATTAAATTTCTCATCCAATGACTAAACAAAATTAAATCAAAAGTAATTTTTGAAGGGTATTACCTCTACCCTCCTCTTAAAGGAGCATTGTCCTCAGTGTTTCTTCCAAGTACCCACACTCATTTGAACAACATTTGGAATATTTTCCTCATTTGATCCTCCATTTCCCAGGTGGCCTCCTCAAGCCCAAAGTTCTTCCAGTGCACTTTAGCCTGGACGATGGGTCGATTTCAAAATATGATCTCACTCTGGTCAAATATTTATAATGTTGAACCTAGAATTCTACTTCTCATTTGACCTATACAACATGCTAATCAATTATATGATTCGAGTCATGTATTGTTAAGTCACTATATTAATAGTGTAGTCCCTTATTATGTTATTGTAGCCCCCCTTATTGTTATTGTTTTACCCCTGTAACCCCCTAATTGTTATTATTCCGCCCTTACATTATTATTGTGAGGTCAGCTAGGGTTACATTGTGGCCCCACTAGGATTACATTGTGGCCCCATGGACTCCTATATATAGAAAGGAGGTTTTTTCATTTGTATCATCCAAGAATTGTTCATTCATGTAATGTATTGGAGGTTTTCCCCTCGAAGTGGCTTATTTCTAAGGCGTTGATATCTATTTTATTCTCTTTTTTGGAGCTGGTTTCACAACATTTGGTATCAGAGCTTTGGATTCTAGAGTTTTGTTGCTCCAAATAGGTCATCGTGGAATTTTCACTATAACATTTTTTCTACGAAGCTTCAGTAGTTGAAATTTTCAAAGTGCGAAGCCGAAGTCCTGAGGAACCTCTTTGAAAAATTTCAGAGCTTGGTTTGCAATATTTTTGGAGATATGATTTGTGGAAGTTAGGGATTTTTGCAGGATCCTGAATTTCACTTAAAAAGTTCATCGAGGAATTGTCGCTATAATGTTTTTTCTACGATGGTTCTGTTATAACAAAATATGACCCTGATAGGCTGCTCATCAAGTAGACTCCGAATAATTTCAAACCAATCTTTTGGTTGAGGCTTAGCCTCCTCAACTTTAGAGGGTTCTCTCAATAGGTTTAAGATTTTGATTAATGATTATATGGCTAACTCTAGGAATAAAAAGGATAAAAATGTATAGTTGGTTGAATCAAAGATTAGCAAACACTCATTGGGCCATGGAGTCAAGATGGTCTTCAAAAAGACATCATAATCTGTCATACATGGAAGTCAAGGCACTTGGAGTCTATGTTTATAAGTGAAAACAACAACACAATGAATAAGCACCGTCTACAAGCATGTGAAGGAAGTTAGAGCATTTTTCAATGAATTCTAAGTAACACATACTCATACCACTACAAATAGGTAATTTAAAAAGGCCATAGTAATGTCAAACACATAAACCCCCTATGAATCTTGAGTAGTAAAACTGATCTCTATATTAAGTTGAAAGATCACAGTAACATACAATAACACAACTGCTTTGCTAATGAAAATGTAAACCTTGAGGAATTCGACCTCATGCTTCATATAGAGTCTTTAAATTTCTTGGATTCCATGATCGATCATTAGGAGAATTTGAATTTCTAAAATTGACACCTATCTACTCATAAAATAGACTCTTAATTACAAACTGACAACTAACTGTCTTCTAGGAGTTCTAATACAAATAGGAGCGAAACTCCTAAACGTGTCTCAAACAACCTTATCTAAAACTTAAATACATTCTTTGAAAACTGCTAATCCATATCTTTAACCTTTATGATGCTTCTAGCTTTGTGGTAAACCCTGCTGATTCATGACCTGACTGTCCTAGAAACCAAGAGACAAAGTTTCTTGATTTTTATCCCTTAACCTCCATGCTTTTCTTCAAAAAATTTTGCTAGCCTTGATGACTGTTTTGTATATGTGACATGTGTTAACATTCCATAAAAAATTCAACCTTCCACCTGTGCAAAAGGAAACCTTCGAAAAAATGAAAGGTGATGAAATATGACTGCACTACGAAAATAGCCTATTTTTGTAGCACAGTTTTTTATACCACTGTAAAAACACTTACTTTGACCATTATTTCTCTTGCTTTTCAATCTGAAACTTCATTTTTGATCTTTATATTTCCACTAGAAATACTAAAATTTGAAAACCAGCAGTCCTTACCTCCCAAATTCATGCATAAAATTCCAAAATTTCACCTTTAACAGTTTCGTAGTGCGCTACGAAACTGCTGCGTATGCTCTTTTAACAGAGTTTTTTCCAAAAAATTACAGTTTTGAGGATATTTAAGATTTTTTAAGGAATTATATCAACATCAAATAGCTTTAATGGATGTCCTCCTTCAAAAATAATCTTTATCTTCATGACAAACTGTTTCAAATATTTATCAATTTTTTTGCCCTGTTTCATTGTTACTGCAACTGTATTTCTAGGTCTTCAATTTTCCTCCTCAGTTTCCTGTTGGTAGCCCTTAACTGAAAATTCATCATTCTCACATATCTAGCCTCTTTAATTGCAGGAACAGTCTAAGTAAAGTAATGAGCTTCACTAATTGTTTCTGGTTTAGAAACCTTTTCAAGTTCCCATAAAACCTTTCTCCGCTTGAAATTTGTCTTTTCAGTAGCATGCCTTCTTTCTCTTTTCCTTAGTTTAACAATTTCATAATTAGCTGATTTCAACTTTTGTTCCATTTCTTCATAGCTGGTTTTTTCTGTCTGAGTGGAAAATACTTTGTTTTTGTCACCTTCAGGTATTGGTGATGAAAGGTCTATGAACTCTTCTTGAATAGTGGAAGCTTCCTCTTTTTCTATTAACTCGACATTTAACTCTTGCATCTTCTTAGATTGTCTAGTTAAAGGATTTCTGGGCTTAAAAACAAATGCTGCAACCTCACCTAAAGTTCTAGTTTCTTAGAATATTTCATGTTCTTAGGTTTTCATTCATCAAATTTTATGAAATCTGCCTGTACCAAAGGGGATTATTCAATATCAATGGCTTGTAAAATATCATTTAAGTTGCCCTTTAATCCCGGAATCTCTACTGAAATCACTAATTTACCCTTTTCTTTTGCAATTTGACTTCTAGTCAATCTCCTTTCAATTGGTTTACTAGCTGACTGTTTTTGTGTCATTTCTCTAACCTCAGCTCTATTTTCTTTTGTAGGTTGAGGACTCTCAATAATAACCACTGATGCTTTACTCACTTTATCTTTCACTTGCTTTCTTTGTTTCAACTTGTAAAATCTTTTTGACCTTGTCATTACAGGCTTACTGGTTTCTGCTAGTGGGGTTTATTTAGCATTAGGGCTAATGCCTATACCTTGGTTCTCCACTCCAAAACCACATAAAAAAAAAATGAAGACCATTCTCTGTTGATCCTTTGAAGTTGATGTAAAACTATCAGTTTAATTAGATCATGATGGAAAATGGAAGCTTCACATCCTTGCGTTTTCATTTGCACTTTATCTGCCATCTTAGCTATACTTCGATATAGGAAGAAAGGAAAATCTAAAGAAATCATGCCAGTAAAATGCAACAGGAGTTTAGAATGATATTAATATACTTTATGATATCTTCCCTCACAGGTGAAATACCTTTGAATATTGAAGAGCAAGTTGGCATAGAAGTCTTTGATGTAGCTCCTTGGAGTTGCCTTAGTTAAGTCTATTTCTACAAACTCTGCCTTTAGAAACACTTTACATGGTTCCATATCAAATTTGAAGTTTTTGAACCATCTATCTTGCCCCCTAGGAATCTCTGTCACCAAAGCTATAATCTCAGGGATTACTGCCAAGTTTAAGATTCCAACTTTTGTGTTTGAACCAGTGAAATGTAGAGCAAATTCCTCTGACACTTGAGTGTGTCCTCCCTGTAATTTTTCACAAAGTCTCCAACATCTTTTTTTCTTGAAAGCCTCCATCACTGATTTATCTTTGACTAGAGCCTCTGTGCTTTCAGACTCTGTTCTTAAACAATGACCGGACCTATGATTTTTCCTTTCTTCTGTCATCTTTGGCTTTAAATTCCTGTAACAAATTAGCCTCACTTGCTTATGGTAGTCAACCTCGCTTGTTAATGGTGATTAGCCTCGCTTGAAGAATAAATGAGTGAAGCTTTGGTAAGAGATTACCATAATCTTAGCATTCAAAAAAAATCTGTTTAAGTGTTTGCATGAAAACTGCAATAAGAAACCCACCAATCCTTTGAATTTGAAATTACCTATCATGATGAACCCTACATTCGAAATGATGGATTTAAATGGTTGCATGCCTTAGAAATATCTCCTAGTTGACACCTAATGATGAAAATTTAACGGAATTTGATTGAGTTGATGATTTGACAAGACTGCTTAGGAATCCACGATTTCGTAGCACGCTTAGTTCACATTCAAGGGTTTGCACTATGAAAATAGTAGCGTTTTCATAGCGAAAAACAAAATTTTTACACTGTCTACACTACGAAAACGTGGTTTCGTGACTAATTCATTTTTTTTTAAATGGCTTAAAATATGACTTATAAAAAGGATTGTGTGACCTTTAAGACATGGATAAGGCTGTTTAAAATTTATTTGGATATGAAAATAGGACTCTTACCCTATCACCTACCCTTTAAAAAATAAAATGACCCAACACCTATCTAAGACCATGAATAGGAACGTTGTAAAATATCCAAGTTTTAAAAGAAATTTTATGGTGATAACAGGTTTAGAAGTTGAAATGTTTAGAGCGCGAAGCTGAAATTATGAGGAACATCATCGAAAAATTTCAGAGCTTGGTGCACAATATTTTTGGATATATGATCTGTGGAAGTTAGGTCTTTTTCAGGCTCCCGAATTTCATCTGCAAGAGGTGATCGTGGAAAAATATTCATAACAATTTCTCTGAGCATCGGATTGGAATTATGTAAAAAGTGACTCTAAGTAAACTGATGTTAGTTTCCAATCTATAAATTTCAGAGCCAAAGGAGCAAATAGTGACACGTAGAAAGTCGTAGAAGTTCGCTCTACTGAACAAGTCCATAATTAGGTCATTGTGGGAGATTGGACATAACTTTTCCTTGAAGAATCCAAATCAAGTCAGACCTATGGCATTTGAAGGAAGCTTCAGAGGACTACTATAAGGTTTAATTTTAGATATTTAGGATCTTCAAGTATAGAGATAAGTCAATTTGAATATCGAGCTCCTCAAAAACAAGTAAAAGGTGTGTATTTTTTTTCGAATTGCATAAGTCTTGTTTGAAGAATCAAGTTGAATTGATTCCAAGGGAATATTGCAGAATAGATATCAGTATTGCATTCTAAAATGGCCCCTAAAAATAATTAAACACCCATTAAGCCTTTAGAAGGCTCTACTATGGCTCATGAAGATGAAGAATGACAACATGACATATCAAAATTACAGGAGCAAGTGCAACAAATTCCGCTCTCGCAAAGAGCAACAAAAAATGACATGGAAGTTTTGAAGAAAGGCATGGAGGCTAAGTTGGATGGTTTGAAGGATCAAATAATAGCTAATATGGATGATAAATTAGTGGAAGATCACATCGAGCATCAACAACAATTTCTCCAACTCTCAAAGGATAACCTAACTTTGGTGCAGAATATAATGAAACAACAAGAAGATCAACATCACATTGAAAGAAGTTATGAAGCAGTCACAGAAACAAGAACTCGACAAGTACGATAAATTTTAGAGTATCTCAACAAGTGGAAGAAGTTTCCTGTAGAAGATTCCACATGGGAGGATGAGAATTTTATACAGAAGTATCAAGAAATAATCAAGCGTTGAGGACAACACTTTTTTGAAGGAAAGGGGCATGTTAAGTCACTATATTAATATTGCAATCCCTTATTATGTTAGTGTAGCCCCCCTTATTTTTATTGTTGTACCCCTGTAACCCCCATATTGTTATTATTATTCCCTTACATTATTATTGTTAGGTCGCCTAGGGTTACATTCTGGCCCCACTAGGATTACATTGTGGCCCCATGGAATCCTATATATAGAAATGAGGTTTTTTCATTTGTATCATCCAAGAATTATTCATTCATGTAATGTATTGGAGGTTTCCCCCTCAGAGTGGCTTATTTATAAGGCATTGATATCTCTTTTCTTCTCTTTTTTGAGCTGGTTTCACAACATGTGTATATATATATATATATATATATATATATATATATATATATATATATATATATATATATATATATATATATATATATATATATATATATATATATATATATATATATTAGAGACACATGAGAACAAATATACTCTAACATCAGCTAGTAATGCCAGCTAATAAGGTAGTGACCCACTCCTGGCTAGTATTTCAAATGGTCCACGAAACTATGGGGCCAGCTTGGAGTAGATTCCCTATTTCAAGAAAATATTCTTTGGCTTTAATTTAACATAAACATGTTCTCCTACAAGAAATTCCTTATGTGTCCATTTTATACCATAACTTTTCTACATGTCATGTGTTTCTTTAGTTATTGTCTGATCTTTTTTATTACTTCTTCCATTTCATGTAACTGATCATGTAGTAGCATAAAATTTTCCTCTTCTTGACACGAATTGAAGGGAATATGACATTTTCTTCCATACAATGCTTCAAAGGGACTCATCTTCAGTGTATCTTGATATCGATTGTTGTAAGAAAATTCTTCTAGGTGTAAATAATCCCCCTACTTAGTGGGATGGTTAATAACATAGATGTATAAGATATCTTAATACACTTGTTTGACTCTTTTGGTTTTCCCATAAGTTTGGGAGTGGTATGCGGTTCGTAAGTTTAACTGGGTCCCTATTCCAATAAATAAGGCTTTCCAAAATTTTGAAGTGAACTTTGTGTCTCTATCAAATATAACCATCTTAGATATTCCATGAAGTTGGAATATTTCTCTCATAAAAACTTATTCTAATTGTGCAAACTTATAAGTGCAATGTACAAGAATGAAGTGGGAATATTCAGTTAAATTTCCCATAAATAAAATAATGGAGTAATGTTTCCTTCTGATTTTGGGTAATTCAATGATAAATTCCAATGATATAACCTCTCGCTTCTATTCTTTCACAAGTAGATGATTCAAAAATCCTGTCAGATGGTTATAGTCTACCTTCACTCACTGACATTCCTAGCATTTTTTCAAGTATTCAACCACATATTTCTTCATTACTAGCTAAAAAATTCCTTTTTAAGTGTAGAAATCATTTTATGATATCATGGATATGTTGCATACAATTTTATTTGGTATTCTATCAAGATAAATCTTCTAATTCCATCTTCATTTGGAATACACAATTTATTTCTATAAACCAATAATCCAACTTCATTGATTTCATATTATAAATAATTTCTTGGTGCATTTTGTCTTCTAATTATGATCATTCATTGCTACAGTTTTTACTTGTTCATAAAATTTTGTTTCAATTGTACTCACTATTATTTCACAGAGCTGTTTAAACTTCGACACAAGGGATCAAATACTTTTCTTTCCTCATTGTTTATGTGTTTTATGTAAAATTCATATTTTCTTAAAAATTTCATCAACCTAGCCTAACTAGCATTCATATTAGCCTAACTAAAGAAATATTTAAAATTTATATGGTTTGTTACTAACGTAAATTTATTACCCAAAATGTAATGTCTCCATATTTTTAGGGCATGAGTAAATGCTTTGAAATCCAAATCATAAATTGCATAAATTTTCTCCTGTTCTTTTAACTTTTGGTATTTAGAAGCTACCATGTGTCATTCATGCATTAGTACTCCTTCAATACCCTCAAAAAAATAATCGATTCACACAACCAAGTCTTTACCTAGGTGTCTTATAATTAGTATGGGTTTCATTGTTAATAGATGTTTTATTTTTTCAAAAATTTAATGGTGTCTTTGCATCCATTCAAATTTTAGTTCCTTCTTTTGCAATTAAGCTATGGGATGTGCTATCCTTGAAAATCCTTCTATAAATATTGTATAATAACCAATAATTACCATAAAAATTGTTATGTATTCCATGTCTTTCGACACTAGCCAATGAAGTATAGATATTAACTTCCCAAAGTTGACAACTATGCCATATTTAGATATCACATCACCAATATATTGTATCTGTTGGAAAATGAAATATGGAAACTATTAAATCATATTTTCTGATTTTATTAATACTTTCTTTTGAACTTTAACTATATTCTTGTGTTTCTTTATTAGACATTTTCAGGAAATAAATATCAATATCAAAATAGAAAACATAATGGTCACGTAAATTAGGCTCCAATCCAAGAAAAAACCCCTCCAAGGGGAAAACATAGAAAATATCTCCTCTTCTTATAGAATATACTTTAAATACGACAACAAGGACCCAAACCCTACACCAATCCCTCCTCCTAGTTCCAAATCATCCCTCCAAGAAACCCTTTCAAGAAGATCAGATCAATAAGGCTTAATCATGGTTCACCAAGCTTCTAGCTACAAATTTTATCCTAGCTTTGACCCTACAACTTCGACCCCATAACTGCTGGAAAAACTCTAATTTGGTTCTTCTAGAGATCCTCCTTTGAGTGAGAAAAATTTTCCCTAGGTCAATGAAATCAAAGATATAATATTTTCTCTTATAGCAACTTGATAGTGCAAATCACTCTCCTGCAGTTGAAAATTGTAATTTCGGCCTTCCAAGAAGCTACAAAAACCATATATATTTGCACGTGTGAAAGAGATAGAGACTAAAAATAGATCTTCTTGCTTCTTCTTTCCTTATAGGCCTTCACTCTCCTTTTCTCCTTGCTTCCCAACTACATAAGGAACTTCTTTTTGAGATGTCGAACTTGTGAGTGAGTGACTTCCAAATGAGGTTGAATGCATTCCTTTATATAGCCTTTCCTAGGGGTAAAATTCCCTTATTTAGGCCGACTTGTAGCTTTCAGGGCCCACTTTTACTTTGGAGTTTTCTAGGACTTTCTAGAAATTAAATAAATTATTTTACGAATTACGTCTTGCCCGGAAGGGCCTTATAAACATTATGTTGACTCATTTCACTCATGAAAATAATTCCTATGACCTAACAAACCATATAAGCATAAATAACATGATTTTACCCATACTACCATCAATAATAAACATAAAAACCATGCTTTAAAATAATAAATTTTATTTATTCTTTTTTTTGTTACATCATATACATATTGAAATGAGTATGATAAAAGTTATGAATACCAAATTAGTTACATTTTCAACACTCCCTCTTAACTAGTGAGGTATTCTTATTTTTTGAACCAATGAAACATCATTCTCAAACTAAAGAGTTATCATAGGAAGAGTCAGATTGATAAGCCAACTATAAGCATCAACATTATAACCAACTCTATTTTTGAGGCCTAACTAGACAAGCTCAATATTTATTCAAGAGAATTATGCAGGGAGCCTTTATGTATGATACTGCACTACCTCTACAAGCTAATTAACCCATCCATATGTTCATTAGGCATATACTTTTAGGAATATTCTTATCTTGGATTCTGAATCCTCAAAGAATATCCATCCTCTTTACCCACTCTTACCTTGCATACGTCTTATCCTCAAATATTTTCTGCACCTTTCCTTTCTTGGATACTCTATCCTCAAGGAAAGCATACATTCTTATCGAATCCTCCACCATTAATTTTCCATGACCTTCACTTAGACTTACGACTATTAGTATTGGTCAAGTGCATGAAACATGGAAAATAGAATTTATATGTGATTTCCATCATCACTCCCTCTCAACTGGAGATGATATACCCATGCCCTCTTTACCAGGGAATATATCATTTCTCCTATTCAAGGAGACTCATTTTCTTCCTCTGAAATCTAGAGGGTATTCAAAACTTCCTTTCTATTTGAGAATTTCTAGCCATAATATTTCTAGTCTGTTTCCATAAAAGCATCAATCACCTATTCTTTCTAGAGATATATTCATATATCCTTCTTTCCTTCACATCTCATTACATTGAGATTTCTCCTTTCCTTGGTATCATGGAGCCATAATATTTCTTCAATATTATGACAAGATATAGGTCATCAATCTTTGACATATCTTTCATCTTGTCATCATCAATGAAGGCATTATATGGATCCTTTCCAAACTTAAAGTTTGATCACAACTTCCTCATGAAAGTGATCACCTTGTTGTTGTACGAAATTGACCTTTAGTTATCTTCTTGCACTGCTACCATTTAATATCAATATGAAAACATCTTGACTCCATAATTTCCAAAATCATATGTTGATATTGCTTCAACAATAATCACATATTATTGCAATATCCTTTCTGGTAGAAAAATAATATGTTAACCATATAATCAACAAGAAAATAATATTACACTTACCTCATCAACATGACCTTCTCATCAAAGAATCAAAATTTTCATAGTCCACCTTCACATGAATCTTTCTTCTTGCATCATAGGGCCCAAGTATTGAACGTGGTTACCAAGTCACAATATTCTTCCTAATATTATACTAGATATTGATTACCATTCGATATATCATAAAGAGAAAGTATTAATCCATTTATTAAGTATAGAGTGATTCAAATTATTCCCTTAAGCATCATATAACCATATATAATAATTATGAATAATATTTTATGACTAATTTATTTTATAGGATTATGTACACATGAATCCTACACAGGAGTTACTTCAAATATTAATTTCTATCCTTGTTTTCAATCATCTAGTTTTATGCCATAAATTGAGTATACAACTTGACCAATTTCATTCCTTTATCATTTAAAATTATTTTTTCCATACTATATGGAATATATACTAACCTTGTCATAATGCTTGACCCAATAACCTTTCAAAAGGATGGTTTGCATAGGGTCATAATGACCCCATTTATCAAAATGAATACCTCTAAAATAATATAAGAGAATTCCTAGATGAAAAATGGTCCAATTTTAAATACTAGATGATTCCTACAAAGAAAATCAATCAAGTACACTCTAAATATGCTACTATCACATGATTCTATCTATGATGTTATGCATTTTCAAAACCATTTTTCTCTTAATATAAACAAAAGTGTATGTTATTCTAAAGGAAAGACCAAATTTCTAAAGAGCCTAACGTGCATGGATGCCTTATTCAATAGTAAATATCTTTGACATATTCTTTCTTTAGTTTCTTCTTAGGTTATTCAGTTCTCTCCTTTCTTTTGTTATTCTAATTGTTTGGGAAATGTCTCTTAAAGTATCCATATTCATTGCACTGAAAGAATTGAACCTTGGACATATTTGGCTTCTTCTTGAACTTTCCAAAATTTCCCTTCTTCAACTTCTTGGTCCTCACACTGAAGGCTTGATATTGATCATTTGATTTGATATCATCCTTTGTCGTGATTCTAGTTTCTTCCAAAATGCATTGAGCCCACAACTCATCAAAAAGAGTTGAGTATTTGTTAGAGTATATGCTTGTTGGAAAACTACTCAATTATGGTCAGAAAGGATTTAGTACACATATGGTTATTTTAGAATCATAAATTTTCTCCGAATTCTTCATTTTGTATAGTTTATTTATTAAATACATCTCTTGACCTGATGTACTTATAGAACACAAATTTACTAGCTTGTTAGACATAGCCTTAGAAGTCTTCAAATTAGAAAAAAATGAAACAAGATGATCCTTAATGGATTTGATAATGATACTTTGTCCCATTACATCCCCTTTCTTGTATTATTGTAGCTCTCGTGTCTTGTATTTTCCAGGTTCAATGACTTCCTCCAATAACATATTCCATTACTTCATGTTTTGTGAGTGCCAGGCCAATCCTTTTCTTCCATGACAGGAAATTTTATAAGCCAACAAGATTATTTATTTCCTTGCAGAAAGAACCCATCTGACCTGTATATTTAGACATATAATAAAAATATGATACTTACTTTTAAATCAATACTATTCCCTTCTATAATGATGTCTCCAAATATCTAGAGGTTATCAAGATCTTTAATTAGACCCTGATTATTTCCTAGAAATATGTCCTCTAGGATACCTTTAGTAACAACTTATAAGAGTGATGAAAAATTCTGAGATCCTTTGATTCTTCCTTCAAATATATATTCTAATGGGGCTTTGAATATATATCCTCCTAAGAGATATAAACAACCTTATTCTAGTCTTCCTCTTCAGTCTTTCTTTCGATAAGGGCTTGATGTAGACTTTTGCAAGTGATTCCCCTTAGAAAACCATTCTTGTGTCCACAAGGTGATCCTTCCAGGTGCCTTATTTTTTTCCTGATCCCTCATACAATGTTGGAAAATGTGATATGGAAACTATTAATTTATATTTTATTTTTTCCTTAATACTTTACTGTGAAATTTAATTATCTTCTTATGATTCTTTATTATATATTTTCATCCAACAAATATCAATATGAAAACATAAAGGATGACAGACACAAAAATTAGGATCCAAGCTAGTGAAAAACCCCTCAAAGGGGAAATCCCTAAAAATATCTTCTCTTATTATAGAATATGCTTCAAATGAGACAAAATTCCTAAACCTTAGACTATGTTCTCATCTAAGTATCAAGTCAACCCTCCAAGAAACCCTTTGAATTATATCGATTAAGAAGGATTGATCTTAAATCAACCAGCTCCCAACTACAACTTTGATCCTAGCTTTGACCTTTAAAAATTGACCTGTGACTTCAACCTTGCAACTTCAGCCCTAAAACTACTATAGAAGCCCTAATTTGGCTCTTTAAGGGATCCTCCTTTGAGTGAGACAAATTTTCCCAAGGTCAACGATGTCAAACAAAAAATATGTTCTCTTCTGGAAACATGGTACTCCAACTAGCTCTCATGCAATTCAGATCTACAATTTTTGTATTTTTGGAACGTGTAAAAACCCTATATCTTTGCATGTGTGAGAGATATAGAGCCCAAAAATAGATCTTCTTTCTTCTTCTTTCCTTCTAGACATTCATTCTCCTTTTCTTATTTCTTCCCAACTACACAAAAAAATTCTTGCGATTGTATCAAACTTGTGAGTGAGTGAGTTCAAAATGAGGTTGTATATTCTCCTTTATATAGCCTTTCCAAGGGGTCAAATTACCTTATTTAGGCCAACTTGTAGCTACCAGGGATGACTTGTAATATGGAGGTTTCTAGGGATTTATAGAAACAAAATAAATTCCTTTACAAATTACATCTTTGCTAGAAGGGTCTTATAAACATGATGTTGACTCCCTTGACTCATGACAATAACTCCTATGACATAAAAACCTTAGAAGCACAAAGAGAATGATTTTACCTAGAATAGCATTAATAAGAAGCACGAAACCCATGATTTACAACAATAAAATTTATTTATTATTTTTGTTTGTTACATTAGATACATATTGAAATGATTACAATAAAAATTTTGAAGATCAAAACTTATTATATTTCCAACACTATCTGGTCCTGATAAATTTCACACTTTCTAAATTTTTCATATAGTTGGTTTTCACGTAGGGTGTGTAATACTATTTACAATAGTTTTTCATGATCTTCCAATTTCTTAGAGTATATTAGTATGTTGTCTATAAGGATCACTACAAATTGTTATAAAAACGTACTAAACACATTGCTCATCAAACACATGAACATAGCAGGTGCATTAATAAGTACAAAGCATAATACTCTAAATTCATAATTCCCATATCTTGTTTGGAAAGTCATCTTTGGAATCTATTCTTCATTAATAATCAGTAGGTGGTAACCAAACTTGAGGTCTATTTCTAAATATACTATCACTCCTTTGATTTTCTCAAATAGGTCATCAATCCTCAGAAGGAGATACTTATTTTTAATATTCAAAATGTTTAATTGGAAGTAATGAATGAATAATCTAAATGTTCCATTATTATTTTTAAAAAGTAGTAAATGTGCTCCCCATGGGGTCACATAATTCGTATATATCCTTTAGTAAGTAGTTCCTGTAGCTACATTTTTAATTCGATTAATTCTCATACACTCATCTAATAGGGACACATTGATATGAGATCTACTCCTGACACCAAATGTATTGAGAATTATATCTCTGTTTTTTAGGGAAGACATGGAATGTCATAAGGAAATACGTCTGGGTAATAAATAATAATTCCTAATTCCTCAACATATATTCCTACCTTATTTACTGAATGATCTTCAACTTGGATGGAAAAAAGTTGGAACTCTTTTCTTGCAGCTCTTTCTAGCTTCAATTATAATGTATGATGTAAAAATATGGGCCTATGTATTCGTTTGATGACTTTAAATTCTGCATTTTATATTGTATAGGTGATTGTTTATGTAAGCAATAAACAATTTATCATTGTCCTTCTAGCCATTCCATCCAAATCAACATGTCATAAGATCTGAATGGTAATTTATTCAAATTTAAAGTAGTCTAAATTGCATTTTAAAGCATTGGGAAGTTTTGTACCCAGTTTGTCACATTCCTTTTTGTTCCTCTGGACAACTGAACTAGCCATGAAATTTTATAATTTTCATTTTTTATATTGCATTCTTTTGATACTTGAGGGTAAACATAATCGATACTAGCACCGAGATACATTAATACAAAAAATGATTGGTTAAAAATGGTACCTTAAATTTCCACCATTGTGGACTAATGTTCCACCTAACATCCTACCATCCCTACATTGATATGTGGTATATTATTGGGTACATCGTTTATGATAGAAGCGTCTTACAGGTACTGTAGATTTTTTGTATGTCAGTTGTTGTAAGGGAATGTATTCAAAAAATTTTGTTCTCCACAAGTCAAACACCTTAGTGGTTCTTTGTCATTGTCCTTATCCCCTATTTTGACTTATGTGTATTTAGCTCCATCCTCCGGTTGAACCTAAGCTTTAGATGGTTGATTATTATTTCTATTCTAGCTCTAGCTCAGGTTACTCTTTATAGACTATTTAAACAACCCCCTTTTCCCACTCTTTGTTCCCTAACTAATTTTGTCCTTTTTATTTCCAAACCAAGATTTTTGGCTTTTATTTCTCTACTTGGCATGATCATAAAAAAACAAATATTTTCTAATTATGTCATCCACAGTCTTTGGAATGTCATATTCAATCCTCTCCTTAAATTAGTGTGGAAGAAAATTTAGGAATTGTTGTATTTATCCTTTTATGAGTAAACCTTTTTAAAAATTCATCGATGGACATCTACCCCAACTTTAGATCTTGAAATAATTTCATTTTATCATCAAAGTAGTATTCAGTTAAATACTTCCCCTAAGACAATGTCTAAAGCTCCTCCTAGTCAACCTCCCTATTTCTTGGTTATGAATGGTCCTCATTTCCTCCTACAATACGAAGGATTTTCCTTGTAGCTAGTAAGTTGAAATATTGGTATTCAATTTTTTTGAGTAATCGTATGCTTGAAAATATATGTTAATGTTGAGCAACCAAGCTTCAATTTCTTCTTCCATTTCCCCATCAAAAGTTGGGGGTCTTATTTTTTGGAATTCTCCATGAAGTTCCACCTTGGCTTTTTTTCGTAATTTGGCCTGCATCATAGAGGAACCGTGCTACTAAGCCTCACTATAATTTTCCCTTTCACTTCTTATCATTTCTTCGACATAATTTCATTTAGACATTTCACCCCTGTTAGTGTTACTATTTTTATCCTTCCACCAGTGATCAAAAAATATCTTTTCATATCATAGTTGGGTCCCATTCTAAAATTTTTGTCATTCCATTAGGTCATCATGAAAATTTGTTGTCATTGGAGGTAGCCCAAGGTCAAACCTCACTCTTTTAAAAAAAATCATTACTTGCTGGCTCATTTCACCACTTTGTTGAGTGTACATCAGTCATGAGTTGTCATCATCATTTTGGTCTTTTCATCATGAAGTTCATTCAGTTAGAGTCTCCATTAGGTCTTAGGGTTTTCAATGTCCATCAAATCACCATTTGCATGCATAAAAGTCCAGCAAGTAAAAGAGTGATAGTAAACACATTTTATTAAGAATGTTTGATTTGTAAATTTAATTTTAGTTCAATATGTAATTTTATGTTTCTTAATTTGTAATAAGTTCTCATGGTTCCACGGTAGCTGCATACTTAAGGTTCCATCAAACAAGTAAGTCAAAGTTCTAAAAGTCATAGTGTTCCAAATCCACCAAAATATCAAATTCAAAGGATAAAGATCAAAAAATGAAAGGTGAATTGCAATTTTTAAGTTGAGTTTGAATAGGAAAATGTGGATCCCATGCCTATTTTTTAAATTTCATCAAGTAAAAGGGCCATAAAATACCAAGGAGACACTCATTTTCATAATAATGAATTGAGCTCTCACCTTCTCCAAGTCAAAAATCAAATTTTCAGCAAGAAAGTCGAATTTCCTTGAAGGCCCTACACTCCTGCTTAAGGCATTGCTCTTTTGCCTGGGAGGCGTTGCACACCTACTTCATGCATTGCACTTTTGCAAGATTTCACGTACAACCTCCAAATCTTCTTTGCAAGTGGTCCAAGCATCAAATATTAGTTTTCTCAATCAAATTCAATTAAGTTACACCTCTCAAAATCCTCCTTTCAATTCATAATTTCAAATTTATGGTGTAATCCCTCCTCACTCATGATTTCAAGTTTTGAGCGAAGAAATGCTATCTTTCAATCTTGCAAGCCAACATTGTTTTCCCTAGACCATATTTTCCCTTTCCACACTTCACAAAACACTCCCCTACCCCTACATCACCTTATTTCCCATTCCCAATCCCTATACCCTAAACCCTAACACCCCTAAGTTGTGCTTTCCTAGGTAGCTAGATACCTCCCTGTAATAGAAATTTCCTACCCTATTTCCCTAATATCATTTCAACCTCCCATCACTTCCCTAAGCTCCCCAACCCCTTTACACATTTCACCAAATTTTCCCTCACTCATCCCAACCCCCTAACCCTATAATCCTAATCCCTTTCCCTTCCCCTTCTTACCTAGGGTTTCAAGACAAACTGAACATAATCGAGGAGCAGAGAAACATAATGGAGTGTAATTGAAACACCATGTAGGAAGAGAAAAATATGTACAACAAATAAGAGAGAATCTTAAGGCATGAACATAGAAATTGAATAGTACAAACCCTGCTTGAAATCACACTACAAAGGAAACCCTGATTTGTCAAAAGGAGAAGGGTAATTTGGAACTAATTGTTGATACAACCATGATAGAATAACAAACCTTATTTGGTATCTTTGGAGATATTGTGAGGAAATTTGGAGAAAATTTTGAGAAATTTGAAGAAATCATTGGAGGCACATTTTCCAGAAATGTCATGTTTAGCAATATTTTTGCAGAACATATTGTGGCCAAACAAAAATGAATTTTGAGAAAATGGAGGAGATTTTTGTTCCTAAGATATAAAATCACAAAAAAATATCTCATACTTTACACAGGTATTACAGAATGAGAGATCCATTCACATTTTCACAGACTATGTTTCTGCCTCTGAAAAGTCCTGTTTTAGACATCTTTTTGCACAAAAGATTGTGGACAATCCGAGAAGCATCTTGGGAAACGAGAGTCGGTTGTTGTTTTTGACATATCAAAGAACAAAAAAATCTCTAATTTTGACCAAAAATTTCATGTTTATGGCGATATCGCTCCATCTCTGAGGCCTATGTTTGAAAAAAACCCAAAAATTTGACACAGTCCACTTGTAAAAAATGCAACGCCTAGGGCGCTGATCGTTCTCTAGGTGCCTAAAAATGAAAAATGGTCACCAAAATTCTATTAATAGTGCCCTCTACATCAAATTTTGACTATTTTCACATCAAATTTGGACATTATAACATGGATAAATGGCCAAAAACATCGAAAAAATCACCTTTCTGCCTCATTTTTCATGCTGGCGCTGCACTTTTGATCAGTCTTGGGAGATTTTAGTTTTAAGGGCCTTAACTTCATCATTTTCAAAAATTAAGAGAATTTTTGGAAACTAGACAGGAGCATATTTCCAATAAGCTATCTTGGTCTCAATTTGGACTTCAGCCAGACCTCCAAAAATGACCTTGAAGTTGGCACTGCGCTTTTGCTAGTTGCATGATATTTTCAAAATTTTCCAAATTTCTTAGTTTGGTCATGGAATTGATGAATTTTATTGATGAAATTAATCGAGATAAATGTAATTAAGTCAATTTTAGTTACTAAAGGTAGATACATTGGATTAAAATGTATTTTTGGGACAAATGAATTAGTTTCACCAATGTTAGGGATGAGTTTGTTGACCTCCCTAGTCTTTGGGTTTCCAGTTGAGAATTTTTGGGATTAGCTCCACAAGTCAGGTATTCCACCCTTGAGGGTGGCAGAAGTTAGTTTTGGTCTATAATATTCACTTATTTTCTCATGGCAAGAGTTGGATGTTTTTAATTGATCTTTGAACATTATTGTCACTACAAGGAAAATACCCTCTAGCGAAGGTTATAAAGGAGGTTTTTAGTGTTATAAAATTAGCCAAAATTGTCAAAAAAACATTTTCTACAACATTCATTTATGGTTATGGAGGTTTTGGTGGAGGTTTTAATGAAAATTCAACACAACTAAAAAAAATGGGTAGTTGGAGGTTATTACAAATGTTTTTTTTCAATGGTGTACTACTCTAGATTTAACACACCAATGCATACATCTAGAAGGCGCCCCGAGGCGGTTGAAGGAGAATGCATCGGACTGTTAAGGTATAAAACTGCATTGGGCATAGTGTTGGTGATACAACACACAAGGCTATTGGGATTTTTGCAGTGCCCATAGGTCGTATCAATGCACCGGTGCGTAGACTTATAGAAATGCACTGGTGTGTAGTATCACACAAATGAATCGAGATTTATAATTGGTATCGGTATTGGTGCGGTGCCCATAGGTCGTACAAATATATAGGTGCGTATAGTCACATAAACGCCCCAGTGCGCAGTATCACACAAATGCACCGAGATTTATAATTGGTATCAGTATTCATGCGGTTCCCATAGGTCATATAAATGCGTCGGTGCGTATAGACACATAAACACCCTGGTGCGTAGTATCACACAAATGCACCGAGATTTATAATTGGTATTGGTATTTGTGCGGTTCCCATAGGTCGTACAATGGCACTGGTGCATATAGACACATAAATGCACCGGTGCGCCGTATCGCACAAACACCATGATATTTTTAATTGGTTTTGGTATTTTTGTGGTGCCCATAGGTTGTAGAAACACACTAGTGCTCTTAAGAATACAAACACATTGGTGTACAGTAACTGACATGCACCGGTTTTCATTTTTTATTTTTTACAAACATCGACCTGTGACAGTGCAATTATTGTGATTGTTTTAAATTCATTATTCATCAAAATTCAAAACATCTTATAACAATATTCATATTAATTAAATTTTTATTACTACATTTTAATGTGATGTTTGGATTAATTTGTTATATCATATCATAATTATTGTGGTTTTTAAAAATTCATTATTCATCAAAATTCGACACATATATATCTTATAGAAATATTCATATGAATTAAATTTTTATTAGTGCATTGGAGAACGACAATGGAGAACACAATAGCGACAATGGAGAATGCAATAGAATAAATTAAAACATATTTTATTATATATATGAATAAGACATTATTTGTCATACAAAATGGGATAGTTATTGGTATCCCTTTGTCTTTCAATTGGGACACCATGTCCATTACATTAAAGAAAATGTCTGATTTCACAGACATATTTCAAAAAATACAATGCCTCGCCTTGATATCCAAACATAGTGACCATCATTCTTCTCTTGAACTGTTGCCACTGTTAGAGCTACTTCCATGACTTGGGTTATTTTTAGGAATGTTTTACTCATGGTGTTGATTGTTTTCTTCTTCTTCACCTTCCATGTACAAACATAAAAATAAATTGTAATGAGTGTATATACATTGGTGAGAATAATGAAAATTTCAATAATATACATCAATGTAAATCGAAAAGAAATGACGTACCATTGCAAAAATTGACTCATGAACTATACACATTCTTTCAAAACCATGTAACATGCCATCTTTCAAGATTTCATCTGTTGATGCATTTCCATACTTTGTTTCCTGCATGTTTTATACCCCATAAAAAATCATATATTTTTCTTATATTAATTATAGACGGAGCTAAGTAAAAAAAGATCGATAGATTCTTACAAATTCCACAATTAAGTTCTGATATGCCAACATATACTCACAACCCATATATAACCCAATTTCAACCAAATCCTCTTATGGTTCTTCTTTGTATGTTAGCACCTATTTGAAGACATTCAATGATGATTTTTTTAAAACAAAAAAAAAAATAAAAAAAATGAAATCTAGTTAAGTTGTTATAAGGAAGTAAAAATTACTCACAAACTTAGATATCAGCCCTTTTCTTCCTTATGTCCTATTTTATGTGCTAAATGGGTTCTATTTTCTTTTCTTTTCTGCAAGAAAATACTTGAAAATTAATATTTAATGCTAAATTGTTTATTTATTGTACCTAATGATTGAAAAATTCAATGATTACATATTACATTTGAAGCATGTTGTTGTTGAGATGACTCCTCCTGTGATGTAATTTTGTCCATTTCTTTGACCATATCCCTGTACAACTTCTTGGACATTCCTACTGGCATATTTCTGATATCATCTCTTTCATCTTTTGAGATTTTCATAATATTCCTAAAATGTAACATGACAATAAACTATTTAATTTTTATATTGATATATGAAAAGTAAATATAACAAAAGTGATATTTATAAATAATTCTAGACAAACATTTAAAGGAATAATAATTTTTCATTCCTTCTCTTTTGTTGTTTTACTTTTTTGCTATTAGAAGTCTGAATGTCTCATTGACCAATTCTCTTGAAGCTCTTCTTGTATTTTAGATAAAATTTGGTTCTTGGAATCATTGGATTGGTTTTTGTATTGTAAGTGGAAAGAATGTCTATACATTCATTCCACTAGATCCCTCAAACTTATGTAAAAGATTTCCCCCCCTTTTTTAACCTCCAGCATCACTCTAGATGAGCTAAGGAGCAATTCATTTTCATTTGCATGTCCTATTTTTTTTCTTTTCTTAGAACAACATTCATTTTCTGAGTTGTTGGTCCCTTTAGAACATTAAACAGATGTGAATTAATACACTGTTTGACACATGTTATCTAATAATTTTAATTATATTATTACTGAAAATTAAAAAATAAACTCATATTGGATCGATAATATTTTGTCATTAACCTAATTCATCCTTTTGCAATTTTTCCATCAAGATTTTATGCTCTTCTGGTCCTAGATCAGAAATAATCTTATCGAGCTTCGTCATTTTGTGGCTGTGAATGATACACAGTAAAAAAATACATAATAGTCAAACTTACATATAGTTCAAAAATAATATTTTTTGTAAAGAATTTACAAAGAACTTGCCCTTTTTTCTTTTCTTGATGTGTTATCAGTATTTTTGTTACTTGATATCTTGTCAGTAATTTCTTTATCAATTCTCAAACTTGTACCATATCATTCATTAATATATTTATAAATTAATTTTCAACTTTTCAAGTAAAAAAAAAAATCTCAAGAAACCGGTGCGCCATTCATGGTGTACGCACCGACGCCAGTGCGTGGGTGTCTTAGAAACACACCGCACAAATAGTATAATAGACTGTACAGTGCTCTATGTCAACAAGGAGCATCAGTGCGTTACATGTCAACCACCACACCGATTAACCATGATAAAATAATAAAAATCGTCCAGTGTTAGTTTCTGTAGCATGAACCGGTGCCATATTTTACATATGGCGCATCGATAATTTTTTTTTTTAATTTTTTTATCACATTACTTTCGTAGTGCACTTGTACAATACAGAGCACCAGTGCACTAGGTTACGCTGGGTGGACCAATGAAAAAAAAATCTGTTTCTTTTAAATTGATGCAAGGACCGACATGGATTGGGATTCGACTATGAAAAGTGTCCCATTGGTTGGATGTATTAGGTTTATATTTAGCAATACAAACCCTATAAATCTAAATTGAAAATCCCTGATTCTGAAATCACGGAAAGAGGGAGAAGAAATGGAAGAAACAAAAATAATGTAGGGTTTGTATTTTTTGAAAGTGTTTTTTATTTTTATTTTTATTGCAAAACAGAACGTTCACGGTGCGCCATAATGAAATAGCACACCGACTGCATATTTTACAAATGACACACTGAGAAAAAATAATTTTTTTATTTTTTATTTTTTATCTCATTACTTGCATGGTGCACTCAAGTGCACAGGGTGCACCGATAATTTTTTAAATTATATATATTTTTTAATTTACACAAAGGATGACATGGATTGGGCTCCAACTATGCAAGTTATCCCGTGGGTTGGATGTATTAGGCTTATATTTAACAATATAAACCCTATAAATATAAATTGAGAATCCCTAATTCTGAAATCAAAGAAATATCGAGAAGAAAGGGTAGAAACAAAAAGAAAGCGGGGTTGTTTTCTAAAATGGATTTTTCTTTGGCGAAACAACACGTTCGCGGTGCGCCATAATGAAATACTGCACTGGTGCCATATGTTACATATGGCGCACTGATAAAATAATATTTTATTATTTTATTATTTTTTATCACTGTACTTTCGTGGTGCATTGGTATAACAAAGCACGCCTGTGCACTATGTTACACAGGGCAAACCGAGGAAAAAAAACTGTTTTTTTTTAAATTCATGCAAGGGCCGACATGGATTGGGATCTGATTATGCAATTTGTCCTATGGGTTGGATGTCTTATGAATATAAAAACCCTATAAATCGAAAATGAAAAGCCCTAGTTATGAAATTACAAAAAGAGGGAGAAGAAAGAGCAGAAAAAAAAAGAATCTAGTGTTTTTGTTTCTAAAAATGGAATTTTTTTTTTTTAATTTTGTTTCTGAAAACTGTAGAAAAGTAAAAAAAAACTGCATAAAAGGTAAAAAAAACAATAAATTTTGATCTTGTTCTTTTATTGCATAAAAAAATTGCAGAAAAAGTAAAAAAAACAATAAACTTTGATTTTTTTCTTTTACTGCCTAAAAAAACTGCAGAAAAAGTAAAAAAAAAAACAATAAAATTTACTCACATCGTTTGAAATTATATGCTACAGGGTTTCAATCACTAGAGGTTTGGAATTCTGATTATCAGAATACTTCTGTTCGAACGTATTGCCTTGCTCCACAATGCTCTCTTGCTTTGTTTGCTCCAGGTATATATGCTGCAAATCTGTGGCTGAATTTTTTTGCAAAAATAGTGAAATAATGAAAAGTGTTTAGTATTTAAAGAAATGTTTTATGAAATTAGATTTTTGAAAATATTTTGCCGCCCATTTTTCAATTTACTTCTTTTTTTTTCACTTAAAGAAAATAGAGTTGCACTTTTTTTTATTTACAATTATTTGTCACCGGTGCGTCCCTTAATCGAACAACAACTGTGCGTGTGAGTATAAAATGACACTGGTGCACATTACCAAAAACACACCAGTGCGGTGATCGGTACATTACGCACCGAAATTACATTTAGGTGTGTGCACCAAAATTTATTGTTATTTTTCTCAAATGCAGGGAGAAAATATCATAATTATATGGAATGGAAAATTCTTCAAAGTCTATATCGTTCCATAATATTTCTCAAAGTCCATCGCGGAGTTCTCCCTATCCATTTCGAGATGTAATATTTACTTCTGATTTTATTTATATTTTCACTATCTAATTGAATTTATGTTTTTTATCCATGTAGTCAATAATGTACAGCTTAATGAAATTTATAATGTATACAAATTTGTAGGTTCATGCAGATTCAACATCGAGTTTAGATGCAAAAAATATTCAAACTACTCCCAAACGTTGGAAGTTCTTATAAGGAGTTTCATAACGCAAGGCATATTTGGTAGATGAAAATGGACAGCTGCTTCACCCTGCCAATTGTAACAATATTGCATCTTCTAGCCACAATCCCAGGACAATGATCGTAATTATAATTATAATTTTTCAGTATATATATTGATTAATATGTAATTATTTCAACATCGAACCAATTTATAATCATGTAATATTGTCAATGTGGTTAGTAATTGATATCATATCATTTGTACTAATCATGTTCAATTTTTTTTTTTAAATTATTAGGATTCTAGTGATGATGAATGGCCTAAATGACATCTTCCATTGCACCCCACGGAAATTTCAAATCAATAGAAGACTGAATTAAGAGAAAAAATCAGAGAGGAGCGATAACAAGAATGGTTGAATCAACCACTGATTCAATTCCTGCTACATCCAGATTCACCAATTAGGAATGACTACAGCAATAGTAGTTCTTCACAAGCTGGAAATGGAGGCAATCAAATAGAGGTTGGTATGTATGATTACTTAAGGGATATGACTTCCATGGAGATAATGTTGTTAGATGCATTCCAAAACGATGATCAACTAGGGGATGATTCTGATATTGCTAACACCTTTTTGAAAGCCTTAAATTTGCTTCCACCACTCCTCACTTTGGACCTAGTGGTTAGTCAAAGTCTACCTAGTTTGGGACAACAATGTTACTGTACAACTTGAAAGCAAATTTTGGCTTGTCTAATGCATGTTTCTCGGAAATTTTGAGGTAAGTTACCATAAAGTTCTCCCTTATACAAATTTGAAATATAATCACTACATTGCAATGAAAATTAAAAATGGTAAATATTATGAACTTTAATAATTATATCGACATTAATGTACATTTATTAATATATTTTTCCATGATCACCAACTACAGGTTATTCAAAGATAAGGTTATTCCGAGTGATAATGTCTTGCCTGAAAAGAGGCATAGAAATTGTTGAAAAAGTTGGGTGTTGAGTACATATCATATCATGAATGTCCAAATGATTGTACTCTATATAGAGGAGAATATGTAGAAAAAGAGATGTGTCTGAAATGTGGGCATGATAGGTACGATAAATAAAAAAAAAAGGGAAAATCGCGTACTGGTCCTCCTTTTAAGATATTGAGGCACATGCTTATAATACCAAGGATTCAAAGGATCTTTCGTTGCAAAGAATTAGCTATGTTGCAGGAATGGAATGCCTCACACATAATTGAGCTGGGAGTTATGCGAATCCCAACTGATTCAATAGCCATGAAGTATATAGAGGATAAATGGCCCGAAAAATTCAAGGATGAAGTAAGAAGTCTACGACTCAGAATAGCCATGGATGGTGTCAACCGATATTCTCTCCAAAACACCAACTATTCTATTTGGCCTCTAGTAGTGATCAATAAAAATATCCACCCATGGTTTTCCGTGAAGAATGAACATCTTGTGTTGGCTCTCATAGTCCCTGGTAGAAGACAAGTGAAGAATATGGATGTCTACTTACAAACATTGGTAGATGAATTGAAAGAATTATGGGATGGGATAAATGTATATGATGTATCAAGACCCATCACAGCAGAGAGGAGTTTTACGTTGTATGGAATATGTGCTTACACGACACATGATTATCTAGGCTTAGGAGTTTGCTCTGGTAAATTACATGTTTAATTTATTGATCTGTTTATATACCTAACAATATTCTTTCACATATTAATTATTTAATTCGTTGTAATATTTTTTCTGATCTTCATGATATTATTTAACATGGCATGCATATTAATTAATGTATACAAATATAATCTTGCAGGTCTTGTAACAAAATGATATTTTGTATGTAAATGTTATGGACCTTCTCTGAAAGCTAGATGGTCCAAGGACCTACGAAAGCCAGTGTATGATTTCTCTAGCGTATTCCTACTAGAAGAACACCCTTACAGAAGAGCAGCATCCACTTTCAATGGTAAATGAGAGAGAAAAAAAGGACTCCAGCTAAATGGCTTAGAGCATATGAGAGAGAGAAGGAGAAGGAGTTCATAGAAATGTTCGATTCAAATGGGGAGCCTATGTTCGATGATCCAGATTTCTTCGACACCTGTGTTGAGAAATTTCCCATTGGAATGAAAAGGAAATATATCTTTTATGACCTCCCATATTGGGAGAATCTTAAGATTACCCACTTATTAAATCCCATGCATATATTTAAAAATGTTTCATCTTCTTTATGGAGGCACATATCATCAAAAAAAAGTGACACATTGGATGTTAGGAAAGATCTTATTACTTCAAAAACTAAAAATAAACATTGGCCAAGATGATTAGAAATTACAGGATTAGAGGCAGGAATTGGTCCCTCTAATTCATGGTTTTTCAAAGAAAGTGATGTCCCATGGATTTTAAAAAAAGATGATATTTATTTGGCAAAGGAAGTTATAATGGGTGTGAGGGTGCCAACTTCATATGGGTCTTCACTACAACGCTACTTCATCGTGGATGACCATTTTTCAGGGTTGAAATCAAATGACCATTTGAATCTTCTAAGAGTACGTATAATGTCAAAAGAATGATTTTATTATTTGTTATATTAATAAATTTATCCTATGTGGGGATCATAAGACATAACTAATTTTGTATATTAATGTTATAACTTTTTAGTGTCATTATCCTTTGTTCGTGCGTGGGTGTGTGAAACATGAATTCCCTCAAGACCTAGGACGTGCCATATCTAAATTATCTGCATTTGTACGTTGCATCACGTCAAAGGAGATTCATGTGGCTAGCATTACACAGTGGCATAAAGAGATAGTTGAGATTGTTTGTATGTTTGAGAAGGAACTTTCGACAAGTTTCATGGACTTACAGGTTCATCTTCTAATCCACCTAGTAGATGAGGTTGAATTAGTTGGGGTGGTTTCTTTTTGTTGGATGTTTTTCTTAAAGAGGTACATGAGAAGATTGAAAGGCTTTGTTCGACAAAGGGTTAAAACCCAAGGGGTCTATGGCAGAGGGGTACATATTATATGAGTATTTCTATTATGCTAGTGAGTACATCAAGCAGATCGAAAATAGACTAGGTGCGGTGATTTGGGACGATGAAAGGGATGAGAGAAAAGAGAATGGAAGTTGCTCCAAACGAGTGGAAAAAAGCACTTGATAAAGAGTAAGCGATTTATAATTTTTCAAATTTACAAAAATTGATTAATATTCATGTTGAACTTCAATATAATGTATATTTTGATCTCTAAGTATTATATAATGTTGGTTTGATTTCATCAGCGAATGCAAAAATTGAAGCAATCGATAAATTCGTTCTTCATAATTATGAAGCGACACAACTGTGGGTCGCATTGTACGAACAAAAGAACATAAAATGGGATAGTGATAGGAAAGAATTCAGATGGTTGAATGGTATAAGTGTGCCTTATCACAATCATT
Organism: Pinus albicaulis; assembly: GCA_034641835.2. Lineage (NCBI taxonomy): Eukaryota > Viridiplantae > Streptophyta > Pinopsida > Pinales > Pinaceae > Pinus > Pinus albicaulis. The sequence goes on along the minus strand of CM076575.1, from coordinate 638,799,404 downwards.
TAAAAGAAAATATGCCTAAAATATGCCCCAACAGTTGGCTTGCTAACCAAGTCAGAGAGAAATACGGTGCTACCGGTCATTACCCGCGTGCCGAAAAGGATGCGCTAAATGTAGGGATTGGGTGCAGCAACTCAATAATAATCTTTTTAATTTATATGTAAATTTGAAACTTATATTAAGACATCTAAATTTCATATTTTAACTGTTGGGTTATTATAAGACACATGGCACTATGATTTTTTAAAATTTTTTATAACAAGTGCATTTTTTCCCATCTATGTGGCCATATGGACACCATTTTCACACAGAAAATTTCGATGCGATAAAAATCATACAATACTATGGAGTGGAAGTTGAGTTTGATCAATCTAGTCAATCTAGCAACGTGATGAAAACCTAGTACGAGGGACATTAGGTTATGTAAAAAAGATACAAGATATCATTGAAGTGGATTTCTCTTCTATTCAATGTGTTATTTTTAGGTGCAAGTGGTGGGACACCTTTGATCGGAATAATGTAAAGGAATATCACGATAGTAGGCTGATATGTATCAACTCTAGAAATATGTTGGATGAAGCTAAGGAGCCCTATGTTTTCCCTAAACATTGCAACCAGGTGGTTTTTTACCCATATGTGTTGGATAGGGATTGGTGGTTCATATTGACACATGCCCCTAGATCAAAACATATTTTTGAGAATAATAGTGTTACCATGACATGCGAGCTGGAAGATAATGAGGGTGATCATGAGAACTGAGAGTGATATGGTACATGTGTTATTTCATCAATATTTATAATTTTTAAGATGGGTTTTTCGAAACATTATAATATGTATTTTGAATTAATTGGTAATTTGCATCGTGTTAATGTTAAAATCAATAATTCACTTGATAATTTGCAATTATGTTTATCTCAAAAACAATGGCGTATTGTATAAATTAGTTCCTTTTTTTGTATCTAAGATCACAATAAAATAATGATAATTCTCAAGTATATGAATTTATTTGCATTATTTTCCAAACTTTATTATGTTACAATAAATCATATTATTCTAGATTTTTTATTTTACAATTATTTAAAATTTACAAATTTACAAATTTAAAAATTTTAATAAATTCATTTCACGTTAATACAATTAAAATTTTACAAATATTTTACATACAATTACAATTAAAATTAGAATTAGAATTAGAATTACAATTTTACAATTTCACATACAATTACAATTACAATTTTAGAGTTTTACATACAATTACAATTTTACAATTACAATCAATTGACAGTAATACAATTAAAATTTTACAAATATTTTACATACAATTAGAATTAGAATTAGAATTAGAATTACAGTTACAATTTTATAATTTCATGTACAATTACAATTACAATTACAATTTTACAATTTTAGATATATACAATTACAATTTTACATATTAAAAAATTACAATTACAATTACAAGTTTTCAAATTTACATATATACCATTACAATTGCAATTTTAGAATTTTAAATACAATTAGAATTACAAATATTACAATTTTACAATATCATGACCATTTAGTATTAAATTAAATAATAAACATCACATTCATGATAACCATCGTACAAACACCATATTTGACTAAAAAACACATTCAAAATCGCTAACATCATCGTGATCATGATCATATAACAAAACACAATTAACATTATATATTAGCATCATTACAATACAAACATCAAATATACATCTCATGTCAAATAACTCATGCTATCACATACAAATCTTTCTGCATGCTACACATTAAATGAACACATCTAACATGACCTAACAATATACATATCATGATGATCACCAACATGTAAATTAAGTACAACTGCAACATGAACATAAAATAAATGGACCATATATATATATATATATATATATATATAACTAAATAATGTTAAAAATATACAACTGTAGTATAAATGTAATGGATCGACTGGTGGTAGTACAACATCAATATCAATACTAGTGGAGGCCTGCTTAGTCAATGGTGCAGCCTCGACAATTGATGGTCTAGCTTGCTCATGATCATGAGTACTGATGGATGTTGTAGGTTGCTGACTTGACGTGGTCGATGGTCCAGCCTCATCAACATGATGACTACTGCTAGATGCTAGTGGAGGCTCATGCTCATCTGGCGCGGCGTGAGGTGAATGATCATGAGATGATGAGTTGTTGCTCATGGATTGTCCATCACGTGCTATGGCTCGACCATGCCTATAATATTTAATAGTCCTCGTTAGTCACGTAATAGTTGTTGTAACTCCTATGAAATGTTGTATCAGGCTATACATGTCACGCGACATGCTTCTCCACATTTGTAATAGCCTATCATCGACCTCTATATCTCTGTAATGAGTGGGCTTGATGCCCGCCTCAACAATCAATGCACTGATTTGGTCGCCAAACTCCATCTAGTATCTAGCATCAAGTCAATTGCGCCTAGCACTGGCCTTCTGATGATCCTCGGCATCTGGCATGCCCTGGTCGTCATCAGGATCCCCACCTGGATCATGTGGTGGTGCCGACATCTCCTTGCCATCAAAAGAGCCAATGTCTACAAAATATATACAAGTACACAACAATAATTACACAATTTAATAAAAACAAGTTAAAGAAAATGCTAGAATAAATTTAAATATATAAAACAATAATATTACCTCCATCATCTGGAGGCTCATGAGTTGTGAAGAGGATGTTAGCACACGCTTTCCAATCGAAACTCGCATAAGGATAGGGGACCATAATGAAGGGATGCTCATTAGCAATGGCTAGCAACTCTAGTGCATCTTGTGATATCCTCACTGGAAACAGAGTTGTGTCCCTCTTGGGCATCATCTGGCCCCACATGTGCATACGTGCCTCAAACGTTGTCCTACAAGGATGTCGAAGAAAAGTAGGCCTCGTGTCTGGAAACATCTCAAAAAATAAACAAAAAATCTCTCAAGCAAAAGGGAAGTTCACCCTCCCTTGTGCATGAGCACGACATCTATCTAAGGTTGTATAGAACTACTGCAAAAAATTGGCAGACCACTTGACAAGTCATGGCCCTAATCGTACCAAAGAATCAACATAATATAGAAGTGAGAAACTAATACATTTCCTGTCACTGGTGTTGTTTGAAATGGTCAAAATGATAAGTGAGAGACATTGCACCTCCTCCCTACCAAATGCAGCAATACGTAATTGACCTCCAGCAACCCAAAATTCTGCAGGAGACAGTACATTTTCGCCAATGTATCTCTGGGAATAAACTAATTGACTCCCTGCTAGACAGCCAGCCAAAACCTCTGGTAATGAGGGAAAATCCACCCCTCTTCTCGATAGCCCTATAATGAAATATATATCCTCCTCAGTGGGCGTGTACCACTGGTTTATACCAACCCAGAAAGCCTGTTGATGGGCATTCCACCTTCGGATAATATGTCTCAAAAACAAACTATGGCCTTTTAGGGAAGTAGCCTCCTCATAGAACTTGAGAAGGCCTACCTGCCTTAGGAGCCCCTGCGTAGCTACTATAATAGGGCGAGGGTACGCATCTCTCTCCCTCTCTCGTGCGTCCCATAGGAAAACCATGTTATACTTCTATACCTATTGTTGCTGTTGTTCCCCCTCTTCTCTCCTTTCACATCTCTGAATAATTTACATACTAAACACAATTTTTTTATTAAATGAGACATGTATTTAGAAATATACATATATTAATTTTTTTTAAACAAAATAAAAAACAGTGGGTGTGCCAAAATAATATTCATGCACTAGTCCCGATGCATCCTTATATGGAGCGCACTGGCGTCGGTGCACCTAATATTATTGAGTTCCCCGAGGATGGTGCTCCATAAAATTTTTTAGCACACTGTTGACTATGTACGGTGTCAGGAGGATGGTGCGCTGACAAAACTCTGTGCCCTCGGGTGTATAGTTAAGCCAGCGGACTAACCTCATGCCATCGTGATATAGTGAATGGTGTGGCCTTTTACAAGGCTGCACCATTGACGCAGGAGAAATATGGAAAGTTGTGCGCTGACAAAAATAGCCATCCCGAGGCTGCTATTTTGGTCAACACAAAGCGTCGCAGCTATTCTAGTAGGTCAACGGTGCGGTTGGATAACCGACTACACTGCACTTTTAAAAAAAAATTAAAATAACATGGTGTGCCTTCGGTACCGCCTCGGAACCGATGCAGATACTATTAGCACCGGTTTACAAGGCCGGACCATTGACCATGTAAAAATGCAGTATACGGTGCGTTGACAACATTACCCACCCTAGGGCATATATTTTAGTCAACACACCGTGTTGCCACTATTCCACATTGTCAACGGTGCGGCCTGGTAAACGACCACACTACACTTTTTTAAAAATTTTAAAATAACACGGTGAGCCTATCACTACCTCCCTAGAACTGGTGCAAATACCATTAGCACCAGCTGCGGTGCGGCCTATAAATTGACATGAAGCACTGCAAACCAGTCTGAGTTGAACGGCTCGAGCATACCGCACGACAAATTTTGGTTATTTTAAATTCTAGTCCGCTAAAAGGCTTAATTACAGAAAACAATAAAAATACTTGTACATTTTCTCATCAAGGAGGCATATTTGTCCACCATTTATCAAAATTCAAGCTGGAGATTGGTGGGCAATGCACAACAACAGTGCGTGCAATGAGTGCAATGGCAGCATTGATGTCAGGGCGACTTAGATCAGGATAAATTGCATCGGTGCTTGAGAGCTCTATAGCACTTACAAAAGTGAAAAATACAGTTTTTTGGCCATAATTTTTTTTATTTAACCCTGTTCCGGTGTGAGGGGTTTTATATGCACACTGATGCGTTTGCTTCATTCCGCACTGGGCAGTTTCTGTTTTCGCACGCTTTTATGAGGCACTGGTGGAGACAGTTTGTAAAGCACCAGTGCGCTACAGTAATATAATGCACCGGGAGGCTGTGTATGGAGCGTACAGTGTCTTTTGTGACAATTTTTTGTGCAGTTTTTTGGCCATAATTTTCTTTTATTTAACCCCGTTCCAGTGCTCGGGGTTTTATGCACACATCGGTGTGTTTTCGTCATTCCACGCTGGGTGGTTTTTGTTTCCTCTTGCTTTTTATGAGGCATCGGTGTGGATGCTTTGTAAAGCACCGGGGAGCTATAGTAATAAAACACACTAGGTGGGGGTGTACAAAGCGCACGGTGTCCAGTGTGCCAATGTTTTGTGCTATTTTTTGGCCATAAATTTTTTTTTTATTTAACCTCGTTCTGGTGCACGGGGTTTATGGGCGCACCGGTGCCTTTTCTTCATTCCAGAACGGGCGGTTTCTATTTTTTCGCGCTTTTGATGAGGCCCACCGATGCGGAATTGTTGTAAAGAACTTGTGCACTAGAGAAATACAACACACCAGGCGAGTGTGTATGGAGTACTAATGTCACGTGATCCAATGTTTTGTGTGGCTTTTTTTCCATAATTTTTTTTTTATTTAACCCTGTTCTGGTGCGTGAGAGTTTAAGGAAGCACCAGTGTGTTTTCGTCATTCCGCACTGGGCGGTTTCTGTTTTTGTGCACTTTTTATGAGGCATCAGTCCAGAAGTATTGTAAAGGACCGGTGCGCTACATAAATGAAACGCACCGGGCGGGTGTGTACGGAGCGCACGGTGTTCAGTGTGCCAATGTTTTGTGCGCACCAGTGCTTTCTTGTGTTGAATGCACCAATGCGTTTTACGGTGATAAGCGCATCGGAAGAAATACATCCACAAACACCTCTGCCCACCAATCTCCTCTAGTAACCTCCGCTAGAAATGGATGTCTGGGGTATTTTTATAAGGGGTTCCTCAAGAACATCCACTAGAGGGTCTTTTCCTTGTAGTGTGTAATCCGATTTTTGGCAAGTAATAACAGACTAAGTTGCAGCTATTTTGATGGAATTCTTGTGGTAAAGTGATTTGGAATTGTTTCTTCTTATGTTTTTCAAATGTGTGAATGTATTGTGATTTCATATTCATTCCATTTCTGAATGTAATTGTTTCGTACGTGAGAAAGACAAAATTCATTAATTTCATGCTCTGTTTTGGAGGAATAGTTACAGTTTGTTTCATTTTCTTCTTAGTACAAGAGAATTCATATCTCTTATGCTCTTTTACCAAACCCTAGCAGTCTGGACCACTCCATCAAAATATCCTTTTGTGTTGAACTACTTACATACCTTGTTCCATTAGATCCCTGCAATTATGATCCTTGTTTTCCATGACCTAATTTCTTCCCTCATCTATTCACCATCCAACCCCTCAAAATTAAATCAATGAAACCCCCGTGCTGCTATACTTAGCCTAATATCTCATTGATCTAGTCGTATTGACCGAGATCCATTGGAAAAATATTGGTTTGTGGTTACCATTGCTAGTCCCTTCTCAGCCTTAGAGATACGGTGGAGTGATAACATCTTGGCGACCATACTGAGGAATGAAGTGACAGATCTTCCCTGGGAAAGCACAAAAGGATCAGATCGAATTGTTGATGGTGGACAGTGATCAGACACACTAAGGCTAAAATGCTCCATCTGGCGACTCCAAATCAATTTTGAAATGTTAGTGTTAGTATTTTCATCCTTCCACCAGTGACCAAAAAATAAATTTTTATGTCGTAGTAGCGTCCCATTATGAAATTTTTGTCATTCCACTAGGTCATCATGACTCAATTTGGACAATGGAGGTAGCCCAAGGTCAAACCTCACTCTTTTCAAAAATTTCATTACTTGTTGGCTCATTTCACCACTTTTTTGAGTGTACATCAGTCATGAGTTTTCATCATCATTTCAGTATTTTCATTATGAATTTGATTTAGTGAGAGTCTCCATTAGGTATTAAGGTTTTCAAGGTCCATCAAATCACCATTGGCATGCATAAAATTCCAACAAGTAAAAGAGTGACAATAAACACATTTTATTATGAAAGTTTGATTTGTAAATTTAATGTCAATTCAATATGTAATTTTATGTTTCTTAATATGTAATAAGTTCTCATGGTTCCAAGGTAGCTACATAATCAAGGTTCCATCATCCAAGTAAGTCAAAATTCCAAAATTCATAGTGTTCAAAATCCACCAAAAGATAAAATTTAAAGGATCGAGATAAAAGAATGAAAGGTGAATTGCAATTTTTAAGTTGAGTTTGACAAGGAAAATGTGGGTACCATGCCTATTTTTGAAATTTAGTCAAGTATAAAGGGCCACAAAAGACCAAGGAGACACTCATTTTCATCCTCATGCATTGAGCTCTCAGTTTACCGAAGTAAAAAATCAAATTTTCATCAAGAAAGTCGAATTTCCTTTTAGGCGCTGCACTCCTGCTTTAGGCGTTGCACTTTTGCTTGGGAGGCGCTATGCTCCTTCTTCATGCAGTGCCCTTTTGCTAGCTTTCACCTATAGCTTCCAAATCTTCTTTTCAAGTGTTCCAAGCATCAAATCATGGTTTTCTCAATCCAATGCAAGTAAGTTACACCTCTCAAAGCCCTCCTTTCACTTCATAATTTCAAATTTATGGAGTCAACCCTCTTCACTCATCATTTCAAGTTTTGAGCAAAGAAACCCCAGCCTTCACTCTTGCAAGCAACAATTTTTTTCCCTAGACCCTATTTTTCCTTTCCACAGTTTATAAAAAACTCCCCCTACCCCTACATCACCTTATTTCCCATTCCCAAGTCCTATTCCCTAAACCCTAACATCCCTAAGTTGCCCTTTCCTAAGAAGCTAGATACCTCCATGTAATAGAAATTTCCTACCCTATTTCCCTTAACATTTCTGCCTTCCATCACTTTTCTAAGCTCCAAAACCCCATTACACATTTCCCCAAATTTTGGCTCACTCATCCCAACCCCCTAACCCTACAATCCTACTCCCTTTCCCTTCCCCTTCTCCCTAGGCGTTGAAAAAAACTGAACATAATGGAGGTGGAGAGAAACATAATGGAGAAAAATAGAAACACTATGGAGCAAGATAAAAATACCTACAACAAAGGAGGGAGAATCTTAAGGCATGAACCTAGATCTTGAGTAGTACAAACCCTACTTCAAATCACACTACAAAGGAAATTGTAATTTTTCAAAAGGAGTAGGGTAAGTTGGACCTACTTGTTGATAAATCCATGATAGCATAACACACCTTATTTGGCATCTCTCGAGAAATTGTGAGGAAATTTGGAGAAGAAATTGAGAAATTTGATGAAATCTTTGAAGGCATGTTTTCTAGAAATGTCATGTTTAGTCATATTTTTGAAGAACATATTATGGCCAAAAAAAGATGAATTTTTAGAAAATGGAGGAGGCTTTTGTTCCTAATATATGAAAGTAAAAAAACCTATCTCACATTTTACATAGGCATTACAAAATTATAGCTCCATTCACATCTTCAAAACCTATGTTTCTCCCTGTGCAAAGTCCTGTTTTAGACACCTTTCGCAGAGAAGATTGTGGACACTCCGAGAAGAATCTTGGGAAACTGGAAGAGGTTTTTGTTCCTAACATGAAAAAAAAAGAGAAAATCTCTCTTATTTTCCAAAAATTTCATGTTTATGGATATATATCTCCATATCTGAGGCTTATGATTTAAAAAAACCCATAAATTTGACACAGTGCACTTGTAAAAAAAGTAGCACCTAGGACGCTGCAATTTTTCTAGGAGCCTCCAAATGACAAATTTTCACCACCTTTGGAACAATAAGGAACTGTAACTAAATTTTTTACTATTGGAACAAAAAATATGGAAATTCTGGCATAGAGAAATGGCCAAAAACATCAAACAAATCACCTTTCTACCTCATTCTTCACGCTGGCGCTGTGCTTTTGACTAGTCTTGGGAGATTTCTGTTTTGAGAGCCTTAGCTTCATCATTTTTAGAAATTAAGGGAATATTTGGAAACTAGACAGGAGAATATTTCCAATGAGCTATATTGGGCTCAATTTTTACTTCAACAAGGCCTCCAAAAGTGACCTTGAATTTTGCGTTGCGCTTTTGCCGGTTGCCTGATACTTTCAGAATTTTCCAGATTTCTTAGTTTGGTCATGGAATTGATGAATTTTATTGATGTAATTAATCCATGTAAATAAAATTAAGTCAATTTTAGTTAGTAGAGGTAGATACATTGGATAAAAATGTATTTTTAGGACAAATGAATCAGTTTCACCAAAGTTAGGGATGAGTTTGTTGACATCCCTAGTATTTGGGTTTCCAGTTTACCATTTTGGGGATCAGATCCACAAGTCAGGGATTCTGCCCCTAAGGGTGGGATAAGTTATTTTTGGTCTGTATTATTCACTTATTTTCTCATGTCAAGGGTTGGATGTTGTTGTATTGACCACAGAGCATTATTGTAATAATATTTTTGGCAAGTAATAATATACTGAGTTGCAACTATTTTGATGGAATTCTTGTGGTCAAGTGATTTGAAATTGTTTCTTCTTATGTTTTTCAAATGTGTGAATTTATTGTTATTTCATATTCATTCCATTTCTATATGTAATTGTTTCCTAAGTTATAAAGATAGAATTTATTAAGCTTATGCTATGTTTTGGAGGAATAGTTACAGTTTGTTTCATTTTATTCTTAGTAGAAAAGAATTCATATCTCTAATGCTCTTTTCTCAAACCCTAGTAGCCTGTACCACTCCATCAAGATATACTTTTGTGTTGAGCTAATTACCTACCTCGCTCCACCAGATCCCTGCAATTCTGATCCTTGTTTGCCCTCACCTAATTTCTTTCCTGGTCTATTCACCATCCAACAACTCAAAAGTCAATCAATCAAACCCCTCTGCTACTATACCTAATATCTTGTTGTTCCTGTTGCATTGATAGAGATCCATTAGAGATAACCCTCTCCTGCCTATTAGGGCTCGCTACTTGGCAAAATATTTGCTTTTCGTAACCTTTTTTGGTCTCTTGTCAGCCTCATAGATCTAGTGGAGTGATAGCATATTGGCAACCATACTGGGGAACGAAGTGACAAATATTCCCCGGGAAGGCACAAAAGGATTAGATATGATTTTTGATGGTGGAAAATGATCAGACACACTAAGGCTGAAATCATCCACCTCACCACTCCAAATCATCTTTGAAATGTTAGTTTTATTATTTGCATCCTTCCCCCAGTGATCAAAATATCTCTTTTCATATTGTAGTAGGGTCCCATTCTGAATTTCTTTCATTCCATTAGGAAATCATGCAAAAAATTGGTCATTGGAGGTAGCCCATGGTCAGACCTCACTCTTCTCAAAATTTTCATTACTTTCTGGCTCAGTTCACCACTTTTTTGAGTGTACATTAGTCATGAGTTGTCATCATCATTTCATTATTTTCATCATGAAGTTCATTCAGTTAGAGTCTCCATTAGTTCTTATGGTTTTCAAGGTTCATCAAGTCACAATTTACATGCATAAAAGTCTAGTAAGTAAAGAGTGACAATAAACACATTTTATTATGAATATTTCATTTGTAAATCTAATTTTAGTTCAATATGTAATTTTATGTTTCTTAATATGTAATAAGTTGTCATGGTTCCAAGGTAGATGCATACTCAAGGTTCCATGAGCCAAGTATGTCAAAGTTCCAAAAGTCATAGTGTTCCAAATCCACTGAAAGATCATATGCAAAGGATGAAGATCAAAAAATGAAAGTTGAATTGCAATGTTTAAGTTGAGTTTGGAAAGGAAAATGTGGGTCCCATGCCTATTTTTGAAATTTCATCAAGTATAAAGGGCCATCAAACACCAAGGAGACACTCATTTTCATCCTCATGCATTGAGATCTCAGCTCCCCCAAGTCAAAAATCAAATTTTCAGAAAGAAAGTCGAATTTGATTGAAGGTGTTGTGCTCCTGCTTCAGGCATTGCACTTTTGCTTGGGAGGCACTGTGCTCCTACTTCATGCATTGTGATTTTTCCAGATTTCACCTATAGACTCCAAATATTCCTTGCAAGTGGTCCAAGCATCAAATCAAGGTTTTCTCAATCAAATGCAAGTAAGTTACACCTCTCAAATCCCTCCTTTCACTTCATAATTTCAAATTTATGGTGTAAACCCTCCTCACTCATCATTTCAAGTTTTGAGAAAAGAAACCTTAGCTTTCACTCTTTCAAGCCAATTTTTTTTTCCCTAGACCCTATTTTCCCTTTCCATACCTTAGAAAACTCTCCCCCTACCCCTACATCACCTTATTTCCCATTCCCAAGCCCTATTCCCTAAACCCTATCACCCCTAAGTTGTGCTTTTCGAGGAAGCTAGATACCTAAATGTAATAGATATTTGCTACCTAATTACCCTTAACGTTTCAGCCTCCCATAACTTCCTGAGGATTCCCAACCCCTTTACACATTTCCCCATATTTTCCTTCACTAATCCCAACCCCTAACCCTACAATCATACTCCCTTTCCCTTCCCCTTCTTCCCTAGAGCTTCAAGAAAAAATGAACATAATTGATGAGGAGAGAAACATAATGGAGGAAAAGAGAAACACCATAGAGGAAGAGAAAAATACCTACAACAAAGGAGGGAGAATCATAAGGCATGAACCTAGACCTTCAGCAGTACAAACCCTACTTCAAATCACGCTACAAAGGAAACCCTAATTTTTCAAAAGGAGAAAGGTAAGTTTTAAATACTGGTTGATACATCCATCATAGCATAACAAATCTTATTTGGCATCTCTAGAGCAATTGTGAGGAAATTTGGAGAAATTTGAAGAAATATTTGAAAGAACATTTTCCAGAAATGTCATGTTTAGTCATATTTTTGCATAACATATTGTGGCCAAACAAAGATGAATTTTGAGAAACTAGAGGAGATATTTGTTCTTAAGATATCAAAGTAAAAAAACCTACCTAAAATTTTACATAGGTATTATAGAATAAGAGATCCATTCACATCTTCACAACTTATTTTTTCTGCTTATCCAAAGTCCTATTTTAGACACACTTTTGCAGAGAAGGTTGTGGATAATACGAGAAGAATCTTGGGAAACTGGAGGTGGTTTTTGTTCCTAACATGCAAAAGAAACAAATTTCTCTCCATTTTTCTAAAGCTTTTATGGTTAGGCATATATCGGTCCATCTCAGAGGCCTATGTTTGTAGAAAACCCAAAATTTTGTCACATTCCATGTAAATGTAATTAATTCACTTTTAGTTACTAGAGGTAGATACATTGGATAAAAATGTTTTTCTGGGACAAATGAATCAGTTTCACCAAATTTTGGGATGATTTTGTTGACCTCCCTAGTATTCGGGTTTCCAGTTGAGCATTTTTGGGATCAACTCCACAAGTCAGGGATTCGGCCCCTAAGGGTGGGGAAAGTTATCTTTGGTCTATATTATTGAATTCTTTTCTCATGGAAGGGGTTGGTTGTTTTTGGATTGATCATTGAACATTGTATTGTAATAATAGTTTTGGCAAGTAATAACAGATTGGGTTGCAACTATTTTGATGGAATTATTGTGGTAAAGTGATTTGACATTGTTTCTTCTTATGTTTTGGAAATGTGTGAATGTATTCTGATTTCATTTTCATTCCATTTATGAATGTAATTTTTTCCTAAGTCAGAAAGACAAAATTCATTAATCTTATTCTCTATTTTGGAGGAATAGTTATAGTTTGTTTCATTTTCATTTTAGTAAAAAAGATTCATACCTCTTATGTTCTTTTCTCAAACCCTAGCAGTCTGTACCACTCCATCAAGATATCATTTTGTGTTGAAATTCTTACCTACCTTGCTCCATCAAATCCCTATAATTTTGATCCTTGTTTTCCCTGGCCTAATTTATTCCCTTACTTATTCACCATCCAACATCACAAAATTCAATCAATGAAGCCCCTGTGCTACTATACGTAGCCTAATATCTCATTTATCCAGTCATATTGATTCAGATTAATTAGAGAGATCCCTCTCCTACCTAGTAGGGATAGCTACTTGAAAAAATATTGGTTTGTGGTTACCTTTGCTGGTCTCTTCTCAGCATCGGTGATCCGGTGGAGTGATAACATCTTGGTGAACATATTGGGGAACAAAGTGACAGATATTCCTTGGGAAAACATGAAAGGATCAGATCTTATTGTTGATGGTGGACAGTGATCAGACACACTAAGGCTGAAATCATCCACCTGACGACTCAAAATTTGTTTTAAATGTTAGTGTTAGTATTTTCATCCTTCCACCAATGATGTAAAATTTTATTTTCATATCATAGTAGGGTCCTATTCTTAAATTTTTGTCATTCCATTAGGTCATCACACAAAAATTTGGTCATTGGAGGTAGCCCAAGGTCAAACCTCACTCTTTTCAAAAATTTCATTACTTGTTGGCTCATTTAACCACTTTGTTGAGTGTATATCAGTCATGAGTTGTCATCATCGTTTCAGTCTTTTCATTATGAAGTTCATTCACTAAGAGTATCCATTAGGTTCCATCAGCCATGTAAGTCAAAGTTCCAAAATTCATAATGTTCCAAATCCACCAAAATATCAAATTCAAAGGATCAATATCAAAAAATGAAAGGTGAATTGCAATGGTTATGTTGAGTTTGAAAAGGAAAATGTGTGTCCCATGCCTATTTTAGAAATTTAATCAAGTATAAAGGGCAATAAAAGACCAAGGAGACACTCATTTACATCCTCATGCATTGTGCTTTCAGCTTCACCAAGTCAAAAAATCAAATTTTCAGCAAGAAAGTTGAATTTCCATGAAGGTGTTGCACTTGTGCTTCACACACTGCACTTTTGCCTCAGAGGCACTGCGCTCCTGCTTCATGCACTGCTCTTTTGCTAAATTTCACCTACAGCCTCCAAATATTCTTTGCAAGTGGTCCAAGCATCAAATTAGGGTTTTCTCAATCAAATGCAATTAATTTACACATCTCAAATCCCTCCTTTCACTTCATAATTTCAAATTTATGGTGTAAACCATCCACACTCATGATTTCATATTTTGAGGAAAGAAAACCTATATTTCACTCTTGAAAACCAAAATTATTTTCCCTAGACCCCATTTTCCTTTTCCACACTTCAGAAAACACTCTCCCTACCCCTCCATCACCTTATTTCCCATTCCCAAACCCTATTCCCTAAACCCTAATGCCTCAAAGTTGTGCTTTCCTAGGCAACTAGATACCTTCCTGTAATAGAAATTTACTAACCTATTTCCCTTAACATTTCAGCCTCTCATCATTTCCCTAAGCTCCCCAACCCCTTTACACATTTCCCCAAATTTTCCCTCACTCATCCCAACCCTCTAACCCTACAATCCTACTCCCTTTCCCTTCCCCTTCATCCCTAGGATTTCAAGACAAAATGAACATAATGGAGGAGGATAGAAACATAATGGATAAAAATATAAACAACATTGAGGAGGATAAAAATACCTACAAAAAAGGAGGGAGAATCTTAAGGCATGAACCGAGACCTTGAGGAGTACAAACCCTAGTTGGAATCAAACTACAAAGGAAACCATAATTTGTCAAAAGGAGAAGGGTAAGTTGTACTTACTTGTTGATACATCCACGATAGCATAACAAACCTTATTTTTCATCTCTACAACAATTGTGAGGAAATTTGGAGAAACATTTGAGAAATTTGAAGAAATATTCGAAGGCACATTTTCCAGAAATATCCTGTTTAGTCATATTTTTGTAGAACATTGTGTGGCCAATAAAAGATGAATTTTTAGAAAATGGAGGAGGTTGTTGTTAATAATATATAAAAGTATAAAAAAATGTCTCACATTTTAAACAGGTATTACAGAATGAGAGATCAATTAACATCTTCACAACCTAGTTTGTTGCGTGTGGAAATTCCTGTTTAGACATGTTTTTGTAGAGAAGCGTGTGGAAAATACGAGAAGCATCTTGGGAAACTGGAGGAGGTTGTTTTTCCTAACATTCCAAAGAAAAACATCCTCTCTCATTTTTGAAACAACATTCGTGGTTATGGAGATATCGTTGCATCTCTGAGGTGTATGTTTGGAAAAAACCCAAAAATTTGACACAATCCACTTGTCAAAAACTTTTTCTAGGAGCCTCCAATGAAAAATGGTCACCACCATTAAATTATAAGGCCCTATACATCAAATTTTGACTATTTTCACCACACATTTGGACATTCTGACATGGAGAAATGGCCAAGAATATCCAAAAAATCACCTTTCTCATTTTTCAGGTTGGCACTACTCTTTTAACCAGTATTGGGAGAATTTAGTTTGGAGGGCCTCAAATTCATAATTTTCAGAAATTAAGGGAAGTTTTGGAAACTAGACAGGAGAAAATTTCCAATGAGCTATATTAGGCTCAAATTGGACTTTAGAAAGTCCTCCAAAAGTGACCCTGAAGTTGGTGCTGCGCTTTTGTCAAGGACACTGCTCTTTTTCCAGTGGGGCTCCACTTTTACGAGTTGCCTGGTATTCTCATAATTTTCCATATTTCTCAGTTTGGCCATAGAATTGATGAATCTTACTGATGTAATTAATCCATGTTAATGTAATTAAGTCACTTTTAGTTACTAGAGGTAGATATATTGGATAAAAATGTAATTTTGGGACAAATGAATCAGTTTCGCCAAAGTTAGGGATGGGTTTGTTGAGCTCCCTAGTATTTGGGTTTCTAGTATAGCATTTTGGGGATCATCTCCACAACTTAGGGAGTCAACCCCTCAGGGTGGGAGAAGTTATTTTTGGTCTATATTATTCACTTCTTTTCTCATGGAAAGGGTGGGATGTTATTGGATTGATCACTAAGCATTATTGTAATCAAATTTTTGGCAATTAATAAGAGACTAAGTTGCATCTATTTTGATGGAATTCTTGCGGTAAATTGATTTGAAATTTTTTCTTCTTATGTTTTTCAAATGTTTGAATGTATTGTGATTTCATATTCATTCCATTTCTGAATGTAATTGTTTCCTAAGTCAGAAAGACAGAATTCATTAATCTTATGCTCTCTTTTGGAGGAATAGTTATATTTTGTTTCATTTTCTTCTTAGTAGAAAATAATTCATATCTCTTATGCTCTTTTCTCAAACCTCAGCAGCCTATATACCATTCCATCACAATATCCTTTTGTGTTGAACTTCTTACCTACCTTGCTCCATCAGATCCCTGCAATTCTGATCCTTGTTTGCCTTGAATTAATTTCTTTTGTGACCTATTCACCATCCAACACCTCGAAATTCCATCAATCAAACCCATGTGCTACTATACCTAGCCTAATATCTCATTGATCTAGTCATATTGACTGATATCCATTAGAGAGAGTCATCTCCTTCTATTTGGAAAAACATTGGTTTGTGGTTAGCTTTGCTGGTTTCTTATCAGCCTCGGAGATCCGGTGGAGTGTTCACAACCCAAATTTTCCTCATCTATTATTGTCTCTACTATCTCGGGGTTTGATTGATGAGTTAAATTTTTAATGAGTTAATCTTGTTCCACACTAGCTTTTAGTAATTTTTCATGTCCCACACATAAGTTTATCAATTCTATTTGAAGGTTCCTCATCATATCCATCAATTCTCTTGTAGGTATTTTCACTTTCTATCTCAACTGGACATATAGTTCTTCTTCTCCAATATGTGTATTTTGAGGATCTAACATATTTCTTTTCATGTACAAATCTATTACAACTCTCCCTCTCTCTATAAATACAAAATTAGTAGTGAGAAAAACATGTAGCCAACTCAAAGAACCTAATATTGTAACTTAGCTTTAATATCACCTATAACATATCCCTTTCTCAAATGGAAGATTTACTTCTTTGTATGGAGTTTCACAGTTTTTTTTTTTTTTTTTTTTTAACAAGGAACACACAACAAATTTTGTATTATTCAATTCATCTAATACTTAATTTGTATCCCTCATACTCTATTCACATAGTTATACTAACTCCTATTTATAATTTGTGATAACAACCAAACCATACTTCTTTTAGCCTTTATAATATGTCTTATACATACATAAATGCATACATAAATACATATACATATGTATATTCATATATACATATACATATAAATATACACATATACATATACATATACACATATACATATACATATACACATGTATAGTATGATCTCTTCTATGCACTTCTTCATGGACCTATAACTTATTCATAATGCTTACTTTTAAGGTTTAAGTATTGATACCACCTTAAATTTTATAAGGGAAGACATATGGGAAGTTATATATATATATATGTGTGTGTGTGTATGCAAACCTTCTTATTAGAATTAATGCTTTTAATAAATTAAATGAACTCACGTTGACCTAGGCTAACTTTGTTATTTCAATTCATGACCACTTTTCATTTAATTGGTGGCATGTGACTATTATAACATGATTCGAGTGTTTATTTATCATTCTTGGATAAGAGGTTTTATGCATCCTTCTAGAAATCCCTTTAATATTCATCTATTCTCGTGTTATTTTTTTTCATCAAATACTTCTTATTGATATAATATGGGTTATTGTTATGGGTTACACCTAGATCCTAGCTTGCCTCCATGTCAATGTGATCTAATGTATGTTTTAAATGTGTAATTTGGTTTAACATTTTTATGGAATTTAATGTTTGGCACCATTATCGATTGAGATTAAATTAGAGTTTTTAGGTGGCATAGAATAGGTAAGTGGGAGTTAGGGTAACCACCCTACCCAATCTTTCTAACCAACCTTCATTTCAGATGAAGCTTTTGGAGAAATTTTTTTGAGGTTCTCTCGACTATCCTATAAACACTATGGCTCTTCCATGTAAAAAAAAATTGGATGTGTATTTTACAACCACGATGTAATAGCCAAGTGTTCGATGTTGTAGTTTTATCAAACTCTTGGTGCATTCAAAGGTGTTTATATTTGGTAAAATATTTTGTTAAATTCACTGAAGTCACTGTAATATTTTTTAAAATTTACATGCATAAAGATTATAAAATCATCCATATTCATCCTCTATTTTGCATTCATTAAATACATGCTTAAATATTATAAAATAATGTATTTTATTTCATAGTTTATTGGGTGTAATATATGGTATTTTAATGGAAAAACATTTAATGTCAATCCAAGGTCCTTGGGCATCCAAAAGAAACACTAGAAATTCTAAATAAATACTAGAAACCTGCGAAACAAAACCCTATCTTGTATGGAAACTACTCACACCTTCAGATCCTTACACTAGTCAATATCCTATTCCAATCCCAGACTTAAAAGAAACATTTAAAAATAAATTCATAAACACTAGTCCTGTAAAACCATTCCTTACTATAGACACCATTAGCATTATTCTAAATTAAAAAAAAACTAATACATAAACTCTCAAATCAATTCCTACACTAGATTTGGCAATTTTTATTAATGATAAAAATAAATAACCAATCAACTAGAATTATGTTCACTTACCTCTTCAAATAATTAATTAAATTGAACTTAAAAACTTATTTAACTCACCAATCAACTGTGAAGAATCAATGCCAATTAGTTCCAAAATGAGGAAAAAAAAATACCAATTGGTTCCAAAATAAGAATCCCAACCAGAACCACATAGATTCATCTACTACATTCAAAGTTCAAATAAGAATAACATAGGTTCCTTCACTAAATTGAACACTCCACTCTTCTCTTTGCTTTTAAAATTAAAGTGTGGTACTAGTACTGCTTTAACCAAATAATATTACGTAAAACAAAAATAATTCTTTGTTCTACTTCTCCAAATTAGAAAATGCCTCAAACCAAAGATCTTAAATTGTAAGTTTAATCTATAAGAAATATTTGCAAGAGGGAAATGTAACCAATCTCAAAATAAATTCCATGTTTTTGGAAGAATAGAAACACGATACCAATCTAATATCCATCAAACATTATTGTACTAATCCACTTGAGATACCATGAATACTGCTCTAAGTAAAAACTAGTCAAACAAATCAAGCTCATAAATCAAAGAAATGTAATCAATCGCAATTATTGATCAATCATTCTCTATTATAGAATTCTTTGAAAATCAATCAATTTCGAGTGGCTATTTTGTACGAGAATTGATTTCAATATGACTTCGTAACTTTAAACCATGAAACCATAATTATAACAATCAACAAACATTAGGCAAGAATAAAGGAATCAAAATCAAACTTTCTAGAGACCATTAGTTAACAAATTCCATAAACATATGCTGCAGCTATTGTGTATGACTCGAATCATTACCAAAATGTTTATGTTTTTATGACTTCGGTAGTAATTCATTCATACCTTGTATCATGATATATTTGAATCAAAGAAATGTAATCAATCACAATTATTGATCAATCATTCTCTATTATAGAATTATTTGAAAATCAATCAATTTCGATTGGCTATTTTGTACGAGAATTGATTTCAATATGACTTCGTAACTTTAAACCATGAAACCATAATTATAACAATCAACAAACATTAGGCAAGAATAAAGGAATCAAAATCAAACTTTCTAGAGACCACTAGTTAACAAATTCCATAAACATATGCTGCAGCTATTGTGTATGACTCGAATCATTACCAAAATGTTTATGTTTTTATGACTTCGGTAGTAATTCATTCATACCTTGTATCATGATATATTTGAAATAAAACAAGAGTGGCTGCAAGGCAGCTAGTCCCTGCCTTGAGCCAGGACAAGTGTGAACGACATGGGCTTTCAAGTTACACCGTTACCTTATTTAACTAATATCTTCGCGTGAAAGACAACATTATACCTTGTAGTCGCAACTCATAGGGCGGCAACTCATAGTATCTGATTTTTTAGTTTAGTTTTTCATATGAACAATTCTCAAATTTAATGTTTGGTAGCGAGAGTGACAATGA
This sequence comes from Pinus albicaulis, assembly GCA_034641835.2. Taxonomy (NCBI): domain Eukaryota; kingdom Viridiplantae; phylum Streptophyta; class Pinopsida; order Pinales; family Pinaceae; genus Pinus; species Pinus albicaulis. The sequence continues at coordinate 638,779,534 of CM076575.1, read as the reverse complement.
TACAGTTTCTTCTCGTAGCAAAAGTCAGAATGAATCGTTTCAGAAAATTGTTTCTCACCTCTTTCCTTCAAACACCTCTTTCCTTCAAACAATTTTTATCCTTGATCCATTTTGGTTTCCTTAAATACAATTCAAGTCTCTTTATTTCAGAATGATTCCATTTCCTGGTTGCCTGTAATCCCAAGAATATTCTGGATCTTTCCTGTAAAATTGTAAATTCCACCTATGGACCAAGAAGGATTTGCAACTTGTTTGGCCAACGGATGTTGTAATCCCCAAGGCATCCTCATTTTCTCTCTCTCTCTCCAGCTGCCCTCTAGTTTCCTCTGCTGTTCCTAATGTAAATTTTTATTTTAATCCCTTGCTTTTCTCAAGCGTAAATAACTGGGTTAGTTGTTGCAAAAGCTGTTTTCTGAGAAACAGCTACAGTGGGAATTATGAAAGAGTTCATCCATGTAAAAACTAACTTATCTAGTAGTTTTGACACACAGCCCCGTTATTTGATTTGTAAGAGATACTGGTACTGGTAAATTAGGGTGAAGCCCAAGTTGGTCTAACTTTTTCTAGAGGAATATGGATGCTTACTATATCTCTTGTACCTGAAAGAATTACAGATAAGTTTGTGGTACAAATAGGTTTCTAGGTAGGATCTAGTGCTATGTTGAAGTTTTCAATATGTGTTCTATGAATCTGGCTCTAGCTAGAGAGGGCACAATTGGGGTTGAAGCTTAGATGAAGTTGAACAGCGATGCATATTTTTAGATGAAGAATTTTAACATGTATATATGTTCTTTGTCATTTTTGTCACTATGCTGAATGCAAATGTAGATGAGTATTGTGTTTTGTCACGAAGTTTTTCAGCATAGGATGAACAAAATATTTTGGATTGTGAAAATTTTCACTAAAGATTTTTGTCTTGATATTTTTTAAGGCAAGGCTGAAGGGCCTTAGGATATTCAGAATTCAAGTCATTTAATGGATGAATTTAAGGAATAGCGGTGTTTCCATTGTGTTGGTTTCTTCATGCATCATTCTTGATTCCCTATGATTTTAGGTGGTTACTTATTGAAGAAGCAGAGATTGGATGATAGGCGATTTCCTAAAATGCATTTAAATTTACAGCGTCTTTTGCAGGTCAGTTTTCCTTTCTCACCGAAATGACTAGATTGAGTAGCTGAATTATGGCGATGCTTTGAATGTTCTTTCTGCATTAAAAAGTGACCTGAATCAATAATTGATTTGTTGCAGGTTATTGCACATGGAGAGCAAGTTTTCCCGAGAGTGAAAGATAAATGTGCTCAAAGAACATGGTTTGCAAGGGAGGACATTGGATATCGATGATGTGAACAAAAGATAGGAGAGAAATGTAAAGCCCTATCCCGCAAGCCGCCATTGCATCGTACATTCCGGCAGACATATTATCTTAAAGCTAGAATTTGTTCAGAAATGCAAGCAATTTTCAATGTTGCAGAGTTTTAGCTTAAAATTTTCAAGAAATCACTAAATCACCGCGGAAATAAGAAACAGCCACATCCATAGTTACAACAGGAAATTAGGAAACATATGATCTTCAAACTGTAGACTACATACCCGGCACCTCTGACGCAGAGAGAACAGTGGCATGACTTATTACAACAACTTTCTATTTTATATCCAGGTGACCTGCCCATTTAACACCTCATACAACCTATCCAACCATAACTAGCCAGTCTCTATCGCATATACTATTAATCATTTGCAATTGCAAGGGTCACAGGTATAGTTAGCTCCACATTTGCAACCGCCAGAAGTGCAACACCCACTCTCTCCCGCAATAGTAGCAGAACCCCCAAATTTTCTGCCAATTCAACAGATTTTCCGATCAGAAAATTTCCCCTTCGCCTCAGCTTTAATAACCGTAAAATTCTAGCATAATTTGTATGGTTCTAGGCAAGGCGTTCACTTAAATCTAGCAAGAAAGAGGTTATTCATGGAAATTTCAGAAAAAATTACAACATATGATCAATACCCTAAATATGATACTTATCAATGAACACCAACTGGAGTGTTCATTGATTTCATCCGCTAGGCCTCAGAGAAAACTGAAAGGGAACATAATTATTCTATATAATCATAAACGAATATAGGAACCCTAATCGACCAATAACACTTGGAAAACAATTGCTTCAAAGTAACCCTAATCGGCCATTAACGCTGGTTTTTTTGCAGATCTGAAGCCTTTATTTCATACGTATAGTAAGATTCGAAGATCTGTGACGGTCGGTCCTAGCTAGTCTAATCTTTCTTCTATCGATTTGCTAGAGCTGCAGCATGTAAGACAGATTGCTGAGCACAAAAACTCTGCTAAACTTATTTTTAATGTTTAGTAGTGCCAATCCACAATGGCTATCTGTAACGTCAAACCGCCGAGAAGCTATTGATACAGGCCCAACTGCAAGGTCCCGTGAACTCCCTAACACGGAGTAAATTAGAGGAGGTACAAAACTACAATCTGCAAAACCCAACAAGGAGATTACACAAAGGTAAAAACATTGAAAAACAAAGAACATAACATCAAAGTAAATATTCAAAAAGGAAAAATATGCTCTAATGGAATTTACTTGCGCTTAAGCCTGAGAAAAAACGTCTAAGAGTTTCTCAAATTGTCACTAAAAATGAAGTAGCCAATAAATAAGACACAAACCGAAATAAGAAATAAAAAGTATATCAAAATAATTAAAGTGATTAAAAAAATAAAAAAAAAACCTGGATAACCATGTGGGCCCTTGCATGAGGGCAACGTGCCTCACCTCCTCCATAACATAACAGAGCGAGCATGCATGCGGGGCGCTAAAACCACGCCACATAGGGGTTTTCTGAATATAGAGCCCGCGTTTGAGCCCATGCCAAGCACCATTCCTCCAGGTTTTGTTTCGGAAGAATAAATTGACAGGTTTTGTTCCGGACACAAGTGCTCGCTGCAACTGGGCTCAGGGCAATGGATGTTCACCAATTTTTCTTGCAATTTGCTACAAATATGCAGCACTATGCAAGTGGAACAAAACCTGTGCGAACAAGCATTGATTTCAAAATTGAGATATAGAGCAGCAAGAGGAGCACCTGCATGTAGCTATTCAACGAGAAGTGCATGTAGCTAAACAACAAGAAGAGGGATAGAGGATCTATTGCTGCGTGTAGCTAGTCAGGCGGATTTACGACCTATCACTACAACAAGCATTGTGACCGATTTCAATTTCCGTGAGGTCTTTCACGGTGTTCCTTATGAAGAAGAAAGGTTCCTGCTGGTAAAGCACGAGTTTGTTCCTGAGCTATCCGGGTGAATTGGCTTGAAAATGCGATTCTGTGTGCATTCGATGATGGATTCAAGGCCAATCTGACCTCTCTGCAATTTTCTCATTAGTAATTGACTTTGTCATTTGTCTAAACCCCCAGTTCTGAAGATCTCGATTTGCCCGGCCGCCAGTCCGATTTCTGCGGCACCTCACGGCCGTACGCGCAAATTGCTGAATTGAGCAATTTGAGGTATATTAATGTCAGATGTTTAGCCTTTACAACATCCCACATCTTCAATTTTATGATTATGGAGTTTATTCATGTAGTTTTTCAGCTGGATAGGGTTTGTAAATGTATATGTCAGTGCGTTTGTTTTTGGCAGATCTATAGTGGTGGTGACCGGGGTTTAAAATAGGCAGCTCCGTAACCTTGAATTCAGGGTTTGGATAGAGGTCCAGGGTTTGAATAGAGGATATGCAGTGGGGCTGGAGTTGCGGTGGAAGTTAGCAAAAGGCCAGGGTTTGTTGTGTTTGAAATCTGCCACGACTATGTACAACAATGTTTCCCGTTGACGGGTAAGTTTCTTGCGAAATTTAAGTTATCATGCGAGTGAATACCTTTTAGATTGCTAAATTTGGTAAAATCTTCGCTGATTTTTTACAGTAATGATATAATGTAAAAAAATTGTCTTATGGGTTGCAAAATTTGGTAAATTCATCCCAAAATTTCTAAGAAACTATCAAAAGTAAGAAATGCCTTTTAGATTTCAAAATTTGGTTGCTGGGATTATTTTAGCTAATGTTCTTGTGTGAAGAATGTCTTGTAGATTGCAAAAAATGGTTAAATTTTATTGGAAAATTTGACGTATGATTTCATTTAAAGATCAATATTGAATCTGAAAGTAAAACATTTAGTGAGATTTCGAGTAAATTGCTGTTTGATTATATGCAATTAAATGAATATTTGATACTACAAAGTTCTATAATGTTCATAGAAACAAAGGATCGAGAGAGAACATTCTCACATGCAGAGTCATGCATAGCTCGTCCAGAAAACTGAGTTGGATTTCATGTGGAGTCGAACTTGTTATCACGATGACAAGTGCATCACAGGCGAATCCGACCGTCTGAAAGCTTCATCCAAGCCGCTTTCATTTGGGTACTTTTATTCAGTTTTGATTTAATAACTTCACCTCAATAATAATGATCGTAGAGATAAATTTCACAGTCTTAGAATTTTATTTTCCAACCACCTGCGGAAGAGAGCTCACACTTCCAGCCATCTCATATTGCAGGTAAACCTCCAGATATAAATACATGTAGAGCGAAGACAAAGTATACCAGTGTTCCGAATGTGTCGCAGTCAAGAAGATACCTCATTTTGATCGTTTAGAGGGCGATCACGGACTCACTGAATGAAGTCCTTCGTTTCTTCCGGAGGTAGGTGTTGCAGAGACCTGTAGCGAGAACGAAGAATTCTGGCCTATTCTTCAAGTTGAAGAAGCGCTGAATGAAAAGGCCAAGGAAGAAAGCACAATGACAGCGTGATGGCAAGCATAAGGACAACTGTTCAGTGTAACAAAACCCGTGGCAGCATAAGCGGTGGACAATGATTTTTTATTTTCGGTGGAAAATGTTTGAGATTAACGCTGGAACTTTGGTTATAGATGTATGCCTCAGGATACCGATCTCATACTAATGTTTATGGAAACTTATGAAACATACAAAGCATTCATTCAAACTTATGAAACATACAAAGCATTCATTCAAACTAATGCTAGCATTAGTTTCCGAGAGTGAAATCTCAATAAAAAATATGCAAAAAAGAAGATTTTACCCTAAGTTTCTAGAGATCTGGCCTCGATATGAGGCCAAATAAGACCTCCAAAATTGGTTGAAATAGCGGCCAGAGGTTTCTTATTGGTTTAAAAAAAGTTGTTTATTAAATATAAAATCAAAACTTTGGATTATAAGTTTCATTTTTAACTCGGTTGTTGTGCAACACTAATGAAAATCTAAAAATCGATTACAAGAGTCCCTGCCATGCCGCAGGCGGCAGGGACTAATAAGTTACCCTCAATAGTTTATATCTAAAATAGTTTGAAAGTTCCATAGAGGGTGTTATTAAATATTGATATTAGATCTTTATATGAAGCCTTCAAGCTAAAGCCACTAATAAAAGTATTAATGTCACCAATTCATATGATGAAAACGACCATTCCAAAGGTACGATCTTCATACACCTAACGCACATGGGTTTTAGAGAAATTACTTTGATCATATATATAAATATCAAATCACTACAACCTGGAGAAATTTTTAACTTATAAATACCAATGCCTAAAAAGATAAATCCAAATTAACATATCACTCTCGAATATAGGCTAGAACCATTCCCAAATAAAAACATAATACAAGTCTTCAAATATGAATAAAGTAGAAAAGGAACTGAATGATATCTCATGAAAATTCACTCTAAATCCCAAAGCACAAAATATTATCTAATAGAGGCATGAAAAGCTGGATTGGTTGAGCCCAAATCAACCAACTTACACCATCCTTAAAAAGAATTTAAATTAAAGAGCAGAGAAAATTATTAACAAAATGTAACAATGATAAAATGATAATCTCACATTTTGATTTTTATTAAGAAAAAATTAGTCCTCTGGACATATTTAGCTCAATAATTCATATCAAGTTGATGAGAGGAGAGTAACCCCCAAAAATTAATCCAACAACATCATGACATGGAATTTCCTATTGTCCTCTAGCATAAATTTGTTTTATAATTTTTTTACATTACAAATTTTTATTTGGACAAGACAATCCTTTACAAACAAGATGAAGATTCGAATCCCAAGTATTTACGATCAAGGGGATACTAGTACAACCATTATCCAATTCATAAAATGCATATGTGATAAATTTTTTGCAAATATCTGCATAATTTTAGTATTAGAGAAAATTCAATATTTTTACAAATTTCCCTCAAAGAACCCTTCATATCTCCCAAATATTGGTGAATTTTTGAAAAATACCGTCACAATACTCAAATTCCTATAATGTGAACAAAACCCACATTCTATAATTTTCAGATCCACCTTCATCTGCATGAAAATTGAGGTGGATTTTGGCAATTTGAAAACTTCTGCAAATTTGCAACTGTAACATAAATTAATTTCTAAAAATTCACGTGTATTACATGGGTGCATTCTAACAAAAACATAGGCGTTCAAACATTATTTTAGACAAAAAAAGTCTTTGTTTTTCCCTGAAAGTGTGCTAATCTACCAAAGCTTCAAATTGGTGCAAGAACAACACTTAGTGCAAGGTTTTTTCATTGGTGGAGGCACATGCCATAACTTGTTGCCCTTAGAAATAACTATTGGTAATGTTTATAAAATAAAACTTACCAAATTTTAAAACTCCATACACACAAATCGTCATTAATAATTTTTTAATGTTAAATCTTGTTAAAACAATGGAAATTTTCAAAATGGTGAGTATTTATCTTATCCAGTGAATATTTATCTTATCATACCCAAGATTGCAAAAAATGACGACACTAACCATAAAAACTAACAAAAGTATGAGGGATTTTAGAGAAAAAGGTGGTATAAAGCTAAACAAAATAGAGGCCTAAGATTCCCCCATGTCGATCGCATGTCCTCAGGCAACCGAATCAAAAGTTGCACTATTGCTCCCTTTAAAAAAAAACAAGATTGCAACATCTATATGTGACAAGATTGCAAAAAGATTTGAAAAAATTCTTTGCTTGATATGTTTTTTCTAAAAGGAGAATGCATGTTGGTTCAATTTTTGCACTAGATTCTTTATTGATTAAGACTGGTCCAAAATAAGATTGGATTCTAGGGTTTCCCTAGGAATTATAACAATGTTGTCACTATAGGTAGTGTCATTAGGAAATAGAGAACCATCAAAATTTCCACAAAGAATCTCGAGAGATACCCTAATCAATTGTGCTACATCTCAATGTCGCCATTACAAAAAAAAGTGACATAATTTGAAAACCATGGTGTTAAAAATGGATAGAACTGGGGAAAAAGAAAGATAGAAAAATAATACCTTCCTAGGATGACCATATTACCATTATACAAACATATATATGAATATCCTCTTGTTCATGAAAAGTTAATCACCTCCATTAAGGGTCCAACAACCATATAAACCAAATTATTCCAAAAGATAGAACTCCAAATCATAATACCAAATGAATATTAAAGTCATTCTTAAAGAGATCATATGATAATGAGTCCAGCAAAAGACAAATATGACCAAGTAAATCATAGTGTAATATTAACTTTAATACCACAGGCATGTTCATTGCTCCCAACACGTGTCTATAGCCTTGAAAAGCATGCATTTAACCTAATGAAATGTGTGTGCCACATTTATTAGATATATATTATGAGTGATTAAAATTCATTTACATTGGTTTAGAATTTAATGTAAGACCACTTTCCTCGCTTTGTAACTGCTAGCGACAATGTTATTCACATGAACTAACAAGAATGAACAAGGGAGCTCGTGACGAGACCTCTTGTCTTACAAATTCTCAATTGAAAGCCATTACCCTTTCTTGGTGACCAGTAGCAATAATGTCATTCTTTTTGGGACCCATGATCATGGTAGGTAAAATCATAATGAGACCTCCTATCCCTTGATTAATCCTTTGCAAAGAAAATATTATTATAATTAACCTTAAATAGGTTTCTTGATAGGTGGGGAGGAAAATCTTGTCCTTAAAAATGAGGGATAGCATCAAAAGTTTCTAATGATTACTCTTTGCTCGTTGGATTTTCTACCCTAAAGACTCATTTATAAGAAATCATCTGAGATAATGACTGAAATATTCCTCGAGTTAATCATGCTAGGGTTCTCATGAGAGTTCATTAGGGTTTTACAGGGGTGTTCTTCCATAGGAGGATTTTAAACAATAACTTCTAAGAGAAACTTGAAAATATTTCTTGGACAACAAATTGTTAGAATGAATAATCTAGGTTTAGGGTTTTGGCTTGTGAATGGACATTATTAAGAACAAGAGTGGCAAATCCCCATGAGTGACCCCATTGATGAGAATATTTTTCTAAGAAGAACCACCCAATAAATGATCTATGCCACTTTACAATATATGAGGTATTAAGAGTGAATTTATTCTAACAAGAATTACCAAAAGAATGAATAATAGAAGAAATTTCAATAGTTGTGCCTTAGGGAACGATAGTTTCAACAATATTGTTATAACAATTTTATTCCAAATGGAATTTTATTTTATTTCTTCTATACTTAACTACCCTTATTTAAATAAAGGGATATCTCCTTCAAGTTTAGGAGTACTTCCAGTGTAGCCATGTGTGTAATGGAATGCTAAATATACTCACACTCAAGCTTAAAATGTAAAATTTAATGCATACCAGAGTATGATAAAATAATTTCTTTAATTGATATCGTACCAAGATTTGTCGAACGATGAAGGAATGGGGTGTGGTGACGAATTTTGGAACCAATATCCAATAGGACCCACATATTCGTGGTTCTCCAACTTGTAAATTTCTTCCACAAATTGATGCTTGTTCTATGCACATTGACAGGGATGGTTAAGGGAAATTCCAGGGCTTTTCTCTTGATATTTTGCATGAGTTTCAACAAAAATTTTCAAACAAATTCCAACCCTATATTTCTCCTCTAATGGCTCATGGATTACAGTTTCTTCCTAAGGTAAGTGTTGTGTGGTAATAGGGGAATTTTATGAATTCACTCCTCTCCCCTCTCTAAAATATATGACATTACAGTCTATATTGGAGTGAATAAGAAAAATAGGTGTATTAAATTGTTGTGCAACTTTATTTTTCAAACTAATATTTCCTTACACAAATGGGTGGGACCTTAGATAAGGATATCATGGTGGGGCATTGGACATGAATTGAAATTTTTGTGTCTTAGGTAAATGATTTTCATGGGGAATTTCTCTAGAGAGGAGTCTCCAAACCATCCTTGAGGCTGCAAGAAATATATCTGGCTAGAGGGAGAGGTCCATTGTGGCCATAAGGTGGGGTATTCTATTAGAGGAGGGCTATAAGTATTCCATGGAACTGTAGTGTTATATATGTGTCGAGGAACTTTTCGCGAACAATAAATGTTAGTCCAACTATTAAAAGACGTTGAGTTTTAAGTCATACCTGATGGTAAATTTATTTCCTTACTTGATTCCTTAAATAATTTTTTTAACCCTAGCAACGATGGGAAATTTATCGAAATATACTCCTTGCAATTCTTTTGTTCTTCCTACGAATAATCCAATTGTAAATTTAGAGAGGCTTTTGTAGCAGATTTCAAAAATTGAGAGGAAATTTTTCGAGAATTCTTACAAGTCTTGGAAATTCCTCTTTAATTCCTAATGCATAATTCACAAAAATAATCAAATGGTAAATTAAAAATATCACATGCTTCTATCAAATTTAAAGGTTTTAAAAATTGATATTTGATTCCTTCAAGTAGGAGTGTTTTCAAGGTCTCTTTTTCCAAATTTGTATGTTTGGATTTTTTAAATTTGTATTGAAATTGCTCCCCATAGTCATAAAAAATTTCATCTTCCCCTTGTATCATTCCAAAAATATCTTCATTTTCCTCATAATAGGATTGATATTTTTCAAGAATACATTATTCGTGTCTTCCCATCTTTGAATGGAGTTACCTCCAAGGCTTATGAACCATCAGAGAGTTTCTCCTTTAAGAGTAAGAGGAAACACTTGTAACCTTTTAGAATTAGTAGAATAACCATATCCTATAAAAATTACTTCAAACACAAATAAGAATGTATATAGGTCTTCATTTTCCAAAACATGAAATTTTGGGAGAAGAGATGGGGGAATACTATGCATTTGTACCACTCCTCCCCGATATTTGATAGGGAATTCAAAGGTAATGATGTGTGTCATTTTTTCCTAAAATAGAAGGGGTTCTCCATGTAATACCTCTTTGACTCCGTCAAACATTTTTTCCAACTAGTTAGTGAAATAGGTGCATTGGATGATTGATATTAGCCTCAAACTCCTTATTGAAAAATGCCTTGAAATACCATTTTTTTATTCTCAACAAGATAACAGGTGTATCGTGTGAGAATATATATATGTGTGTGTGTGTGTGGGGGGGGGTGTATATATATATATATATATATATATATATATATATATATATATAGTGGGGAGGAGGGTTCTTACATCACCCTAAAAATGAAACCAAAATATGTAGAAAAGAAACAAAAAATCAGAAGAAAAACTAGGTAAAGAGCAAGCCAAACTTTAGTGGGTTAGCAAAGTCAATCCCCTAAGAACCTCCTCGAAAATGGCACCAAAATTTTGGGTGTAGTATATGGTATATTGATGGAATGAAATTATATATATATATATATATATATATATATATATATATATATATATATATATATAGTGGGGAGGAGGGTTCTTACATCACCCTAAAAATGAAACCAAAATATGTAGAAAAGAATAAAAAATCAGAAGAAAAACTAGGTAAAGAGCAAGCCAAAATTTAGTGGGTTACCAAAGTCAATCCCCTAAGAACCTCCTCGGAAATGGCACCAAAATTTTGGGTTTAGTATATGGTATATTGATGGAACAAAATTTAATTTCAATACGATGTCCTTGGACTTTGATTCACAACATTGGAAATGATGGAGAGGGACTTTAGCAACGTGCAAATCAAAACCCTATCTTGTTCTGAAACTGTTCACACCTTCTGATTCCTAAACTAGTCAATATCCTATTAAAAACTTGCACTCAAAAGAAATCCTTAGAGATAAATTCATAAGAAATAGTCCCGCAAAAGCATTCCTTAAAGTAGAAACTGCATTAGCATTCTTCTAAATCAAAAAAGAAACAACAATACATAAAATCTCAATTCAATTCCTACACTAGATTTGGCAATATTTATTAAATATAAAATAAATAAGTAATCAACTAGAATTTTGTTCAATTAGCTCTTTTAAAAATTAATTAAAAAGAACTTGAACACTTATTTAACTAACCAAGGGACTGTAAGGAATCGATGTCGATTGGTTCCGAAAAAATAATCCCAATAAGAACCACACAGATTATTGTACTACTTTCAAAGTCCAAACAAGAATCATAGAGACTCCTGCACTAAAGCAAGAATAATGGAGGTTCTTGCACTAAACTGTACACCACTTCTCTATGTGCTTTTAAAAATAAAATGTTTTACTCTTAGTTCTTTAACCAAATAATATTACATAAAAGAAAAATCATTCTCAGTTCTACTTCTCCAAATTATAAAATGTTGCGAACCAAAGGTCTGAAGTTGTATTTTCAGTTGATAAGAAATATTTTCAAGAAGGAAATGAAACCAATCTCAAAATAAATTCCATGTTTTGAAATACTAACAACAAGATACCAATCCAATCTCTAGAAAACTTTCCTGTACTAATCCACTTAGAATACCATGAGAACTTGTTCCACGTACAAACCAGTCAAACAAATCAAGCTCATAAATCCAAGAAATGTAATTGATCAGGATTGATGATCAATGACAATGTATTATTTAACTCCTTGAAAATCAATCGATTTCTAATGGCTATGTTGTACAATCATTGATTAAAATATGAATTTGTAACTTTAAACGAAGAAACCATGGTTACAAAAATAAAAAAACCTTAGGAAAGATTAGAGGAATCGAAATCAACCTTTCTACTGACCATCAATTAAAAAATTTCATAAACATATGTCGTAGTTATTGTGTATGACTAGAATCATTACCAAAAGGTGTAGGTTTTTATGACTTTGGTACTAATTCATTCATACCTTGTATCATGATACCTTGGAAAGAAAATGCAGTATCCTCAACATTTTAGATCTAAAATAGTTTAAAAGTTCCATGGAGGCTACTATTAAACATTGATATTAGATCTATATATGAAGCCTTCAAGTTGAAGCCACCAATAAAAGTACTACTGTCACCAATTCATATAAGAAAAGTGAACATTCCAAAGGTATGATACTCGTGCAAACCAACCCACATGGAAATCAAATAAGGGGTTTTAGAGAAATGAGTTTTTTCATATGTAAATATAAAATCACAACCAACATTAAGAATTTTGAATGTATAGATACTAGTGACTAGAAATATAAACCCAAATTAAAACATCACTCTCAGATCTAGGCTATAAGCATTCCCGTATCAAAATACAATACAAGTCTTCAAATATGAAGAAAGTAGAAAAGGAATTGAATCATATCTCTTTAAAATGAACAAAATACAATATTTGACTCTAAATCCCAAGCCACACAATACTATTTAACAAAGGTGTGACAATTTCTATTGGTTGGGCCCAAACCAACCAACTTGCACCCTCCTTAAAAAGAAGTTAAAATACACAACATATAAAATGTAGCAATGACAAAAAGAGAACTTGGATTTTTTTTTATTAAGAAAATATTAGTCCTTGGTACATCTTGAGCTCAATAATTCAGATCAATATATTTGAAGAGGACTAACCACCAAATCTTAATCCAATAGAATAAGGACATGGAATGGCTTGTTGTCCTGTAACATAACTATGTTTTTATAATTTTCTTATATTACAAATTTGGATTTGGACAAGCCAATCTGTTACAAAGAATATGAAGACTCGAATCCTAGTAATTTTCCATCAAGGGGAGACTAGTACAACCATTTTTGAATCAGGAAAATGCATATCTGATATGAATTTTGAAAATTTGGGCATAATTTTAGAACTTTGGAAAATATTTTTTTTCATAAATTTTCCTCAAAGAACACTTCATATCTCTCAAATGGTGGTGAATTTTTGAAAACCTCCCAATTTTAACTCAAGTTCTTATACTAGGAACAAAACCCACATTCAATAATTTTCAGATTCACTTTCATCTACACACAAATCTAGGAGAAATTTGGAAGTTTGAAAACTATTGCGAATTTGGGGTTGGAATATTAATTAATTTCTAAAAATCCATACTTACAACTTCGTTTCATTCTAATCCATGTAGAGGTGTCCAAACATTATTTTAGAAAAAAATCGTCTTCGTTTCCCCCGAAAGTGTGTAAATCTATCAAAGCCCCAAATTGGTGCAGACACAACACTTAATTTAGGAAGTGTTGTTGGTGTAGGCACATGCCAAAACTTGGTGAAATTATAAATCACTATTGGTACATGTATATAAAAAAAAATTGACTAATTTTTAGACCTTCATAGACATAGATTATCATCAATAAAAATTTTAATATTAAATCTGGTTAAAACAAGGGAAATGTGGTAAGTGGTGAATATTTATCTTATAGTACCCAAGAATACACAAAATGATGACATTAGCCATAAAAAACTAACAAAAGCATGAGGTATTTCAGAGAAAAAGCTGGTATAAAGCTAGAAAAAACAAAGGCCTAACATAGTTCACATGCATTAAGTAAATATAATTCAGTTATAAAATGGTGAATACATTTTCAGGGGTCAAATTTTATTTATAAATGAAAAAATGATTACAACATCACAATTGTATTTCCTTAATGAAATCTATTTCTATATGCACCCCATATTTATATTATCAGCATCTAATGCAAAGTATGCATACCATATAATAATTCTCCATGCCAAGATTTAAAATAGACTTAGCATAAAATTTCAAGATGTGCTAATGCATACCATGAATTTAAAGACGACCATCAAAGTGCTGTGAAGCTGGTTCAATGCTTGTTGTATTAGATGCACCGGATGGATGCGTTATCGGAGCATTGAGAGGGCACCAATTTACCTCAAGCCTTCGAAAGTGTGAGGAATTTTAGTGAATTGGATGATGGAAATTGATTGATCTGTTTCTGAATCACATGAGTTTAGCAGGATTTTTTCTTCAGGATAGGCCTACCTTTTCTATTCGTCATGGGGTTCAGGAAATTCAGAAATAATATAAAGGGTGGTAAACATGACATGTTGTTGATAGTAGTAGGTAAGACAATTTTACAGTAGGCATATAAAGGGTAATATAAATGCTCTAAGTTCCCACCGCAAGCCCTGCCAATCTAAGTAGTAAGCAATTCCATTACTAGCACCCATTAATCTTATCTAGTAATAATGTATGTTATGTAGATTACCAAGCTTATTCCAATATGATTACTGAACCAGTATGATTGCAATGGTTTCAAGCTTGAACACTTTTCTAGATGTGTACAACCTATTGACATAACTAGAACCATAATATTTGACATAATTACTGATATTCATGGTTCCAAGTTAGATCCACTATGTTGAAGAGTATCAATATTATGGTAATATAAGCCGCTTACATCTACCAAAAAGAGAACGATGATCACAATAAACTATCTATCTATCTATATCTGTCTCTCTAGCTATCTCTATATCTCTATATTAGTGTGGGATTGTTTGCATGATTTTGGCCAGATAATAAGAGAATGGGTTCAGTTATAACATAAGTAATAAGAAGTCCTAGTGTATGTGGGTGGCTAGCTTATCGACCAAAAAATGACCAAATTTGTAAATGAAGCCCTAATATGGACCAACAAAGCAATGTAAGCAGGAATATCTACCAATTATCTATCCTATGGACCAGCTAATTTAGCTTATCAAACAAATATGGACAAAGCTATGTATGCAGGAAGATAGACCAACTAAGATCTGTCAATAATATTGTATATAGGCCAAGGCGTTCAGGATCGATATGTCGAACACGAGGGGGGAAATCCCAAACATGCCAGGCCTGGCATCTTGAAAATCTCTAGCCGACTCTCTAACATCCCTACTTAGAAGGCAGACATGAATGAATATCTTAACCAGATAGTGGAGGATTATAATTACATGGACAAGCCCTTATAGTAGTTTAGATGCCACCCCCATACTGCCATTTGTTTCAACAAGGTCAGTTATCCCCTACTTAGCCCCCATACGCCCACGTTCCTTACTGAAATTAACAATCCCAATAGGCTACGTGGGAACTATATATATCATATTTATATGCTCACTTTCCTTACTACAATTCCCATCTCTTTTATCGAATCGACCAAGTTCACAGAGGAAGGAGAACTTGACAGGCCAGGCCCACAATCTCTATCATCCTTATCCCCCTCTCTTTTTGTAATTTACCACTATTATACTCTTATTTAAGATTCATTGATGGTGTTGGAATTACTTCCAACCACCTCCATGGATAAGAAGTGGCAGCAATCCACACAGAATTGAATTCTTTATACAGGAAGGACAAGCAGAAGGATTTCAAATCGGAGGCGTTTCACGCAAAAGATCAAAACTGAGTACCCAACCCATTCCATGCATTTAATTTCCTTTCCACATTGACTTACCATTTTTCCGTAGGTGCAACCCGTAACTTTTATTTTTTACCTCTTAAGCCTTTTGGTTGAATGTTATTTCCCTGCCGATGCGATATCGACGAGACACACACTTACCTCCACCGCATTTGCAAAACTAGTGAAATCCTTTATATTCCGCCATTTCCTTCATTTTATGGATTTCACACTTACTGCACCTTTTCGCATTGCTTCCCACAATTCTCAAGTTTTAATATTTCACCTTGAGCCTTCACCAAATGTAAAATCTCCACTGATGCGATCCAACAAGACCCACCTCAAACCCTTACCGCGCTTACCACCGCTTTAGCGCCTGCAACCCGCACTTCACAAGTTTTTTTTTTAACCTATTTCCACCGCCCACGGCCCCCACTTCGTAATGTTTATAACTTTCCTATTTAAGTGCCCACAAGATGGTTTATGTTATTTTCGATGTAATCCCAAAGGGGTCACGTGTCGAGCTCAACAGCATAGTTCATATCGACACCCGCAAATCTTAGGAGTTTGTGGATTAAGTGCCCACAGGTTATTATGTTTTGGATCAAATGCAATGTGCCATGTCACATCGCATGTCGCAAAACTTAAGTTTTTTCCCATAAACACAAATGTTAAAGTTAATATTATCGATATGCGATCTGTGATGAAGCGAAAGACACGATGTGTTTTTCGAAAATAGAACCAATAGCATTTCAGGTCTGTTATTATGTGTGTTTGTACAAAATATCAGAGTGGAGGAAGATTTTGCTATTGAATTTCCGATTCTCGCATTGAATTGCTTTGAATGTTCAGGCTCCAGCCAATTTTTTATAAACTATGTAATTTCCATATGCTTCCGATTTGAATAGAAAAATGAATTTCGCTCCTATTGTTCTTGCGCTCTGTCTCTTTGTGAATTTTAATTTCCAGAGTAATTTTTCATTCTCTGCGTTTTCAGGGGAATGCATTCCTCTTTGTATTGTTTGTTCATTATTTCCAACATGATATGGGAGCAGGTCTAGGCTTTCAGTCAAAGAACGATTCTTTACTAAAAAAGTTGCAATATTGTTTTTGTAGGAGCAAAGTCTCTGGTAGAGAGAAATATTTTACAACAGTAGGAAAGTTTTTGTTACACAATCTAGATGGAAGCACCAAACACAAGCATGAATAATCCCAAACTACCATAGTTCAATGGCAAGAATTATCATTATTGGACCATTACAATGAAGGCCCTGTTTTCTTCACAAAATATTTGGGAGCTGGTGGATAATGGTTTCCAAGAACCAGCAGATGCAGCAGCACGTAATGCTTTGACACAAGCACAAAGAGATTTGTTGAGAGAAAATAGGAAGAAGGACTCCAAAGTCATCTTCTATATCTTTCAAGCAATACATGAGAGTATTTTCCCAAGGATTTCATTAGTAGCAAAGTCTAAGGAGGCATGGGATTCTCTCCAGACATCCTACCAAGATATGGCAAAGGTGAAGACAACAAAAATTCAAATGCTGAGGAGAGATTTTGAAACTCTCTGTATGAAAGAGTTTGATAACATAGACTCATTCTCCACACATGTGATTTGGTTGGTTACCCAAATCAGGTCTCATGGAGAGACACTTGACGAAAGGAGAATAGTGGAGAAAATATTAAGAAGCCTACCATCAAGGTTTGGTGCCATAGTAATGGCCATAGAAGAGACAAAGGATCTCTTACAATTTTCAGTTGATTAGCTCCATGCATCACTGATGTGTCATGATCATAGAATGATTAGAGCAACGAAATACTCATTGGAGAATGCATTCAAGACACAAATTTCTTTTGGTCAAGGTAGAGGTCAAGGAAGATCAAACTACCGAGGAAGAAAAAGGTGGAAGAAGCAGCCCTGTAAGCACAAGTCAAAGGAGCAGCAAGCAGAATCCAAGCGAAGGCTGAAGCCATAATCAAGCACAAGGATAGAGCTATGATAAATGTCAAGTCCAATGTAATTATTGCAAAAAGTATGGGAATTATGCCAATGAATTTAGAAAGAAGCGAAATGACATGGGTAATAAACCTAGTGTAAATTTTACAAAAGAAAATTAGAACCATGGTAGTGTGCTTTTAACTTTTAATGTAGCACAAGAAAAACAAGAATATATATGGTTCTTAGATTCAGGTTGTAGTAACCATATTACTGGAAGCATAGCAATGTTTTCCAATCTATATGAGAATATAAAATCTGAAGTTACAAAGGGGACTAATAGCAAATTCTCTGTCATGGGGAATGGAAGAGTAAAAATGCTGACAAAGAAGGGAGAGAAGAATTTTGTGCCAGATGTCTATTATGTACCCGGCCTGAAATGTAACCTTCTAAGCATTGGACAACTCGTGAATAAGGGCTACAATGTGTTTTTTAAGAATGATGTGTGCACAATCATGGATATACCTCCAAGTAGACAGGTCATTTCAAAATTGCATATGACAAGCAATAGGATGTTTCTTCTAAAGATCAGAGTAGACTTGAAGGAAGGAGGTGTTGCAGCAGAAGTCACACAAGAGGTATTTCAAGAGGAAGAAAAATAATTCTCAATTCTACTTCTCCAAATTATAAAATGCTACAAACCAAATTTCTGAAGTTGTACTTTCAATCGATAAGAAATATTTTCAAGAAATAAATGAAACCAATCTCAAAATAAATTCCATGTCTTGAAATAATAACAACAAGATACCAATCCAATCTCTTGTAAACTAACCTGTACTAATCCAATTAGAATACCATGATAACTTGTTCTACGCACAAACTAGTCAAACAAATCAAGCTCATAAATCCAAGAAATGTAATTGATCACGATTGCTTATCAATGAAATTGTATTATATAACTCCTTGAAAATCGATCGATTTCAAATGGTTATGTTGTACAAGTAATGATTAAAATATGAATTTGTAACTTTAAACGAAGAAACCATGGTTATAACAATCAACAAAACTTAGGAAAGAATAGAGGAATTAGAATCAATCTTTCTACCGACCACCAATTCAAAAATTTCATAAACATATGTTGTAGTTATTGTGTATGAATGGAATCATTTCCAAAAGGTGTAGGTTTTGATGACTTTGGTACTAATTCATTCATACCTTGTATCATGATACCTTGGAAAGAAAATGTAGTACCCTCAACACTTTCGATCTAAAATAGTATGAAAGTTCCATGGAGGCTGCTATTAAATGTTGATATTAGATCTATATACGAAGCCTTCAAGATGAAGCCACGAATAAAAGAACTACTGTCACCAAGTCATAGAAGAAAAATGACCATTCCAAAGGTAGGATACTCGTACAAAGAAACCCACATGGAAATTGAATAATGGTTTTTAAAGAAATCAGTTTTTCATATATAAATATCAAATCACAGCGAGCATTAGGAATTTTGAACTTATAGATACCAGTGACTAGAAATATAAACCCAAATTAAAATATCACTCTCACATCTAGGCTATAAGCATTCCCATATAATATAAGTCTTCAAATATGAACAAAGTAGAAAACAAATTGTATCATATCTCTTGAAAATTCCCAAAATACAATATTTCACTCTAAATTGCAAGCCACACAATACTATCTAATAGAGGCGTGACAAGCTAGATTGATTGGGCGCAAACCAACCAACTTGCACCCTCCTTAATAAGAAGTTAAAATACACAACAGAGAAAATGTAGCAATGATAAAAAAAGAACCTCAAATTTTTTTTATTAAGAAAATCTCAGTCCTTGGTACATCTTAAGCTCAATAATTCAGATCAAGTTGGTCGAAGGGGAATAACCACCAAATCTCAATCCAATAGAATAAGGACATAGCTATGTTTTTATAATTTTATTATATTACAAATTTGGATTTGGACAAGCCAATACGTTACAAAGAAGATGAATATTCTAATCCTAGTAATTTTCCATCAAGGGGAGACTAGTAGAACCATTAAAGAATCAAGAAAATGGATACCTGATATGAATTTTGCAAATTTGGGCATAATTTTAGAATTATGGAAAATATTGTTTTTTCATAAATTTTTGTCAAAGAACTCTTCATATCTCTCAAATGGTGGTGAATTTTTGAAAACTTCCCTTGTTTAACTCAATTTCTTATACTAGGAACAAAACCCACGTTCCATAATTTTCAGATTCACTTTCATCTACACACAAATCTAGGAGAAATTTGGCAGTTTGAAAAATATTGCGAATTTGGGGTTGTAATATTAATTAATTTCTAAAAATCCATAATTACAAATTGGTTTCATTCTAACTCACGTAGAGGTTTCCAAACATTATTTTATACAAAAATCATCTTTGTTTCCCATGAAAGTGTGCCAATCTATCAAATCCCCAAATTGGTGCAGGCACACCACTTAATGTAGGAAGTGTTGCTCTTGTAGGCACGGGCCAAAACTTGGTACACTTATAAATCACTATTGGTACATGTATATAAAATAAAATTGACCAAGTTTTATACTTGCATAGACACAGATTATCATCAATAACAATTTTAATATTAAATATGGTTAAAACAAGGGAAATGTGCTAAATGGTGAATATTTATCTTATAGTACCCAAGAATACACAAAATGATGACATTAACCACCACAGGCCTAACATAGTTCACATAGTTCACATGCATTAAGTAAATGTAATTCAGTTATAAAATGGTGAATACATTTTAAGTGATCAACTTTTATTTATAAATAAAAAAATGATTACAACATGACAATTGTATTGCCCTAATGAAATCTATTTCCATATGCGCCCAAATTTATATTATTAGCATCTAATGCAAAGTGTGCATACTATATAATAATTCTCCATGCCAAGATTTAAAATAGACTTAGCATAAAATTTCAAGATGTGTTAATGCATACCATGAATTTCAAGACGACCATCAAAGCGGTGTGAAGTAGGTTCAATGCCTGCTATATCAGATGCACCAAATGGATGCATTATCGAGGCATTGAGAAAGTGCCATTTTACCTCAAGCCTTTAGAAGTGTGAGGTATTTTAGTGAATTGGATGATGGAAATTGATTGATTGGTTTCTGAATCACTCGAGTTCATCATGCTTTTTTGTTCACGATAGGCCTACCTTTTCTATTCGTGGCGAGGTTCAAGTAAGTCAGCAATAATATAAAGGGTGGTAAACATGACAGGTTGTTCATAGCAATAGATAAGACAGTATTACAGCAGGCATATAAAGGGTAATATAAATTCTCTAAGTTCCCACTGCAAGCCCTTCCAATCTAAGTAGTAAGCAGTTCCATTACTAGCACCCATTAAGCTTATCTAGTAATAACATATGTTATGTCAATTACTAAGATTATTCCAATATGATTACTAAACTAGTATGATTGCAATGGTTTCAAGCTTGAACACTTGGCTAGATGTGTACAAATTGTTAACGTAATTAGAACCATAGTATTTGACATAGTTACTAATATTCATGGTTCCAAGTTAGATCTGATATGTTGAAAAGTATGAATATTATGGTAATATAAGTAGCTTACATCTTCCAAGAAGAGAACGATTATCACAATAAGCTATCTACCTATCTATCTCTGTCTCTCTGGCTGTCTCTAGATCTCTCTATCAATGTGGGAGTGTCTGCATGCTTTTGCTAGATAATAAGAATGTGTTTAGTTATAACATAAGTAATAATAAGTCCTAATGTGTGTGGGTAGCCAGTTTATTGACCAAAAAACAAACAAATTTGTAAATGAAGCCCTAATCTAGACCAACAAAGCAATGTAAGCAGGAATATCTACCAACTATCTATCCTATGGACCAAATAATTTAGATTATCGATCAACTTTGGACCAAGTTCTGTAAGTAGGAATATAGACCAAATAAGCTCTATCAATAATATTGTATATGTGCCAAGGCATTCAGGACCAATGTGCTGAACGTGAGGGGGGAAATCCAAAACATGCCATGCCTTGAAGCTTGAAAATATCCAGCCGAATCTCTTCCGTCCCTACTTAGCAAGCGTGCGTGAATGCTTGTCTTAACTAGATAATGGAGGATTAGAATGACCCAGACAAGCCCTTCTAGTAGTTTAGACGCCACCCGCATACTGCCCTTTATTTCAACAAGGTCATTTATCCCTTGCTTAGCCCCCATACACCCAATTTAGTTATTGAAATTACCAGTCCCAATAGGCCACATGAGCACTATCTATATCGTATTTAGATGCCCACTTTCCTTACTTAAACTCTCATCTGTCTGATAGAATGGACCAGGTTCACATAGGAAGGAGAAATGGATAGGCTAGGCCCACACTCTATATCATCCTTCTCCCCCTCTATTTTTGTATTTTACCACTATTATACTCTTATTTATGATTCATTGATAGTGTTGGAATTACTCCCAACCACCGCTATGAATAAGAAGTGGCAAAAGCCCACACTGAATTTAATTCTTTATGGAGGAAGGAAATGCTGCAGGATTTCAAATCAGAGGTGTTTCACACAAAAGGTCAAAACAAAGTACTCAGTCCATTCCCTGCATTTAATTTCCTTTCTACGTTGACTTACCATTTTCCCGCACGTGCAGCCTACAACTTTTCTTTTTTACCCCTTAAGCCTTTTGGCTGAATGCTATTTCCTCGCTGATGCGATATTGACGGGACACACACTTACCTCTAATGCATTTGCAAAACCCATGAAATCCTTTATATTCTGTCATTTCCTTTGTTTTATGGAGTTTTCACTTACCGCACCTTTTCACATTGCCACCCACAATTCACAAGTTTTAAGCTTTAAGCTTAAGCCTTCACCAAATTTTTAATCTTCGCCGATGCGATCCAACGAGACCCACCTCAACTCTTTACTGCACATATCACTGCTTTAGCGCCCGCAACCCACACTTCACAAGTTTTTTTGTTTTAACCTTTTTCTGCCGCTTGAAGCCCGCACTTCGCAATGTTTATAACTTACCTATTTAAGAACCCACAATATGTTTTATGTTATTTGCAATGTGATCACAAAGGGGTCACGTGTGAAGCTCAACAGGATAGCGCATATAAGTTCCCACAAATCTCAGGAGTTAGTGGATTAAGTACCCACAGGTTATTATGTTTTGTATGCGATGCGATGTGATACGTCACATCGCATACCGAAAAACTTAAGCTTTTTCCCGTAAGTGAAAATGTTAAAAGTTAATATCGCCGATATGAAATC
Organism: Pinus albicaulis; assembly: GCA_034641835.2. NCBI lineage: Eukaryota > Viridiplantae > Streptophyta > Pinopsida > Pinales > Pinaceae > Pinus > Pinus albicaulis. Next base: position 638,756,710 of record CM076575.1, on the reverse strand, counting down.
TACGATAAAGTGCCAGATGCGATGAATTTTTCGAAAGCGGAACCCATAGCATTTCAAGTCTGTTGTTATGTGTGTTTTTACACTTTTTCATGTAGAAAAAACATATCAGAGTGGGGGACGATTTTTCTGCTGAACGTCTGATTCCCGCTCTTTGAATGTTCAAGCTCTAACCAATTTGGTATAAACTATGTAATTTCCATATGTTTTTTGAGTTGCATAGAAATAGGAATTTCGCTTGTGTCGCTCTTGCACTCTGTCTGTCTGTGAATTCTAATTTCTGGAATAATTTTGCATTCTCTGTGTTGTTAGGGGAATGCATTACTCTGTGTATTGTTTGTTGATTATTTCCAGCATGGTAACGTAGAAGGTCTAGGCTCTCAGTTAAAGAATGAGTCTTTACTAAAGAAGTTGTAAGATTGTTTTTGTAGAAGTGGAAGTCTCCAGCAGAGAGAAATATTTTATAGCGGTAGGAAATTTTTTGTTACACAGTCGAGATGGAAGCAGCAGGCACAAGCCTAAAAAATCCCCAACTACCACAGTTCAACGGGACGACTTGTGATTATTGTGGCATTAAAATGAGGGCCCTATTTGCTTCAAAAGATATTTGGGAGCTGTTGGATAATGGTTTCCAAGACCCAGCAGATGTAGCAACAAATCAAACCATGCATTTCTTGTAGTATAGAAAAGCCACCCCAAAGAAAATTGGGTATGTATCAACCTCTTCCTATACACACTAGATTATGGTAACACCTCTCTATGGATTCCATTAGTGGACTATCGATGATAAGAAGGAAGCATGATACAATCATGGTTTTTATAAATATATTCTCAAATATGGAAGTCATTGTAGCATGTCAAAAGGCCATTTCTACCACTGAATAATACGCTGGTAGGATGAAGTGTTGGCTTCCATTTTCTATTGGGGCTCATGAACATCAAACACATTTAAAGTAAAATCTCAAATGGAGTATCATGTACCACATTAATTGGAACACAATCAAGAACGCATTTACAACAAACGGGGAAATATTTGTAGTACATTCAAGAATCCCATCTCTTTAAATGACGACCTTGAACTATCTTTGACGACGTGCTTAATATATCCGATAGCACAAGATACTTTAGGCATGACCAAATATCTCTATAATAATAATCTATTTTCTTTAGTTCTCACTAATGCATTAACTAATGGTGCATGGTTGCAAACTTTGATGGACAAATTATCTATCTTCTTTAGTTCTCACTATTGCATTAACTAATGGTGCATGTTTGAAAACTTTCATGGAAACATTATGGGAGTGGAACCATGTGAGAAGTAATGGAAATGGAGCATACTACTAATTATTTTCCAATAATCATTCCTTATGTTATGTGGCAGTGTTTCACTAACTAAAGTAGCTTTGCAAAAGTTTCCTCCATAATTTATGCAGCTAACCATTCCAACTTTAAGAGAGGTGTCACAGGACTAGGGATTAATATTTCTCATGAATATTTTTGTTGTTATTTATTCATAACATACGGAAGTTTTCTAACTGAGTCTTGGTGGAAACTATTCTGATTACATTAAAACCATTTAAGTCAAAAAATTTTTTATTCTTATTAAAATTATTACTTAGGGATATTATAATATTGAAATCATTTTTCAAAATCTTGGAAGAGTTTCCATTTAAAGTAATTTTGGCTTAAAACAAAGAAATTTCATAAAGTTCTTCATTGGAAAAATATTTTCATTAGTGATGATACGAACAAGACTTAGAAAATTTAATAAAAAATAGACAATGAAAACATGATATGGCTTATCAGAATAAATAAAGCAAGTCACTTTACTAGAGCTTTTAGAAATGATTTTAGTGCTAATTGTCCTGCAATAAGATGAACACTACCAAATTGGTTTCCGAGAGCTTTTATAAACCAATTCAAAGGCAACAAGCCTACACATAATTCATGGGAGGCCATGAGTCATCTAAATAATGAATTTAAATCAAGGTTCGGAAAGCACATTTAACTGCTATATATTTTAATAGCATTCATTAACCACTAATTGTCATCAATCTTGAAAGTAATTATTTTCTTGATCTCCAACCAGAAAACATTGTTCCAAAATCGGTTATTTTAAACGATATTTTTTTTTATTAAATTCATACTCAAAACAGTCCAATTCATAGGATTGAATTTTATGATAGTCCAATTTATCAGTTACTTTAATTTTTTTTTTAATTGAATTCATAATCAGGATAGTCCAATTCATAGGATTGCATTTTATGATAGTCTAATTTATAGAATTGCATTTCATGTTGTGTTTGGCATACTTTAAAGAAATGCCAACATAATATTTTATTAATATCATAATTCTCATTCTATTTTAATTTATGTAATGATAGAGTGACACTTCAACATTTCTTTTATTGCAATAGTATGATTAAATAAAGCCTTCCAATAAATAAAATGATTTTTGGCATTTATTTCGTGAATGAATGTGTATTCACAACATCTACCATATTATCTTGTTTTTCTAACCCCAATGTTTTACAATCAAAATAGAGTGACTGAACCTTGGTATTGACATTCCTTGAATACTAAGTGAATTATTAATTTCAAATTTGTAAATTAAATTCTTGATATGGAATATTAAATGAAGTTTGTTTTTAATATGTGTGAGTAAGAAGTGTTGTATGGAAGAAACTTAATTTTTGTTTTACAATGTTCCACATTTAAGCTTACATTCTCCTACCACACATTTTCACTAAGCATAATCCTACAAATGGATGTGAAATCGATATTCTTGAATGGATTGTTGAAAAGGAGGTATATGTTGAAAAACCTCCTGGCTATGAGATAGAAGGCCAAGAACACAAAGTTTGTAAGTTGAAGAAATCTCTTTATGGGCTGAAGCAAGCACCAAGAGCATGGTACAAAAGGATTAATGCTTACCTGATAGAAAATGGGTTTGACAAGTCTGATGGTGAACCCACAGTCTACATCAAAGAGAATGACAGAAAAACTATTATTCTTGTTTTATATGTAGATGATTTGATTTTCATAAGCAATGATGTTTCTCTCATTGCTCATTTTAAAGAAGTCATGAAGAGTGAATTTGAAATGAATGAATTGGGTTTATTGAGATATTTTTTGGGCATAGAAGTAAAGAAAAATGAAAAGGGAATTTTTATTTCCCAAGAAAAGTATGTTGAAGAAGTTTTAAAGAGGTTCAATATGTAGAACATCAAAGCATCAAAAACTCCAACTGTCATGGGGTTGAAGTTGAGAAAGGAATATTGCAGCAAGAATGTAGATCTGAAATAGTACAAGAGCATGGTTGGATGTCTAAAGTACTTTAATGCAACTAGGCCTGATATAATGTATGCAATAAGTTTGATATCCATATTCAAGGAGACACCCAAGGAGAGACATTGGTAAGCAGGCAATAGAATATTGAGGTATGTGAATGGAAAAAAGGAGTATGGTGTTCTATACTCCACATCTGATAACTTTAAGTTGATTGGATACACTAATATTGATTTGGATGGAAGTGTAGATGACACAAAGAGCACATCAGGGTATGTCTTTAATTTTGGATCGGGAGCCATTTCATGGGCTTCCAAGAAGCAGCCAATAGTTTCATTATCAACAACAGAAGCTGAATATGTAGAAGCAATAACAACAACATGCCAAGTGGTACGGATGAGAAGGATGCTGAGAGATTTATGTCATGAGCAAGACAAAGGAACCGCAATTTATTGTGATAATAACTCAACAATTGCATTTGTTAAATAATTTTGTTTTCCACAAGAGAACAAATCATATAGATGCAAAGTACCATTTTATAAGAGAACTAGTTAACAATGGTGAAATTTTTTTGCAACATTGTAGGTCAGAGGAACAGTTTGTTGATATCCTCACAAATCCATTGGGGCAGAAGAGTTTTTTTTATCTCAGATAGTGTCTTGGAATGATTGATGGCGGTAGTTGTGATTAAGGGGGAGTGTTCAAATTACTCTCAACCAACGCCATGAATAAGAAGTGGAAGCAACCCACACTGAATTGAATTCTTTATGCAGGAAGGAAAAGAAGCAATATTTCAAATAGGAGGCATTTCACGCAAAAGGTCAAAACAGAGTACCTGACCCATTCCCTACATTTAATTTCCTTTCCACGTTGACTTACCATTTTCCCGCAGGCACAGCCCGCAACTTTCCTTGTTTACCCCTTAAGCCTTTTGGCTGAATGTTATTTCCCCAGCGATGCAGTATCGGTGGGACCCACACTTACCTCCACTGCATTTGAAAAACCTGTGAAGTCATTTATATTCCGCCATTTCCTTTGTTTTATGGACTTCTAACTTATCACACCTTTTCACATCACCCTACCTTTTCACATCACCGCTCGCACTTCGCAAGTTTTAAGCTTTAAACATAAGCCCTCACCAAATGTTAAATATCTGCCGATGTGATCCGGCAGGACCCACCTCAAACCTTTACCGCAATTACCATCACTTTAGCTCCCACAACCTTCACTTCGTAAGTTTTCTGTTTTAACATTTTTCCGCCACCGGTAGCCCACACTTTGCAATTTTTATAACTTACTTGTTTAAGTTCCCATAAGATGATTTATGTTATTTGATATGCGATCAAAAAGAGGGCACGTGTCAATCTCATTTAGGTTTTGGATGTGATGCAATGTGCCACATCACATCGCACATCGAAAGACTTAAGTTTTTTCCCATAAGCATAAATGCTAAAAGTTAAGGTCGCTAATCTGCGATTTACGATGAAGCGCCAGACGTGATGTGTTTTTTTCAAGTGGAACCAATAGCATTTCAGGTTGGTTGTTATGTGTGTTCATACGCTATTTCGTTTACAAACATCAGATCAGAGAGGAGGATGATTTTGCTGTTGAACGTCCAATTCCCCCATTGAATTTCTTTGAATGTTCAGGCTCCGAACAATTTTGTATAAACTATGTAATTTCCATATGTTTTCCAAGTTGAATAGAAAAAGGAATTTCACTCCTGTTTCTCTTGCACTCCGTGTCTGTGAATTTTAATTTCCATAATAGTTTTGCATTTTTTGTGTTGTCGGGGGAACACATTCCTCTATGTATTGTTTGTTGATTATACCAACAGATGGAAAGTTATCACATCACTTTCTTATGGAACATATGCGGGTGATGGGTTCTTTTGCCCTTGTCCCCCAAACCCAGCAAGAAAAGAACCTGATTATTCCTTACCAAATAGATAGTATCTCTAATGCTTCACTGTTTTTGGATGGGGTATGGAGCTGGTAGTGTTAGTGCTTAAGTTATAACACAACGAAATAACTGCTTACATTTTAGAACAATATTTCTCTTAGTCACATATGCATAAAGACGTAGCAAATCATATCAGACCATGCATTGCTTGTAGTATAGCAAAGCCACCCCAAAAAAAATTGGGTATGTATCAACCTCTTCCTATACACACTAGAATATGGTAACACCTCTCTATGGATTCCATTAGTGGAATATCGATGATAAGAAGGAAGCATGATACAATCATGGTTTTTATAAATAGATTCTCAAATATGGAAGTCATTGTAGCATGTCAAAAGGCCATTTCTACCACTGAAGTATACAAATGATTCTGTTTGGCTACATTTTGGACTTATAATCTATCATCTCAGGAAAATTTTTATCCCGAGAACGTGGTCATCGTGGAGATTATGTAATATCCACTAAAGATTTTAGAAAGTAATGGAGCCAATAGTAACATCTCTCATCATCTCATAAAACAATTATTTATAAACTCTAAGAATATTAAGCTTTACTCTGAGTCTATCCCTCTCTTACTTAGCCTGGGTATAATGTGTTATTGCCTTATATCTCTCTCTTTCAACAACTAGAAGTTAGGATGCCTAGCTCTGTACCTTGTCAATAAAATATAGAATACTACTATACAAGTAGGCCACCTCCTCAATGTTGACATTTATACTCTATACGCTTAGCCTTATAATGACCTTTAGACCCACTATAATCATCCATTGAACACCATTCATTTCAACCTAGTAAATTAATTAATGATATTTTTGTGATGTATTATCATGAAACTAATTTTTTTTTGTGCTAACTACCTAGCTCGTAAACATGCAGAAGAATTGGAATTCTATGAAAAAATATATAAACAGTCTTGGTCTCCTTTAAGAGGATAGTATGGAAAATAGATGCATCTTATTATGTTATTGGTAATTTTAATTTACACTAAACCACATTGATTTTATTCAAAGTTATATATGGACCAAAATATATTAGAGACAAGTTATAATATTTAATCATTAATGAGTAAATATTTATTAAATATTTGGCTTGGTTTCTTTTCAATTAAAAATTAATTTACCTAAAATAATTGTTGACTTTTTCTCAAAGAAATTGAGATAGTTGACTTGTTTTTGTCCACAAATAATCATGAAATATTCTAGCATAAATTGACATAATTAATTTAACATAGTTAACTTATCTTTCTACACAAAGAAGCATGAAATATTCTAAGATAAATTAACATAGTTAACTTATTTTTTTATGGACAAGAACCACACAATATTATCAAAGGAATTAACATAGTTAAATTATGTTTTTTACGCACAAGAAACATGCAATCCGAGGTGAACTCCTTAGATAAAATCAATTCCCATCAATCCTTTTTTATGCTCAGCTTAGATAGGTCGAATAATATGCTGGTAGGATGAAGTGTTGGCTTCCGGTTTCTGTTGGGGCTCATGAACAACAAACACATTTAAACTACAATCTCAAATGGAGTATCATGTACCACATTACTTGGAACACAATCAAGAATGCATTTACAACAAATGGGGAAATATTTGTAGTACATTCAAGAATCCCATCTCTTTAAATGAGAACCTTGAACTACCTTTGAAAATGTGCTTAATATATCCGATAGCACAAGATACTTTAGCGATGACAAAATATCTCTATAATAATAATCTATCTTCTTTAGTTCTCACTAATGCATTAACTAATGGTGCATGGTTGCAAACTTTCACGGAAAAATGATCTATCTTCTTTAGTTCTCACTATTGCATTAACTAATGGTGCGTGTTTGAAAACTTTCATGGACAAATTATTGGAGTGGAACCATGTGAGAAGCAATGGAAATGGAGCATACTTCTAATTATTTTCCAATAATCATTCCTTATGTTATGTGGAAGTGTTTCACTAACTAAAGTAGCTTTGCAAAAGTTTCCTCCATAATTTATGCAGCTAACCATTCTAACTTTAAGAGAGGTGTCATAGGATTGAGAGATGGAGCTAGATGAGGAGAGAGGGAGGGAAGAAGAAATACATAGAGAGCCAATAGTGGAGAGAGACAGGGAGTGACAAGGGAGAGATGAAGAGGGAGTGTGTATGTTTTTGGGTGACATAAAGAGACAAACAAGGAGATATGGAGAGAAGGGGGGAGAGAAGGAGAGAGAGAGGCATATGGTAACAAAGCTGGAATGTGAACTTAGAGAGAGAGGGGGGGGAGAGAAAGGAAGAGAGAGAGTGAAGAGAGGTAGGGAAAGAGATATGAATATGGAGAGGGAGAGAGGGGGAGGTAAGAATAAATACATAGAGGGTGAAAGGTGGAGAGAGAGAGAGAGAGAGGGAGTGATAAAGAAGATGGGGAGAGAGGGAGAAAGGGTAGCAGGAAGGAAGAGAGATAGAAGGAAGAGAGAGAGAGAGAGGGAGAGAGAGAGGGAGAGAGAGAGGAGAAGGAAGAGGGAGTGATAGATAGATATATAGATTGGAGAAAGAGAGTTTATGTTTTGGAGTTGTTATAGAGAGATAGAGTGAGAAATAGATATAGATGTAAGTTGAAGAGAAAAAAATATAGACAAAGAGAATGAGGGAGCGACAAGGAAATTGATAAATTTGGAATGAGAGAGAGTGTGTGTATTGTGGGGTGAGATAAAAAGAAAAAGAAGGAGAGATGGAGGGATATATAGATATATATGGGGGAGAGAGGGAAGAATATTTCTTGCATTAGATGCATTGATTTTAGTGTAGATGGTGATTTCTAATCCTATTTGATTTCTTGGACTAGATGAATTGATTTTGGTGTAGATGTTGATTTATAATGATATTTGATTACTTACACTAGATGGATTGATTTTAATGTAGATTATTTCTAATCCTATTTGATTTCTTGCACTAAATGCATTAATTTCAGTGTAGATGATGATTTCTAATCCTATTTGATTGATTTCACTAGATGCATTAATTTTAATGTAGATTTTGATTTTTTGTAATATTTGATTTCTTTCACTAGATGAATTGATTTCAATCTAGATTATTTTTAATCCTATTTGATTGCTTGCACTGAATGGATTGATTTCAATGTAGATGGTGATTTCTAATCCTATTTGATTGCTTTCTCTAAATGCCTTGATTTCAGTGTAGATCATTATTTCTAATCTTATTTGATTGTTTGCACTAGATGCATTAATTTCAATGTAGATGTTGATTTATAATTATATTTGATTGCTTGCACTAAATGCATTGATTTAAATGTAGATGATTTATAATCCTATTTGTTTCCTTGCACTAAATGCATTTATTTCAGTGTAGATGGTGATTTCTAATCCTATTTGATTGCATGCACTAGATGCATTGATTTCAGTGTAGATGTTGGTTTTAAATCCTATTTTCCTACTTGCACTAGACTCATTTATTTGAGTGTAGATGTTGATTTCTAATCATATTTCATTACTTGCATTAGATGCATTTATTTTAGTGTAGATGTTGTTTTCTATTATTATTTGAATTATTATATCAGTTGCATTGATTTCAGTGTATATGTTGATTTCTAATTTGATGTAATTGGATGTATGATGGTACATTAATTTTAAAGTCATTGGATTAATAGTGTGTGTGCAATGATTTCAATGTAATAACAAAAAATTATTGACAATGTACATCTATTTTTGTGTTATAGTAATTCAACCTATTAATATTGGAGATAAAGAGAGACAAGGTATGATGTTTACTAGAATAGCTCGAGCTAAATATTTAAATTGTTTACGATTCCAACTGTCCTTTTCAAATAATCAATATGAAAATATGACAAAACTAACATGGGTGAAAATAAGAATAGTAGAAGAAAATAGTTTGAAATTGATCACAATGAAGACTATTCATAATTGACTACATTCGTATTATTCACAGTTTCTATCATTCAATATTATTACATTGTCACTTTGCATTCGAAATTTTATTTCATCATTAAAGTTATTTTACAATATTTATCATCTCAACAAACTGAGGTAACTAATAAAATTTAAAATTAAAATGACTCAATAAATCTCAGACATATTTAACATATTTAAAATGGTTATGTTAATATTAGATGTATTTACATATTATTGATAAAATTAAGCATATGTTCCTCATATTATCGATAGATTTTCCTTGGTTGCACATGATAGAAACCAACCTAGATCCATCTTAACTCTGGATCTATCAAGCGCCGAGAGGGATCAAATATCTCGAGGTGAAAACCTCTTTTTTGAGTGAAAAACTTGAGGAAAGGTTTTCACCTCGAGAGATTTGATCCCTCTCGGCGCTTGATAGATCCAGAGTTAAGATGGATCTAGTCTAGTTTTAGCCGTGTGCGACCAAGGAAAATCTATTAACAATATGAGGAACATATGCTTAATTTTATCAATAATATGTAAATACATCTAATATTAACATAACCATTTTAAATATGTTAAATATGTCTGAGATTTACTGAGTCATTTTAATTTTAAATTTGATTAGTTACCTTAGTTTGTTGAGATGATAAATATTGTAAAATAACTTTAATGATGAAATAAAATTTTGAATGCAAAGTGAAAATGTAATAATATTGAATGATAGAAATTGTGAATAACAAGAACATAGCCAATTACAAATAGTCTTCATTGTGATCGATTTAAAACTATTTTCTTCTACTATTCTTATTTTCACCCATGTTAGTTTTGTCATATTTTCATATTGATTATTTGAAAAGGACAGTTGGAATCATAAACCATTTAAATATTTAGCTCGAGCTGTTGTAGTAAACATCATACCTTGTCTCTCTTGCTCTCCAATATTAATAGGTTGAATTACTATAACACAAAAATCAATGTACATTGTCAATAATTTTTTTTGCTTACACTGAAATCATTGCACACACACTATTAATCCAATGACTTTAAAATTAATGTACCATCATACATCCAATTACATCAAATTAGAAATCAACATATACATTGAAATCAATGCAACTAATGCAAGAAATCAAATAATAATAGAAAACAACATCTACACTAAAATGAATGCATCTAATGCAAGTAATGAAATATGATTAGAAATAAACATCTACACTCAAATAAATGAGTCTAGTGCAAGTAGGAAAATAGGATTTAAAGCCAACATTTACATTGAAATCAATGCATCTAGTGCATGGAATCAAATAATATTAGAAATCACCATCTACACTGAAATAAATGCATTTAGTGCAAGGAATCGAATAGGATGATAAATCACCTACATTTAAATCAAAGCATTTAGTTAAATCATCTACATTTAAATCAATGTATTTAGTGCAAGCAATCAAATATAATTATAAATCAACATCTACATTGAAATTAATGCATCTAGTGCAAGCAATCAAATAAGATTAGAAATCACCATCTACACTGAAATCAAGGCATTTAGTGAAAGTAATCAAATAGGATTAGAAATCACCATCGAAATTGAAATCAATCCATTCAGTGCAACCAATCAAATAGGATTAAAAATAATCTACATTGAAATCAATTCATCTAGTGAAAGAAATCAAATATAACCAAAAATCAAAATCTACATTAAAATTAATGCATCGAGTGAAATCAATCAAATAGGATTAGAAATCATCATGTACACTGAAATTAATGCTTTTAGTGCAAGAAATCAAATAGGATTAGAAATCATCTACATTAAAATAAATCCATCTAGTGTAAGTAATCAAATATCATTAGAAATCAACATCTACACCAAAATCAATTCATCTAGTGCAAGAAATCAAATAGGATTAGAAATCACCATCTACACTGAAATCATTGCATATACTGCAGGAAACCTTCTTCCCTCTCTCCCCCAGATATATATCTCACCCCACCATACACACACTCTCTCTCACTCCATATCTATCAATTTCCTTGTCCCTCCCTCCTTCTCTCCATCTATATTTTTTTCTGTTCACCTTACATCTATATCTATATCTCACTCTATCTCTCTATATCAACTCCAAAAAATAAACTCTCTTTCTCCAATCTATCTACCTATTTATCACTCCCTCCTCCTCCTCCTCCTCCTCCTCTCTCTCTCTCTCTCCCTCTCTCTCTCTCCCTTCTATCTCTCTTCCTTCCTACTACCCTTTCTCCCTCTCTCTCCATCTCATTTATCACTCCCTCTCTCTCTCTCTCTCTCTCTCTCCACCTTTCACCCTCTATGTCTGTATTGTTACCTCCCCCTCTCTCCCTCTCCATCTTCATATCTCTTTCCCTACCTCTCTTCACTCTTTCTCTTCCTTTCTCTCCCCCCCTCTCTCTCTCTATCTTCACCATATAACTTTGTTACCGTATGCCTCTCTCTCTCCTTCTCTCCCCCCTTCTCTCCATATCTCCTTATTTGTCTGTTTATCTCACCGCAAAACATACACACTCCCTCTTCATCTCTCCATTGTCACTCCCCCTCTCTCTCCACTACTCACTCTCTATGTATTTATTCTTCCCTCCCTCTCTCCTCATCCAGCTCCATCTCTCAATCTCTCCCTCTCTCCCCCTCCAAATCCATATTTCTATCCCTCCCTCTCTCCTCCTCTCTTTCAAGTCCCATCTCCTTTCCTTCCTCTCTCTCCCTTTCTCTCCTACCTCCATTTCTCTTCCCCCATCTCTCTCCCTCTCCATCTCTCAACCCCTCCCTCTCTCCCCCTCCAAATCCATATTTATATCCCTCCCTCTCTCCTCCTCTCTTTCAAGTCCCCTCACTTTTCCTTCCTCTCTCTCCCTTTATTTCCTACCTCCCTTTATCTTCCTCCATCTCTCTCTCTCTCTCCTACAATCCTCTCTTCCCCCATCACTCTCTTCCTCTCTCACCTCATTCTATTTGACCCCCGAGCTCTCTTTATTTCTCTCTCTCTCTGTCCTCCAATCCTCTCTCTTCCCCCATCACTCTATCTCACTCTCCAACTATCTTACTATTTCTATCCCTTTATCCTTCTCTCCCCCCTTGTCTCCATCACTCCTCCTTTCTCCTTCTCTCCCCCTTGTCCCCATCACTCCTATGTATCTTTATCCCACCCATAAGCATACTCACTCTCTTTCCATCTCTCCCTTGTCACTCCCTCTCTATGTATTTCTTCGTCCTTTCCTCGCTCCGCCTCCAGCACCATCTCTCTATCCCTCCTTCTCTCCTCCACCTCTCATCCTTTCTCTCTCTCCCTTTCTCTCCTACCTCCCTCTCCCTTCCCCCTTCTTTCTCTCTCACTCACTCTCTACCCTCCAATCCTCTCTCCTTCTCCCTCCCTTTCTCCTTATCTCTCTCCCACCTACATCTTTATGTCTCCCTCTCCCTCTCTTACCCTTCTCTAACTCTCTCACTCTTCTCACTCTCTCTCTCTCTTCATTCCTCTTCTCCCTTCTCCTTCAGTTTATCTCCATATCTCCCTTTTCACTCCCCTTATTTCTCCACCTCTATCATATATCATGATATATTAATATATATTACAATATAATAAATTTAATATTATATTAATCTAAACATATTAAATTTAATAATATTAATATTTTAATATTAATGTTAGGGTTAAGAATGTTTTTTTTTGCATGGTATTAATAATAATTTGGTCCATGGTATTTGACCCTTATACTTCATATATAATTAGATCTTGATTTCTAATCATATTTGATATATTTTTATTTATTTACCTTACCACTTTATACCTCTTTTATATTTACTTATTTACCATACCTATTTTATAAATATATTATTTGGCCCATGGTATTTTCCCATGGTATTATTAATAATTTGTCTCATGGTATTTGGCCCGTGGTATTAATAATAATTTTTCCCATAGGCTTCACCTAAATAAAACTTCCTTTTGAGTTTTTGTAAATATAAAGTGGTTTATTGAGTAAATATAAAAATCAGTTTTATTTGTTTACCATACCTCTAGTTTATTTATATTTTTATTTATTTACCATACCTCCCGAGTAATATAAAAAGAGGTTTTATTTATTTACCTTACCTATGGTTTATATATATTTTTACACATTTACCATATTTTATTTATTTACCATATCTCTTTTTTGAGTGTTAGTAAACTCTTCATATTTTAATTTTATATCGTTTAAATTTATTTTTAATAAATTTTTAATTTTTAATTTATATGTTTATGTAAACTATTGTTCAAGCAGACATTTTTTTTGGCTTTCAACATACTTACACATCGAGGTCATACTGGGCTATAGAATATGCCTCTCGGCGCAACAAGACTTAAAAAATTCAATAAAAAATAGACAATTAAAACATGATATGGCTTATCACAATAAATAAAGCAAGTCACTTTACTAGAGCTTTTAGAAATGATTTTAGTGCTAATAGGCCTATAATAAGATGAACACTGAAAAATTGGTTTCCTGAGCTTTTATAAACCAATTCAAAGGCAACAATCCTACACATAATTCGTGGGAGGCCATGAGTCATCTAAATAATCAAGGTTCGGAAAGCACATTTAACTGCTATCTATTTTAATAGCATTCATTAACCACTAATTGTCATCAATCTTGAAAGTAATTATTTTCTTGATCTGCAACCAGAAAACATTGTTCCAAAATCGGTTATTTTAAACGATATTTTATTATTATTAAATTCATACTCAAAACAGTCCAATTCATAGGATTGAATTTTATGATAGTCCAATTTATCGGTTACTTTAAACTTTTTTTAATTGAATTCATAATCAAGATAGTCCAATTCATAAGACTGCATTTTATGATAGTCTAATTTATAGAATTGCATTTCATGATTGTTGTGTTTGGCATATTTTAAATAAATGTCAACATAATATTTTATTAATATCATAATTCTCATTCTATTTTAGTTTATGTAAGGATAGAGTGACACTTCAACATTTCTTTTATTGAGATAGTATGATTAAATAAAGCCTTCCAATAAATAAAATTATTTTTGGCATTTATTTCGTGAATGAATGTGTATTCACAACATCTACCCTATTATCTTGTTTTTCTAACCCCCAATGTTTTACAATCAAAATAGAGTGACTGAACCTTGGTACTGACATTCCTTGAATACTAAGTGAATTAGTAATTTCAAATTTGTAAATTAAATTCTTGATATGGAATATTAAATGAAGTTTGTTTTTAATATGTGTGAGTAAGAAGTGTTGTATGGAAGAAACTTAAATTTTAGAAACTTAAATTTTGTTTTACAATGTTCCACATTTAGGATTACATTCTCCTACCACACATTTTCATTAAGAATAATCCTACAAATGGATGTGAAATCATCATTCTTGAATGGATTGTTGAAAGAGGAGGTATATGTTGAAAAACCTCCTGGCTATTGGATAGAATGCCAAGAACACAAAGTTTGTAAGTTGAAGAAAGCTCTTTATGGGCTAAAGCAAGCACCAAGAGCATGGTAAAAAAGGATTGATGTTTACCTGATAGAAAATGGGTTTGACAAGTGTGATGGTGAACCCACACTCTACATCAAAGAAAATGACGGTAAAATTCTTATTGTTGTTTTATATGTAGATGATTTGATTTTCATAGGAAATGATGTTTCTCTCGTTGCTGAATTTAAAGAATTCATGAAGAGTGAAATTGAAATGAATGACTTGGGCTTATTGAGATATTTTTTGGGCATAGAAGTAAAGAAAAATGAAAAGGGAATTTTTATTTCCCAAGAAATGTATGTGGAAGAAGTTTTAAAGAGGTTCAATATGTAGAACATCAAAGCATCGACAACTCCAACTGTCATGGGATTGAAGTTAAGAAAGGAAGATTGCAGCGAGAATGTCGATCCGAAATTGTACAAGAGCATGGTTGGAAGTCTAAAGTACTTGACTGCAACTAGGCCTGATATAATGTATGCAATAAGTCTAATATCCATATTCAAGGAGACACCCAAGGAGACACATTGGTAAGCAGGAAAGAGAATATTGAGGTATGTGAATGGAAAAAAGGAGTATGGTGTTCTATACTCCACATCAGATAACTTTAAGTTGATTGGATACACTAACATTGATTTGGATGGAAGCGTAGATGGCACAAAGAGCACATCAGGGTATTTCTTTCATTTTGGATCAGGAGTCATTTCATGGGCTTCCAAGAAGCAACCAATAGTTTCATTATCAACAACAGAAGCTGAATATGTATTAGCAACAACAACAACATACCAAGTAGGATGGATGAGAAGGATGCTGAGATATTTATGTCATGAGAAAGACAAAGGAACCACAATTTATTGTGATAACAACTCGACAATTGCATTTGTAAAATAATTTTTTTTTCCACAAGAGAACAAGGCATATAGATGCAAAGTACCATTTTATAAAAGAACTAGTTAACAATTGTGAAATTGTTTTGCAACATTGCGGGTTAGAGGAACAGTTTGTTGATATCCTCACAAATCCCTTGGGGAAGAAGAGTTTTTTTTATCTTAGACAGTGTCTTCGAATGATTGATGGCAGTAGTTGTGATTAAGAGGGAGTGCTCAAATTACTCTCAACCAACGCCATGAATAAGAAGTGGCAGTAGCCCACACTGAATTGAATTCTTTATGCAGGAAGGAAAAGAAGCAAGATTTCAAATAGGAGGCATTTCACGCAAAAGGTAAAAACAGAGTACCCGACCCATTCTGTGCGTTTAATTTCCTTTCTGCGTTGACTTACCATTTTCCCACAGGTGCATCTCGCAACTTTCCTTGTTTACCCCTTAAGAATTTTTGCTGAATGTTATTTCCCCGTCGATGTGATATCGGTGGGACCCACACTTACCTCCACCACATTTTCAAAACCTGTGAAATCATTTATATTCTGCCATTTCCTTTGTTTTATGGACTTCGCACTTATCGCACATTTTCACATCACCGTCCGCACTTCGCAAGTTTTAAGCTTTAAACATAAGCTCTCACCAAATGTTAAATGTCCATCGATGTGATCTAGCAGGACCCACCTCAAACCTTTACCGCACTTACCATCACTTTAGCTCCCGCAGCCTGCACTTCGCAAGTTTTTGGTTTTAACATTTTTCCACCGCCGACAGCCCACACTTCTCAATTTTTATAACTTACTTGTTTAAGTGTCCGAAAAATGATTTATGTTTTTTGATATGCGATCGAAAAGGGGGCACGTGTCAATCTCAGTAGGATAACACATATCAGTGCCCGTAAAGCTCAGGAGTTAGTGGATTAAGCGCCCGTAGGTTGTTATGTTTTGGATGTGATGCGATGCGCCACATCACATCGCATATCAAAAAACTTAAGTTTTTTCCCATAAGCGCAAATGCTAAAAGTTAAGGTCGCTGATCTGAAATTTGTGATGAAGCGTCGAACGTGATGTGTTTTTTGCCAGTGGAACCAATAACATTTCAGGTCGGTTGTTATGTGTGTTTGTATGATGTTTCGTGTAGAAACATCAGATCAGAGCGTAGGACGATTTTGCTGTTGAACGTCCACTTCCCCCATTGAATTTCTTTGATTGTTCAGGCTCCGAAATTTTTTGTATAAACTATTTAATTTCCATATGTTTTCCAAGTTGAATAGAAAAATGAATTTCACTCCTGTTTCTCTTGCAACCTATGTCTGTGAATTTTAATTTCCATAATAATTTTGCATTTTCTTTGTTGTCAGGTGAACACATTCTTATATGTATTGTTTGTTGATTATTTCCAATAGATGGAAAGTTATCACATAAATTTATTATGGAACATATGAAGGTGAAGGGTTCTTTCCCCCTTGTCCCCCAAGCCTAGCAAGAAAATAACCTGATTATTCCTTACCAAATAAATAGTATCTCTAATGCTTCACTGTTTTTGGATAGGGTATGGAATTGGTAGTGTTAGTGCTTAAGTTGTAAGACCATGAAAGAACTGCTTACATTTTAGAACAATATTTCTCTTAGTCGCGTATGCATAAAGACATAGTGAATCATATCATACCATGCCTTGCTTGTATTATAGCAAAGCCACCCCAAAAACAATTGGGTATGTATCAACCTCTTCCTATACACACTAGATTATGGTAACACCTCTCTATGGATTCCATTAGTGGACTATCAGTGATAAGAAGGAAGCATGATACAATCATGGTTTTTATAAATAGATTCTCAAATATGGAAGTCATTGTAGCATGTCAAAAGGTCATTTCTACCACTGAAGTAGAAAAATTATTCTGTTTGGCTACATTTTGGAATTATAAGATCAATCATCTCAGGCAAACTTTTATCTTGAGAAAGCGGTCATCATGGAGATTCTGTAATCTCCACTAAAGATTTTAGAAAGTAATGGAGCCAATAGTAACATATCTCATCATCTCAATAAAGAATAATTTATAAACTCTAAGAATATTATGCTCTACTCTGAGTCTATCCCTCTCTTACTTAGCCTGGGTATAATGTGTTATTGCCTTATATCTCTCTCTTTCAACAACCAGAAGTTAGGATGCCTAGCTATGTACCTTGTCAATAAAATATAGAATACAACTATACAAGTAGGCCACCTCCTCAATGTTGACATTTATACTCTATACGCTTAGCCTTATAATGACCTTTACACCCACTATAATCATCCATTGAACACCATTCATTTCAACCCAGTAAATTAATTAATGCTATTTTTGTGATGTATTATCATGAAACTATTTTTTTTTTGGTGCTAACTACCTAACTTGTAAACATGCAAAAGAATTGGGATTCTATGAAAATATATAGAAACAGTCTTGGTATCCTTTAAGGATAGTATGTGAAATAGATGCATCTAATTATATTCTTGGTAATTGTAATTTACACGTATCCACATTGATTAAACATGGAGAAGAATTGGAATTCTATGAAAAAAATATTGAAATAGACTTGGTCTTCTTTAAGAGGATAGTATGGAAAATAGATGCATCTTATTATGTTCTTGGTAATTGTAATTTACACTAAACCACATTGATTTTATTCAAAGTTATATATAGACCAAAATATATTACAGACAAGTTATAATATTTAATCATTAATGAATAAATATTTATTAAATATGTGGCTTGGTTTCTTTTCAATTTAAAATTAATTTACCTAAAATAATTGTTGACTTTTTTTTCAAATAAATTGAGATAGTCAACTTATTTTTATCCACAAAGAATCATGAAATATTCTAACATAAATTAAGATAATTATCTTAACATAGTTAACTTATCTTTCTACACAAAGAACCATGAAATATTCTAAGAGAAATTAACATAGTTAACTTATTTTTTTATGGACAAGAAGGATGCAATATTATGAAAGGAAATAACATAGTTAACATATGTTTTTTACGCATAAGAAACATGCAATCCGAGGTGCATTCCTTAGATAAAATCAATTCCCATCAATCCTTTTTTATGCTCAGCTTAGATGGGTCGAATAATATGCTGGTAGGATGAACTGTTGGCTTCCGGTTTCTGTTGGGCCTCATGAACAACAAACACATCGGTTTCTGTTGGGGCTCATGAAAAAAAAACACATTTAAACTACAGTCTCAAATGAAGTATCATGTACCACATTACTTGGAACACAATCAAGAATACATTTACAACAAACGGGGAAATATTTGTAGTACATTCAAGAATCCCATCTCTTTAAATGACGACCTTGAACTATCTTTGACAACGTGCTTTATATATCCGATAGCACAAGATACTTTAGGCATGACCAAATATCTCTATAACAATAATCTATCTTCTTTAGTTCTCACTAATGCATTAACTAATGGTGCATGGTTGCAAACTTTCACGGACAAATTATCTATCTTCTTTAGTTCTCACTATTGCATTAACTAATGGTGCATGTTTGAAAACTTTCATGGACAAATTATGGGAGTGGAACCATGTGAGAAGCAATGGAAATAGAGCATACTACTAATTATTTTCCAATAATCATTCCTTATGTTATGTGGTAGTGCTTCACTAACTAAAGTAGCTTTGCAAAAGTTTCATCCATAATTTATGCAGCTAACCATTCCAACTTTAAGAGAGGTGTCACAGGACTAGGGATCAAATTTTTTCATGAATACTTTTGTTGTTATTTATTCATAACGTACGGAAGTTTTCTAACTGATTATTGGTGGAAACTGTTACGATTACATTAAAACCATTTAATTCAACAATATTTTTATTCTTATTAAAATTCTTATTTAGGGGTATTATAATATTGAAATCATTTTTCAAATTCTTGGAAGAGTTTCCATTTAAAGTAAATTTGGCTTAAAACAAAGCAATTTCATAAAGTGCTTCATTGGAAAAAGATTTTCATGAGTGATGATACCAACAAGACTTAGAAAATTCAATAAAAAATAGACAATTAAAGCATGATATGGCTTATCAGAATAAATAAAGCAAGTCACTTTCTTAGAGCTTTTAGAAATGATTTTAGTGTTAATAGGCCTACAATAAGATGAACATTGACAAATTGGTTTCCTAGAGGTTTTATAAACCAATTCAAAGGCAACAAGATTACACATAATTCGTGGGAGGCCACGAGTCATCTAAATAATGAATTTAAATCAAGGTTCGGAAAGCACATTTAACTGCTATCTATTTTAATAGCATTCATTAACCACTAATTGTCATCAATCTTGAAAGTAATTATTTTCTTGATCTGCAACCAGAAAACATTGTTCCAAAATCGATTTGTTTAATCAATATTTTTTTTTTATTAAATTCATACTCAAAACAGTCCAATTCATAGGATTCCATTTCATGATTGTTGTGTTTGGCATACTTTAAATAAATTTCAACATAATATTTTATTAATATCATAATTCTCATTCTATTTTATTTATGTAATGATAGAGTGACACTCGAACATTTCTTTTATTGAAATAGTATGATTAAATAAAGCCTTCCAATAGATAAAATTATTTTTGGCATTTATTTCGTGAATGAATGTGTATTCACAACATCTACCCGATTATCTTGTTTTTCTAACCCCAATGTTTTACAATCAAAATAGAGTGACTGAACCTTGGTATTGACATTCCTTTAATATTAAGTGAATTAGAAATTTCAAATTTGTAAATTAAATTCTTGATATGGAATATTAAATGAAGTTTGTTTTTAATATGTGTGAGTAAGAAGCGTTGTATGGAAGAAACTTAAATTTTAGAAACTTAAATTTTGTTTTACAATGTTCCACATTTAAGCTTACATTCTCCTACCACACATTTTCACTAAGCATAATCCTACAAATGGATGTGAAATCAACATTCTTGAATGCATTGTTGAAAGAGGAGGTATATGTTGCAAAACCTCCTGGCTATGAGATAGAAGGCCAAGAACACAAAGTATGTAAGTTGAAGAAAGCTCTTTATGGGTTGAAGCAAGCACCAAGAGCATGGTACAAAAGGATTGATGCTTACCTGATAGAAAATGGGTTTGAAAAGTGTGATGGTGAACCCACACTCCACATCAAAGAAAATGACGGTAAAATTCGTATTGTTGTTTTATATGTAGATGATTTGATTTTCATAGGCAATGATGTTTCTCTCATTACAGATTTTAAAGCAGTCATGAAGAGTGAATTTGAAATGAATGACTTGGGTTTATTGAGATATTTTTTGGGCATAGAAGTAAAGAAAAATGAAAAGGGAATTTTTATTTACCAAGAAAAGTATGTTGAAGAAGTTTTAAATAGGTTCAATATGTAGAACATCAAAGCATCGAAAACTCCAACTATCATGGGGTTGAAGTTGAGAAAGGAAGATTGCAGCAAGAATGTCGATCCGAAATTGTACAAGAGCATGGTTGGAAGTCTAAAGTACTTGACTGCAACTAGGCCTGACACAATGTATGCAATAAGTCTGATATCCATATTCAAGGAGACACCCAAGGAGACACATTGGTAAGTAGACAAGAGAATATTTAGGTATGTGAATGGAAAAAAGGAGTATGGTGTTCTATACTCCACATCTAGTAAATTTAAGTTGATTGGATACACTAACATTGATTTAGATGGAAGTGTAGATGACACAAAGAGCACATCAGGGTATGTATTTCATTTTGGATCGGGAGCCATTTCATGGGCTTCCAAGAAGCAGCCAATAGTTTCATTATCAACAATAGAAGTTGAATATGTAGCAGCAACAACAACATCATGCCAAGCAGTATGGATGAAAAGGATGCTGAGAGATTTATGTCATGAGCAAGACAAAGGAACCACAATATATTGTGATAACAACTCAACAATTGCATTTGTCAAATAAATTTTTTTTCCACAAGAGAAAAAAGCATATAGATGCAAAGTAACATTTTATAAGAGAACAAGTTAGCAATGGTGAAATAGTTTTGCAACATTGCAGGTCAGAGGAACAGTTTGTTGATATCCTCAAAAATCCATTGGGGCAGAAGATTTTTGTTTATCTCAGACAATGTCTTGGAATGATTGATGGCGATAGTTGTGATTAAGGGGGTGTGTTCAAATTACTCTCACCCAACGTCATGAATAAGAAGTGGTAGCAGCCCACACTGAATTGAATTCTTTATGTAGGAATGAGAAGAAGAAATATTTCAAATAGGAGGTGTTTCACGCAAAATTTCAAAATATAGTACCCGACCCATTACCTGCATTTAATTTCCTTTCCACGTTGACTTACCATTTTCCCGCAGGCGTAGCCCGCAACTTTCCTTGTTTACCCCTTAAGCCTTTTGTCTAAATGTTATTTCCCTACCGATGCGATATCGGTGGGACCCACACTTACCTCCACCGCATTTGCAAAACCTGTGAAATCATTTATATTCCTCCATTCCTTTGTTTTATGGACTTCGCACTTATCGCACCTCTTCACATCACTGCCCGCACTTTGCAAGTTTTAAGCTTTAAACATAAGCCCTCAACAAATGTTAAATGTCCACCGATGTGATCCGGTGGGACCCACCTCGAAAAGTTACCGCACTTACCATCACTTTAGCTCCTGCAGCCTGCACTTCGCAATTTTTTTGTTTTAACATTTTTGCGCCGCTGGAAACCCGCACTTCACAATTTTTATAACTTACTTGTTTAAGCGCCCGCAAGATGATTTATTTTATTTGATATGCGATTGCAAAGGGGGTAAGTGTCAATCTCAGTAGGATAATGCATATCGATGCCTGCAAAGATCAGGAGTTAGTGGATTAAGTAGCCGTAGGTTGTTATGTTTTGGATGTAATGCGATGTGCCACATCACATCGCATATCGAAAAGCTTAACTTTTTTCCCATAAGTGCAAATGCTAAAAGTTAAGGTCGCTGATCTGCAATTTGCGATGAAGCACTGGACGTGATGTGTTTTTTGCAAGTGGAACCAATAGCATTTTAGGTCGGTTGTTATGTGTGTTCATACTCTGTTTCATGTAGAAACATCAGATCAGAGCGAAGGATGATTTTGCTGTTGAACGTCCAATTCCCCCATTTAATTTATTTGAATGTTCAGGCTCTGAAATTTTTTGTATAAACTATGTAATTTCCATTTATTTTCCAAGTTGAATAGAAAAAGGAATTTCACTCCCATTTCTCTTGCACTCTGCGTCTATGAATTTTAATTTCCATAATAATTTTTCATTTTCTATGTTATTGGGGGAATGCATTCCTCTATGTATTGTTTTTTGATTATTTCCAATAGATGGAAATTTATCACATCAGTTTCTTATGGAACATATGCGGGTGAAGGGTTCTTTCCCCCTTGTCCCCCAAGCCCAACAAGAAAAGAACTTGATTATTCCTTACCAAATATATAGTATCTCTCATGCTTCACTGTTCTGGGATGGGGTGTGGAACTGATAGTGTTAGTGCTTAAGTTGTAAGACAACAAAATAATTGCTTACATTTTAGAACAATATTTCTCTTAGTCGCGTATGCATAAAGACGTAGCGAATCATATCAGACCATACATTGCTTGTAGTATAACAAAGCCACCCCAAAAACAATTGGGTATGTATCAACCTCTTCCTATACATACTAGATTATGGTAACACCTCTCTATGGATTCCATTAGTGGACTATCAATGATAAGAAGGAAGCATGATATAGTCATGGTTTTTATAAATAGATTATCAAATATGGAAGTCATTGTAGCATGTCAAAAGGCCATTTCTACCACTCAAGTAGAAAAATTATTCTGTTTGACTATATTTTGGAATTATAAGATCTATCATCTCAGGAAAACTTTTATCTCGAGAAAGCAGTCATCGTGGATATTCTGTAATCTCCACTAAAGATTTTAGAAAGTAATGGAGCCAATAGTAACATCTCTCATCATCTCATAAAACAATCATTCATAAACTCTAAGACTATTAAGATTTACTCTGAGTCTATCCCTCTCTTACATAGACCGGGTATAATGTGTTATTGCCTTATATCTCTCTCTTTCAACAACCAGAAGTTAGGATGCCTAGCTCTGTACCTTGTCAATAAAAAATAGAATACTACTATACAAGTAGGCCACCTCCTCAATGTTGACATTTATACTCTATACGCTTAGCCTTATAATGACCTTTACACCCACTATAATCATCCATTGAACACCATTCATTTCAACCCAGTAAATTAATTAATGCTATTTTTGTGATGTATTATCATGAAACTAATTTTTTTTGGTGCTAACTACCTAACTCGTGAACATGCAGAAGAATTGGAATTCTATGAAAAATATATAAACAGTCTTGGTATCCTTTAAGGATAGTATGTAAAATAGATGCATCTAATTATGTTCTTGGTAATTGTAATTTACACGTAACCACATTGATTAAACATGAAGAAGAATTGGAATTCTATGAAAAAAATATCGAAATAGTCTTGGTCTCCTTTAAAAGGATAGTATGGAAAATAGATGAATTTTATTATGTTCTTAGTAATTGTAATTTACACTAAACCAAATTGATTTTATTCAAAATTATATATGAACCAAAATATATTAGAGACAAGTTATAATATTTAATCATTAATGAAAAAATATTTATTAAATATTTGGCATGGTTTCTTTTCAATTTAAAATTAATTTAACTAAAATAATTGTTGACTTTTTCTTCAAAGAAATTGAGATAGTTGGCTCATTTTTGTCCACAAATAATTATGAAATATTCTAACATAAATTAACATAATTAACTTATCTTTCTACACAAAGGACCATGAAATATTCTAAGAGAAATTAACATAGTTAACTTATTTTTTTATGGACAAGGGCCATGCAATATTATCAAAGGAATTAACGTAGTTAACTTATGTCTTTTACGCACAAGAAAAATGCAATCCGAGGTGCACTCCTCAGATAAAATCAATTCCCATCAATCCTTTTTTATGCTTAGCTTAGATGGGTCGAATAATATGCTGGTAGGATGAAGTGTTGGCTTCTGGTTTCTGTTGGGGCTCATGAACAACAAACACATTTAAACTACAATCTAAAATGTAGTATCTTGTACCACATTACTTGGAACACAATCAAGAATGCATTTACAACAAGAGGGGAAATATTGGTAGTACATTCAGGAATCCCATCTCTTTAAATGACGACTTTGAACTATCTTTAACAATGTGCTTAATATATCTGATAGCACAAGATACTTTAGGCATAACCAAATATCTCTATAATAATAATCTATCTTCTTTAGTTCTAATTAATGCATTAACTAATGGTGCGTGGTTGCAAACTTTCACGGACAAATTATCTATCCTATTTAGTTCTCACTATTGCATTAACTAATGGTGCATGTTTGAAAACTTTCATGGACAAATTATGGGAGTGGAACCATGTGCGAAGCAATGGAAATGGAGCATACTACTAATTATTTTCCAATAATCATTCCTTATGTTATGTGGCAGTGTTTCACTAACTAAAGTGTCTTTGCAAAAGTTTCCTCCATAATTTATGCAGCTAACCATTCCAACTTTAAGAGAGGTGTCACAGGACTAGGGGTCAAATATTTTCATGAATATTTTTGTTGTTATTTAGTCATAACATACGGAAGTTTTCTAACTGATTCTTGGTGGAAACTGTTCCGATTACATTAAAACCATTTAATTCAACAATATTTTTATTCTTATTAAAATTATTACTTAGGTATATTATAATATTGAAATCATTTTTCAAATTCTTGGAAGAGTTTCCATTTAAAGTAAATTTGGCTTAAAACAAAGAAATTTCATAAAGTTCTTCATTGGAAAAAGATTTTCATGAGTGATGATACCAACAAGACTTAGAAAATTCAATAAAAAATAGACAATTAAAACATGATATGGCTTATCAGAAGAAATAAAGCAAGTCACTTTCCTAGAGCCTTTAGAAATGATTTTAGTGTTAATAGGCCTACAATAAGATGAACACTAACAAATTGGTTTCCCGGAGCTTTTATAAACCAATTCAAAGGCAACAAGCCTACACATAATATGTGGGAGGCCATCAGTCATCTAAATAATCAATTTAAATCAAGGTTCAGAAAGCACATTTAACTGCTATCTATTTTAATAGCATTCATGAGTCATCTAAATAATGAATTTAAATCAAGGTTCGGAAAGCACATTTAACTGCTATCTATTTTAATAGCATTCATTAACCACTAATAGTCATCAATCTTGAAAGTAATTATTTTCTTGATCTGCAACTAGAAAACATTGTTCCGAAATTGGTTATTTTAAACGATATTTTTTTATTATTAAATTCATACTCAAAATAGTCCAATTCATAGGATTGAATTTTATGATAGTCCAATTTATCGGTTACTTTAAACCTTTTTTTTAATTGAATTCATAATCAAGATATTCCAATTCTAAGGATTGCATTTTATGATAGTCTCATTTATAGAATTGCATTTCATGATTGTTGTGTTTGGCATACTTTAAATAAATTTCAACATAATATTTTATTAATATCATAATTCTCATTCTATTTTAGTTTGTGTAATGATAGAGTGACACTTCAACATTTCTTGTATTGCAATAGTATGATTAAATAAAGCCTTCCAATAAATAAAATTATTTTTGGCATTTATTTCGTGAATGAATGTGTATTCACAACATCTACCCGATTATCTTGTTTTTCTAACCCCAATGTTTTACAATCAAAATAGAGTGACTAAACCTTGGTACTAACATTCCTTGAATACTAAGTGAATTAGTAACTTCAAATTTGAAAATTAAATTCTTGATATGGAATATTAAATGAATTTTGTTTTTAATATGTGTGAGTAAGAAGTGTTGTATGGAAGAAACTTAAATTTTAGAAACTTAAAATTTGTTTTACAATGTTCCACATTTAAGCTTACATTCTCCTACCACACATTTTCATTAATCATAATCCTACACATAAATCAATTATGTGGTGATTTTGGTGTGTTAAAGTTTCTCACATGAATAGTTTCGTTTATGTGTATATTATATGTGGAATGACTGTAGAGGTTTAACTGTATTTGCAAGCCAATTTCTTATTCTTGTTCAATATGGTTTCACATAGTTGAGGTTAAGCTAAAAACTAGCATTTCAAAATTGTTATATTTACAACAAGAGTTTTACTTCTCTCTAATATACCACAACCATGAGGTAGTTTATAAGAGTGGTAAGGCATATTCAATGATCAAAATCATTTTATCCCTTTTCAAGATGATAATTTATCACAATTTTTTTGAAAAAAATTTCTAGCAAATTACAATTCATTTCAAAAAAATTTAGTTATTTTTAGATGCAGTAAGATATATGTATTTTATTTATAAATTGGATGGAAACACCTATGGAAATTCCAATTTTAATAAAATTATTGAAAACATAATTATAATGATAAATTTGGAATATTAATTTCAATGAAATCGAAGAATTATATGCAAAGGTGCACGAGATGGTATTTATATATGATTTTTTTTTTTAAATTAATTTCTGCAACACTTTTGACAACAAACATCCATGTTCAATTCATGAAAAAATTCCCACTCTTTATTCTTTTTGGTATATATCTATGTAGAATGGAACAAATTTTTGTTTTCATTGTTGTAAGCAAAATGAAGAGAGCTTTCATTGTGCAGAGTTTTCTCTACACCTCCACATTCCACACATTGAACATTATAGCTTGTTTACTTGGAGGACAATAATGTACATGATCATCCCCAGTCACCGAAAGGGTGTATAGAAGATATAAATTTGCATTGAAGTTATATCAATTTACAAATAAAACTATATAAAATTAAATATTTACACATTTAAACTCTATATATTTGAGGATTTATGTATTTGCACATCCATAGTAGTCAATTAAAAGATTGAAGAATTTATCAAACTTAAATGCTTTTACATGTAAAATTTAAATGTTTGATTTACACATATAAATATAAATATTTTCCAATATCTAAGTTTGGAGTATTTAGATTTTAGTGTGTAATGGGTGTGAAAATTAAGTAACATAAATCTTCCCCTCTTCCCACATAAATATCAAAGGTTTTGGTGTATGCAGAAAAGGAAGAAATATTTTTCATAGACATTTTTGTTCCTTGCTCTACACACACATTATTTACACAATTTTTTTTTTGCACTCTGGGCAACACAATTTATGCTTCAATTGATGTACAATGTTTCTCTACATACTGAAACAAAGATTTTTTTCCTCAATTTGTTTATGTACCTTGGTAAAAGTTCATATTGTGAAGAATATATGTCAATGAAAAAACTAACCATTTCATCTTGATAATAGAGAGGTCAAAGATTTGTGAAGGGAAATGGATTGCATCTAAATATGGGAATGATCAATAAGAGGTCAACTGCATAATCAATAAATACTATTATGGGAAATAAAAAACAATGTGGTTTATGAAAGTAATCGTCCTATATTAATACACATATAGGGATAATTAAACTATTGAGATATCAACATAAGTATCCTGAGACAATAATGCATTCACCATACATTATGAAAATTGCATTGAGCATTAAAATGAGGTATTTGATTTTGAAACATCACTTGATCAGTGAGTTCTTTGAAGCTAACATTGACACTGACACTGTGTTAGGTATTTTCCATTATCTTAAAGTTTTACATATTTGTTTGTGTGGGGAATAGGTCAATGGAGCTATGAATCTATGTAGAATAAAGGATATATTGGAGAATAAGTATGTGTGGAGATAAGGGAGTGCACAGAATCACTTCCACATTTGGAGAGGGATTGTATGAGAATATGGGAGAACATGTAATTCTTAAGTTTAATAGCTTCTCTTTTTTGTTTGATATATGGAAATAAAATGGATATAGTAGGTTCAAATAAGATGAGGAAATTTTTGGAGACACAAGACTTCCAAATGATGAATTACTCCTACAATATAAAAAAATGCTAGGAAAAATTGTGTGGAGAAGGGAACAAAGACATTGTTTTGCATTGTTTCATATATGTCCATACATTTTGGCACACACTAGTACATTTGGCGAAATTCCGACACTTGGTTCCAACACTTTTGACCAAATGTCGGAAATTTCCCCAAATTTTTTCAACTTTTTCAAATCCCACCCGAAACCATCGCTATACCGACTTTTAGAGACAAGTGTTGCAATACTGACACTTAGAGGAAAGTGTCAGTCTTGCGATGTTTGAAAAATAGTATTGTAATTGCGACGGATTTCTGAAGTATGTTGTTATTGCGATGTTATAGAGACAAGGTGTTGCTATTGCGACGTTTAGAGGAAGGTGTCGTTATTGCGATGTTTAGAAGAATTCGTCGCTATTGCGAAGTTTGGTGGAAAAGTGTCGCTCTTGCGATGGTTGGTGGAAAAGTGTTGCTCTTGCGAAGGTTAGGTGATATTTCGCTCTTGCGATGGTTAGTGGCAAAGTGTCACTCTTGCGATGGTTGGTGGAAATGTGTCGCTCTTGCGACGATTGGTGGCATAGTGTTGCTCTTGCGACGGTTGGTGGCAAGGGTGTCCGGTGAGATAATACCACATTCACCGGGTGTATAAGTGATATTGGTGTTTATATATGAGTTGAGGTTTTACATGTTTTGATTACGAGCCCTAGGCTATGCACACTCATTCAATCAATTGGGACTCAGCACATGCGCTCAGCCCTACCCCTCATGACTTGGATTTGGTTGTGGTTTAGCTTGTGGTTCTTCGCCTTGGTCCTATGGTGATTAGTGTAGGTGCTGAGCCAGGCGCTCGACAGAGTAAAAAGCCCACAATTTTATTAAAAATATAAACAATTTGTAAAAAGCCCACAATTTTATTAAAAATATAAATAATTTGTAAAAATCCCACAATTTTATTAAAAATATAAACTATTTGTAAAAAGCCCACAATTTGTAAAAAATCCACTTTTATTTTCTTTTTGCTTCTTGAGCTCCCATTGAGTTCAACACGTCTTGGGTTTTCTACACCATTGAGAGAGATAATTGCTAAATATAATTATTATTTTCTTTATAGGATAATTTGCATCAATGGAAGAAAACATTAGAGGTGGAAAAAAATTTGAAAAGGGTGAAAGGGGTGATGGTAGAGTTTATTGCCCTTGCAAAAAATGTTGTATGAGAAATAATGTTAGAGTTTTAATAGCAATAGAAACAACGCATTGTAGGAAATATGGGCACATTGATGGTGGATCGATTGAATATCATCTCGTGGTAATTAATTATCTATCTTCATTTTGATTATATCGTAAAATTTTATATTATTTTAATATTTTTTATATGCGCACTAATGTTTAATGATTAATGTTTGCAATTTTCATAAAGGCACAGTTGCCCCCCAAATTTTTGCAGATGATCAACCAGCTTCCATAGCTAAATAGTAGTAGATTAGATGATGTTGCACAAGTACAAGAGAATATTGCAGCAAAAATTAGTATTGGAAATGATGTTGTACAAGGTGAAGAACATGAAGCAAATGATGAAGGTAATTTTAATGATCCCATGGAGGTAGATCATGATGATAGTAATGAGACAGTTCACATTAATGATGGGAAAAATCAAATGCTTCAAGACTTGTATGGTGAGTCAGACGATGATGGTGGAGATAGTGACGATATTTATGATGTACCTCTGATTAAAAGGTCAAGTGAACAAATTTTTGAACACTCAAATGCAACTCTTCTCTCTGCTACATTGTTGCTGGTGAACTTAAAGGTTATGAATAATTTGTCGAACAGATGTATGACACAACTCCTAAGGTATGCAATATGTATATATGATCACATATATGTAAATGTTGATTATTTTACCTTTTTTTAGTTGTAATAAATGTGTAAAATAATAATTAAATACTTATATATATATATATATATATATATATATAATAATCTTTACATTAACTAGTTTTTGTTTATGTTGTAGATTGTTGGGTGAATATTTGTTGCCATCACCAAATACTTTACCTCGAACATATAGAGATCTATGTGCTACTATGAAACACTTTGGAATGGAATAGAACACTATAGATGCATGTCCTAAAGATCATATTGTATATTACGGAGAACATGCGTCGAAAATAGAATGTCCGAAATGTGGTACCAGTAGATATTGAATAGATGAACTAACTAAAAAGGTGCCTCAAAAGGTTCTTCGTCATATTCCCATAATTCCACATTTGCAGCGAATGTTCAGGTGTAACAGCATAGCACAGTTTATGGATTACCATTCAAAGAATAGAAGTGGAGATGGTGTTCTTTGAATTCCTGTTGATGGTTCTGCATTTAGAGAAATCGAGGAAAAATATGTAGATTTTAAAAATGAAGCTCGTAATGTCAGGATTTCATTAGCAGCTAATGGTGTTAATCCATTCAGAGAGCTTAGATCTACTTACTCAGTGTGGCCTATTTTCATTATCAACAATAACATTCCTCCTTGGATGTCAATAAAGAGGGAGCACATAATGTTGACTATGATTATTCTAGGTATTTGATACATTATTTTTTTTAATGTAACATTTTCATTTCTTTCATTGTTTGCATAAATATATATTTAATTTATTTACTTACTTATATATACATATATCATGGTAGTAATTATTATGTACAATAATTTTGAACAATTAGGTAAGTACCAAGTCAAAGATATGAATGTATATATTGAGCCTCTTATCGATGAGCTAATACAGTTATGGCATGGCATGACTATGTATGACATCACTAAACCAATCAAGCAGAAGAGATTTCAATGTCGTGGAATGCTTGTATGGACAATTCATTATGCCCTAGGACTAACACATGTTTGTGGTATGTAATATTTTGTTGCACTTTAATATAATACATAATTATCTAAATTAGATATACCATATTGCATGTTTTAAAAATGATCTCATAGTATAATTGTTATTGATCCATCTATTGTAGGTCTTCAAACAAAGGGTATATTTGCATGTCTAGTTTGTGGCCCTAAGATGAAGTATCGTCATTTTCCAAACTTAAGAAAGATGGTGTTTGATGAGTTTAGGCACTTCCTCTCTATGAACCATAAGTATCATACTACTCAAAAAAATCTTTTCAATGATAAAGAAGAAACTGGATTAAAACCACGAAGAATGACACCTTAGTTGTGGAAGTTGGAATATAACATAATTAATAATCATCAAGAAGCTGGTATGTAATTTGTGTATATATATATATAAATTTTTTATGTAATTTTTGGAATTTTTGTTTTAACTAATGAATTTATTTTATTCTTTGATATCAGGGTCATCGTCGCGGTGAAGGTACTAATATTTTACTTCCAGCTGGAATGAAACATTATCCTTCTCAATTCGCGAGGTTTCCCTACTATGAGGACCTAAAAATAGCTCATTTTTTTGATGCAATGCATGTCGGGAAGAATGTGATAGAAACATTATGGTGAACCATATATAGTGCACATGATAAAGATAAAATTGACAAAATTTTGTGCTGAAATTAAGAAATCGAATCATGCAATGAAAAGTGTGATCGACAGATCAAATAACAATGGAGGTCGAAATTATAATAATATTCCATGTTTATTAATAGAACAAAAAAACAATGATGTAAAAGAGGTCGTTAGAAGAATTAAATTTCCAACAGGTTTTGCTTCAAACATAAGTAATATCTTAACGAAGAAAGGTGACTTCAGTGGGGTGAAAACACATGATTGGCATACCTTTGTTAAGGTAATTTTTTTGGTATAGGTTTTTGTATGTTATTTCTTGAATACATATTTTAAATTTTCCTTTTTTCTGTTTAATTTGGAAACCAATAACGATTCATTTTTTATTTTTATAGTATGTTCTACCTGTATCTCTCCCAGACGACTTCGACAACAATGTCAAACAAGTTATATATGGTCTTAGTAAATACATGAGGTAAGTAGTTTTTATTTATACAAAAAATCTAATTGCTACAATTTCTTTTCGTACTTAATGAAATGATGCATTAATTTACTTGTAATGAAATATATATTATGTTTCATCGAAATCACCTTGCGTAATGATTTGCAGATGGTTGTCATTGAAAGAAATCCATCAAGATGAAATAAAGTATTGGAAGAGAGAAATTCCTCGGCTAATGTGTGAAATGAAAAAATATCTACCTCCAACATTTTTCAATGCACAAGAACACTATTTGATACACCAAGTTGAGGAGATTGAAATGTGTGGACCAATACACACAAGGTCAATGGGATGGTCGAGAGGCACCTGAAATCCTTGAAGGATTTGGTTAGACAAAGAGCACGACTTGAGGTTTATAAGGTGGAGGGATATGTGGTATATCAATCCATGGTGTATATTAGTCATTATATTCCTATATTAGTTGCGCCAGCTATGAAGGTGGTGGATTGCATTTGGGATGTGAAATCCATCAAAAAATTTGAAGTGGACCACCTGTTGGGAAAAGGTAGAATGAAGAAAGTGAGAGATAAAAGATTTATTATATATAATACATATAATGTTTCATTTTCTTACATCATGTATATGATCATTATATTAATTTAGGTCTCATTCTTTCATATTTTATTAATTAATATAATTTACCATGGTTATAAGTAATATTTATTAATATTGGTGAATTATTGTTTTTTTATTCAGGTGCTCAAGATTATGAGGCACTACTTTTATACATTGCAAACAATCTTGAGTGGATGAGTGAATGGATTGAAACATGTAAAGCACGTAACGATGGTAGGTTATCATGGAAACTATTGTCTAAATTGATTAGAGAAGTGTATCATAGTGGAGATAGAAATGTTACGGATAGGGAAATCGATTTAGCATATGGTTTGAAAGATAGAAAGTTAAGCAATTAATTCACCTATTTTATTCGTTACTTATTTTATACTATATTTATAATGTGACAAAAAGTTTGATTTTTCAGATAATTTTCATGCTGTGTAAATTATATGATTAATTATTAATTGAGAATGCATCTTTTTCATGTTTGGCATATTGCAGTTGAAACACCACAAGGCTATGTGGTGCAATGATCATAAATTTCATGTTAAAAAGTTGGATGATAACAGGAAAAATTTTGATAGTGGGATAACTACAGTATTCTAGGTCACTAATGTTTCCTCCAGGACTGACAGACATCCTCGAGAATTTGAAAATAGATATTATGGGTTTTTAGATGATATAGTTGAGTGTGACTTTAATTCCTTCAGAATATTTTTGTTCGACGTCAAATGGTATAGGCTACGAATGAATGTACGTGATGATGATAGAACACTTATTCAACATGAAAATGGATTTCCAGTGGTTAAAACATCATAGTTTGAAGCAGGAAAAGATCGCTATGTTTTTCCAAGCCAATGCAAACAAGTCTTTTACTCAGAGGTTCCAGGTGAGAACAAATGGTCATTTGCTATTAGATATGATCCGAGAGGAAGGCCAGTAGAGTATATTGTAGAGGAAGAATATGATGTTGATCAAAAAGAAGATGATGTAGTGGTAGATGAGCAGGAAGATGAATTGTCAGATGAAGAAGATATATTAGAAGATGAACCGGGCATAGGAGATGAGGCAACAATTATTGATGATGATGTCAATGAGGATATTATTTAAAATGACATAATTGATGATGATGATGACATGGTCAATCATTTCAACATCGTTTCTAAATCAGATGTTGGTATAGATGTCGATTAGTTGGATGAATATCAAGAAGATACAGAAGAAGAATATTAATACAAATGTTATGTTCGAGTATGAGCTGGTATGTTATAACTTTATATTTTAATATGTAGGAATTATTGTATTTAAATAATTTACTAAATATGTGGGTTTGTTGCATGTTGTTTATTATTTCAAACCAATAAATAATGGTCTTACTATTGTACAAGCTAAACTAAAATTATATGCCATTTTTAAATCAAACCTAAGTTGGAATTTGAAAGGTTTTAATACCTATTTATATAGTGGAGCATTA
This sequence comes from Pinus albicaulis, assembly GCA_034641835.2. Lineage (NCBI taxonomy): Eukaryota > Viridiplantae > Streptophyta > Pinopsida > Pinales > Pinaceae > Pinus > Pinus albicaulis. Next base: position 638,722,113 of record CM076575.1, on the reverse strand, counting down.
CTGCCATAAACTATGGTTTCAATAGGAATTTCAAATGAATTACAAATGTTTTGGATTAATCATGGCGGGCCTTTCAAAATTTTACATTAATCACTATAGCTACCCTGCATGTAATCAGTACTACAGCTCCTTGCCTTTTCTAATCCACTCAAACCCTACTGGATATACGCCTTTGTAGATCAGTACTACAGCTCCTTGCATTTGCTAATCGACTCAAACCCTACTAGATATATGCCTCCTACTACAAAGAACCACCTGTCATGCAAGAAACTCCAGAAAGCAGACCCTTGCTACAAAGAACCGCCCATCACGCAAGAAAATCCAGAAAGCAGACCCTTGCTGCAAAGAACTGCCCATCACGCAAGAAACTCCAGAAAGTAGGTCATTCCTCCATCAGCAGGAAAAATGGTATGGCCAAGAAAAAAAAATCCGGATTTTGAAAAGTGATTTTACCATTTAGAATGCCCAGGATTTGAAACAGAGCAATAAATTGGGCTGCTCGTTTTCCTTGAATAGGGCATGCCTGTAGATTTAGTTTTTTTTTAATAAAATTCAATGTAAGACATAACGAATTCCCCAAACCTCAGTCTCCAGCATGCTTTCCATAAAATTTGGCAGTTGATTTCCATCATCACAATTTGGTCTTTACAAGAAGAAAAATTGATCACCATTTCCTACCATTTTCCTTCAAACAATATTAAGCACATGCAGTCATCATCTGACTTTGATATATCCATCCAAATTTTATAATACATCACAGCTCACATGAATTTCATCTTCATTTTCAACCACAGGAAAATCAATAAACTCACCCCCATAACTTTCCAGGGCTATCATGCACAATTGACTCAATCCCATATTTGGCATAGTTGTGAAAGATGAGGGAATAATTTCCCTATACCATGGAAAATTAACATAACAGAGGCCTGATGTTCCTACAGCTAGTACTTCAGAAATTGTGTTTTTCTCCATGGCCATGTTTTCAGGGTTGGTCTCTTTCTTTGCCTTGCCATTACCGAGAAAAATCTCTAAAAATCTCTGTACTAGTGCAGGGTGATAATTAAACCCACATCTACTCATATTATAGTCACACATGGAAATAATATTGTAATAATCAGGTGCTTATAATTGGAAAGTATCAAGAAATCTATTTTGTGATAATTTATCAGCACAATCACCACCCCAAACATTGGCACAATTTCCACGTGGCATGGATGATACATCTCCCTTGACAGGAGTTATACATTCAGCATAAGGCCTAGATAAGTTAGCCATGTGGATATAATTATAGCTAATGCTAAACCTCAATCTCTAGCATGCTTAAAACTAGGATCAGATCAAAATCTGACTACAACTGTCATTGAATGTAGACAAGTATGCGAGAGAATTTATATTTTTATTTTAAGCTGGCGAAGCCATCTTCATGCTTTTTAGGCAGCATCCACTTTCTCATTATATCTTGGGAGTTCTGCAAGAGACACCTAGTCACACTGGGGTCAAACCCAGTTCACCTTTTCCTGCTAATTAGCCTCTAATTTGTTCACTTTTACCTGGAGAGATTTAACAGATCTAATAGTCTTATTAAGGATAACATAAGTTTCCATGTAATCTTCACCAGAGATTATATTTCTCAGAAGTTGGACCATTCCTTTAATTCTCTCTTTTTTGGATTTCTTGGCAGAAGCAGATTTCCTTGAAAGATATTTATGTGACCATCTGCATCTAAGTGCGCTATTATTTGTACTTCCCTCAGTCAGCATGCTAACAACACTCAATGCACATATATTATTTTTGTTGCATTCATTATCATTGGAATTTTTGAAATTATTGATTTGGATGTCCACTTCCTCGGTCGGAGTGACCAGAAGGAAGCTATCAAACAAAAAAACTAGATCCTTTTGACAAGAAAATGCTACAAAAAAACCCACAGACAATGACTGTAGCTGTCATCTCGAATTACAAATAGTAGTCAGCCCATTCCTATCCATTTTCTATTGAATCAAATGATTCAATTACAACCAACAAAGTTACAATACAAGTCTGTAATGCCAAGTTCTAGGATAGTTGGACCCTTTTCCTGAAGCAAGAGTTATTCAAATTAAGAAAAGAAGAGGGTTTCAAGGTTTCAAGTGTTTAGTTCTTGGCTCTAGCTGAAAACATGGAATGAAAGGAAACCAACGAGCCTTGTTATATTCGACCTATGGAGGAGAAGCCCTAAACAATCTAGTTAGGTGATGTAGTGCTTAGCCCCACGCACACTATTTTTTAGCTTCGATCACCTTTGTATTTTTCCAGAGTATCTTGGGCAGGGCAACCTTGCCACTTTATAGCACTTGTATATTTTACAATTTCTTTAATAGTATTCTCCCAATCATTCACTGCTTTCTTGAATACCACAACAAAGTTGTCCATATCCAAATTGAGGATCACTAACATTTATTCATGGCCATTTACACTCTCACTGCGACACTTCCTCCTCCACCTCATTATAGATCATGACATCTATGTTACTAAAAAGTTTGTTGATCGATTGATATTTTTGTGAAGCAGTCAACACAAATCATTTGATTTAACTCTCAATTTTTCTACAACAAAATATTCTAAGAGGCACGGGTTTTCCAAGATCCAAACAACTACATCATTCATCCAAATACGGAGTTAAATACAAAGTTTTAATCACCTATAGTCATATAAGGGATCAGTTGTATCCGAAATGAAGCACATGAGAATGTTGGTTTATTAATATAGGGTCATATACAAAATTTTATTCATATAAGGTCTTGGTTTTTCCTCCTTCCCAATCTGCATGTGTTTTATGTTGTGGCTCTAATGTATCAAAATTTATATAGAGGTTGACATCCACTAGGTGTTCCAAGAGGATTATTTACTACATCAAGCTCAAACCTCTATCTCATTTATTTCTTGAAGCTCAAATGTTGTGTGAACCTTAGGCATCATTGCACACTAAAGAAGCCCTGAGCAAAGGTAATTAATAGATACAAAATAATTATCTCTACATGGAGTTACAACACAGGAGAACAAAAAACGTATTAACATAGGTCTAATGGGAAAATAATGTTAAACAATAAGAGAGGAAGGTCTTAGCAAGAATAATGGAGTTATTAGAACCACCAAAGATTTGATATCATGTCATATAAAGGTGTAACTCCAAACTTGGATCATATTCCATTAACATGAATATATATTTTTTATATGGTAATATGACTCTTGATTTCATCTTTCAAGAGGTTAATTTACCTTTCATGTTGACCTATCTATTCATATTTCTCCTATTATTTAGAAATGATTAAAATGACAAAAGAATGAATAATTATATGTCCAATGGAACTAAACCCAAATTGAACTACGATCTCAGCTTGCCAAAACCCGCTGAAACTTCTTTCACTAAGGTCTATTGTTCTACTTGAATTCAATTTACACGAGTCCACACTTGTTATCTTTAACATGTGTTATGCCTTACATTTTTGTTATCTTGTACATGTGTTATGCCTTACATTTTGGTCTTCATCATCCTTGTCTCTCATTTTGTCTCTCACAACAAGTACCTATATGAAATCATGTCACTGCTTGGTTCATCACATTGTTCCACATAAAATGAGCTTGCCCATTCCCATCATGCACTGGTCCAGATAACTTGCCTTGTCAACCCATGTGCTGATTCATTTCGCCCACTTAAATTATCAAGATAACATGCATGACAACTTGATTTACCCACTTAACTTATCAAGCTAACCCATGTGTCTTCACAACACACATTGCACCAAACTATGTCATGTCATCTTATGCTATGCTAACTCCTTTGTCACACGCTTACCTCTGACACCATTTACCATCATCATGCCATGTTAAGTCACTATCCAAAAATCCACTTAAACTTTCTTGCACCAAAATTTAGCCTTCCAATCATGCATAACATGCTTGATACATTTTGTTGTGAATCCCCTTGGCACTTTTGAATGCCCAAGGAAATCTAGCCCACCCACTATATATCCAATGCACCTCTGGTTCATGCATAACACATTTCATTCACGCAAATAGCTACATCGTGAAATCGTGCAAGAGCATACACCTAGAACATGACCTTCAAGGTCTGACACATCCTACTGAGATGAAAAAAATGGAAATTGTACCCATGACATGGTCAACATGTCAAATTTGAAAAGGATTTTGTCAAAATGCTTGTGTTGTGAAAATAGAGAGTATATTTTATGAATTTAAAAGTTTCAATTAATTTAAATTGGTTGGATGTGATAGGCTAGAATCACTACAAGGAAAATAACCTCTAGTGGATGTTTTTGAGGAACCCCTTATAAAAATACCCCATACATCTGTTTCTAGTGTAGGTTACTAGAGGAGGTTGGCGGGTGGATGGTTTTGTGGATAACTACACATCTGTGGTTGTATCTTGTGTTCATTTCCACTGTTTGTATGGTACTGATGAAACTATTAGAAAGTCTATGTTAGAGGTCAGATCACTACTATAGAAGAATGTGATTATGTTGTTGCTTATATAGTGTTTTGTTTCAATTTTTTTGTGATTTATACACAACAGACTCAATAATACTGAAATTATGAAGTTGATTTGTTTTGATAAATAATATATCTTTTGAGATTTTAAAATTTCACTAAAAAATACCCAGTTTAGTCTCATTTTCAACTCATCTCTTGTTTGGGTCCCTTAATGTGCAATGACATGTTTCCAGGACTGAATTCAATGCAAGGCATATTTGAAACTCTAACTCTGTCTTCCGGTGTCTTATTATAAATTATTTCAGTTTTCATTTTGTGTTTTCAAGTTAGATATTTTTTTCAAGTTTTTACATTTATAATTTTATTGCAATGTGGCAGACTGATCAGGGTAGTATAGGAACAACCCCGAGACAGGATGATCGCGGAAAGGGGCCAGCGGAAGAACATGTAAAGTGCCACCATTTCTCTATCTTCAGGTATTTTAGTTATTTACATAATTGAAATAATATTAATTTTGTTCAAATATGCAGACACCTAGCCATGGTATGCCTGATGATTCCCTCTATGAGGAAGAGCTTTCTTCATCCCTATCTCCATTGCTCTTGCTGTGAAAAAAGGCACGAAAAGCAAGGTCAAAATTTGATACTTTGATAGACGCGCCTCAAACACCTGAAATAGAAGAGAGGATAAAACAACTTATGACCCAGCTAGAAACATATCAGGTAATAATAAAAAATCAAAAGGATATTTTTTTTGTTCTGCATGAGATGAATTTTGATAGTTTGATTTTTAATTTTTACATTGACTAAACTAACAAACATTTCTTTTGTATGTAGCGTTATCTCACACTTGCTGAACGCAGTGTTGATGGTAGCGGGACACAAGGGCAAGAGATTGCCCAAAAACCCTCTCGTACACCTTCTACTCCTTTAGGTGCCAGCCAAGAAACACACCCTGCCCAAGAAGACACCCAGCCAACCACTGAACGTGTTGGCAGTGATGAGGCTGATATGGCCAACTACATTATTGCGTTTCCTGGAGCTACACGTGTCAGCTCCACGGGGACCATTCATGCCACGTTGTTGGTGAACGATGAAGGTGTCCCTATAAAGCACGTACAACTCCCAGGTAAGTTTTAATATTTTAACTATTTCATGTACTCTATCTCAAACATATTTTATCATGATTTTTATTTTTAAATTAATGATAATATATTTTTTTTCTATGTAGGAAACAATGAGCTCGACAGGTTTTTGGAGAGCCATGCATTGGTAATTTTTGGCCCAACCATACGCACAAGGTGGAATTTGCAGAATTCCAACCTGAAAAAAGAACTTCTAGATTTTCTAGAAGCCCTTTTTGGGGTGGGCACATTTGATAGAACAACGGTGGCTGGGGTAGTTGGAAAATATTTGAAATATACCAGGGACACCTATAGGACGCAATTTCAATTTAACCCTAGATATGAGCATCCTCTCATAGTTCCAGAGAATGAGTGGAGAGCACTCATCCATGATGAAAAAGAGAAAAGGGCAAAGAAAGAAGGAAAAATTCCAACTGGACCCGCAAGGTAAATTATGACTTTAATTCAATAGCTTTAGAAATAAGAAGAAGAAAAAGAAAATTTGATAATGAAAAATCTTGTATTATTATAAGACAAACGTTACCATACTTGGAACGTTTTTTGCGTTATATAAAAAATTCATTTATCATACTATTTTTATGTCAAGCACTAATTTCAATGTTTCCTTGCATACTTTTTGTTGCATTGTTTTTTTATTAGTCATTAAATATTTTTTTTTATGCTCATGAAAGTAAAAAATGAAATATAGATTGGGTATTGGGGAATTAAGAGTGATGTAAGGTGGGGGGGAGGGGCCATAAGAGCTTCCACCTTCATGTGCTCAGCCCTGTTTAGTAGAGAATAATTTATTGGAGCAATTTAATCTTGGAGCAAACCTCCCTCGATCCAACGTAGCATCAAAAAAGTCACTGTTGACTTAGTTGCTACTCTTTCAAATCATGGGAGGCCTTTTTTAAGTTCATGCGACTCCAATAAATTGTTCTTGAAATGAAAAGGAGCTTATTCAGGTATGTTTCGCCATTTTCAAAATATGTTCTAACATTATCATAAGAATGCATCTTAGAGTAAAAAACACTACATCAATTACTTGTATTTATTGTATAGATAATGAAGGATTTTGATTGACTTGGCAGTGCAGGTACAAATCCTCTTGCATCATGAGCAATAAAAATTGTCAACCAGGGTCATGTCCATGATATTTTTTCTTGTGCGCTTGAATAGGTTCGTAATGTCACATTTTTTAAGTTCCTTTACAGTTCATAATTCAATATTAAGCTTGTTCATGATTATTATCTAGGTTTTTTGTATGTGTTTTTTCATCTATTTGATTGTAAGCAACTCTGCATGTTTCCTGTTGTTCACTATGATTTCTCCATTTACCACTCCTAGGATGAATCCGACTTTATTGTTACATAGGTTACTTTATTGTTACTATGATTTCTCCATTTACGATTTCATAGGTGACATCATGTAAAGTTGTTAATCTCAGGTTGGTGATGAGCTTTAGTTCTCCAGATTTGGGGCTTTTCTGATATTTTCTCCCTCATGTCATTCCTTCATAACCTCATTGTTTGAGCATGCCAATTTTCTACCACTTGTACCAATTGGCACATGTCAATCTCTAAGTAGTGCCACATTTCACCTATTTTCAGCCCACTTGACCACCTGAAAAACTCAAATCCACACACCATGTGTCTTTATCATGGAGTGCCACATGTCCTAGATATTTTAGATTCTAACATCATGCTTCTAATGTGTTATTTCAACCAATCACAGTGGTCCATGTGGCCTTGTGCCATGTCACCAGTCTGGAAGAGAGATTTGAGCCTTTTCTTTTCATGATTTTTCAATTATAATTTTTTTCTTCAGGACGGGAAGTCCCTTTTGCAATAGATGGGGATTTTCCCATTTCCCTGGAGTCATCTCCTAGGACACCCTTCAAGCCATCATCCAAGAGGAAATCCGCAACTCTCTGTTGTTGCCCTGTTGCCCTTGAATTATGCATTTCTAGAAGACCAGTTAGGGCACTCTTCTAGCCCTTATTCCATTGCTTCATCATTGTATCAACTTCTCCCACAGGATTCTTCTATTTTTTGTCCACTTAAAGGAAGAAAACACTACCCTAGGGTGAGGTTGCTCCTCAACTATCCCTACCGCACTTATGGACCAACCAGCAATATGAATGTTTCCCTTACTTATGGAGACACCCCCTATGCTACTACACATTCAATTCCTAGAGCTACTTGCTAAGGAACACTCCTACACTATGCCTAACGACCCTCCAAACAATCCCTCTAACTATTGTTGTATAATCCCTTGTGTAATGCCCTCTCCTTCCTCGACACATCTGGATAGAGGGCAGCTATTCTGAGTCAGTTAATTTGATTTGAACCCATGATCAATGCACTACCGTTTGCCATAAAATTGCATTGTCCTGACAGGTCTATGTGAGATGGCCTGTCAACATGCCTTTATTTCTCATCTTGCAGGTCCAAGCCAGGCATTGAGTCCAGTTTTTATTCCTTTATTTCTCATCTATTCATTTTTACTATTGTTTATATGTACCAAAAGTGCGATTGCTAATGAAGGTAGGTTTTACTGAGAATTTAAGGTGAAATTTCTTTAAATTTCTCAAGTCTTTGCCTTGAAAGTTGAACTCTTGAGCATGCATTTCATCCTTGCCTCAACTCTGTCTGGCAGAGAAGACTAAAAATGTAATGGTAGACATGTTTGTTCAAGTGAAGCCTAGCCATATAGAACTACCACCTTTATGGACTCTACAAGAGGATTGCCTTTTTTTTTGGTTGCAATTAAAGTTGCATTTTGTTCCTCAAGAAATACAAACTCTTATCAAATTGCAAGGTGTAATTCCAATCTCACTAAGATGTGGCGGACAACATGCCATGAACATCCAATTCAAAAGTGCTTATTAGGGTTTAAGTAGCTTATAGTTCTTGTTCCTGACATTAGTTTTTGAAATATCAAATTGCTAAACTGTTTTAACCCAATTTTCTATTGATTTTATGGAAATTGGGTGTTTGGATCTAGAAAATTTAATCTCTATTATTTTGGCTTCTCTTAGTATGAATACACTTTTAATATGTAAAACCCATTACAGTAAGTAATCAAGTGTTCACTGGAGAAGCAATACCCAGTTTCAATACTCATGCTCTCCTCCTTAGTATGGTAGTTCACTCAAGTCCTCCACCTCCTGCATACATCCTGACCTCTGAATCAATTAATTGCAAGACTATCATGCTGGGATACACCATGTTAAAACTCTTTGCCAGAAGAGCAGATAAATTCATCTCCATATGGGCGGAGAGGAAGAAATTGCAGGTTTAAGGTTTAGTCATTGCAAATGGAATCACCCCACTTTTGACTATTTTTCAATCCTCCCAAATGCTATTGAGGAAGCAAAATTAAGTGTATTTTTGATCCATGGACACCTGTTAAGCCTTTCAAATAGTTGGAAGAAACCTACTATTTGAGAGGTAGAAGGTATACCTCTCCTATGCTTGGCAATCTCTATAATTATGACCCTATATGAGATTTAAATGATCATCTCTAGGGTCTATTATATAAATTAACATAGTAGTCAAGCAAGGGTGTCGACTGCCTCACATTCTTTGGACTTCATATTTATGGATGAGACTTTCTCATTTCAAAATCCATGGGTGGTAAAGGTGGATGCCCTCTATGGGATCTCCATTTCACTATTTTTTGACAACATTGTCCTTCTATTTCATGAATCCAAAAACAAAAGTACATTTTGAGCTCATTCTGGGATGAAAATGGTCTTCAAGTCCACCTTGCAAACACAAAATCATGTAAGTTAGCTCTCCTCCTTTTCAAGGATAGCAGGTAGAAATGGTGACATCCTAGTATTTCCTTTGAATGTTATTATTTGGTTCATCTTTTAACTTGTTTTTGACATTTGTATCAATGTTGAAAAGAGGATTGAAACATTAAAAACCTTGGAGAGATGATGTTTCCAACTTCAGTTTTAGGATATTCAGGCTAAGTTATTGTTTCTTGAAGTCTTTTCATAATACTTTGTTGCATGTGACTTTCATTTTCTTCTTGCAAAATTTCTAGAAATGAATGGATATCTTGTAGACTGTTGTAAAAAAATTTAGTTCTATTACCATGCTCAAGAGAATTTAATGTTTGTCATTATTGGAGGATAGAGATATACCATAAGAGCTCGACTCTATGTTGTATCTTTTTATTAAGACTTGAATTAGTTAAACCCTCGGACCTACTAGAACCCTATATTGAGGCTTGGTTCTATTGAAGCTGCAATAATTTGGACCTCTTCATTGCAGTCTCAGGCCAGGGATATAGCTACAGGATTTTGACATATTTTATGTGGTGAACATATATTAAAATCTTATATTATCTCCTATTTACTGATGCTTGGACATAACTTTCGAATTATCTAAGTCACCTATTTACCTAAAACTAGCACATTTGGCAAAAAAAATTTTAAAAATATTTTTAACCAAGATTGAATGTTATGTACTACATATATAAATCTGGAGGGGAATAGAGCATTCAGGTTGTACAATGTATTACTTCAGTCTTATGATTTATCAATGTTCTGTTGGAAACTAAGTTGATTGCTGGTAGAGTTCTATTGTAAATTAAGCATGCATTTCATCCCATTTGGTTATTTTGTCATTTCTGAATCCTGAACTCATCAACCCTTTCTGTCAAACTGATAAACCCTACATAAAAAACTGATAACCCTTTCCTCATAAAAAACTAATAACCCTTTCCTCATTGTATTATTTGTATAATTCTGAATCGTTAAATTTTGTAGAGATTTATGGTTGGTTCCCGACCAGGGTTTAAGTCAATGTAATGGGTCTCTTTACCACAAACTAAATCTGATGAGTTTTTTTATCTCACGACCATATTTATTATTGGGATTTTATTTTAAATTATGACTGTTATTTAGATGGATTGTGCCCTTTCAAATGAAGTTTGTGGTCATTAATGGAGCACCCTTTGTTTTTCTAAGGTGTTCCACAATCATTCAAATAGAGAGAATTTTCTATGATAATATATGATTTTAAAGGGTGCTATTGCAGGTAACTAAGTATGTTAACCTCAAACAGAAACTTCTTTTATTTTTTGACTGTGTGTTTGAAAATTATGTATGTTCGCATGGTGCTGAATCCAGAGTGCCTTTCAGAAGGAATATCTAATGGGAACAAAAACTGTCAGAGTTTTAGTTAATACTAAATACTAAATACACATTCTTATATTGAAAATAAATTGTAAACACTAGTAAAAAGACACTGTATAGAGGCAGTAAGTTGGGAACTATGGAGAAGATTGAATTGCTAAAGAACTCATTTATGGAAATCACCTTTTGACATGTTTACAGAGAAAGAAATACCGTTGCTGACAGCTTGTCGAAGAGAGGCCTAAATAGTAGTTTCGGTATCATGCACTATCAGCTTCACAGGTCGGATGGGCAGGGAGCAGCTGGTGCTGTTCATTTTTCCTGAATAGGGTCTGTCTCTTATGGCCATTAAACTCACATACTGTTTTCCTATTCTTTTTGGGAAGCACTGGTACAACTCTTTTTTTTTTTTGCTGGCGTTTTGTGACTTTCTGGGTGGTGATGCTGACTAATTATATCGTCCTGGAACTATATATTGTTTTCTTTATTTTAATATGGCTGTGTCCATATCTGTTTTCACAGTTTACACAGTGATCTAGTCCGGTTTTGTTTGGAACTTCCTAATCCCTCATGATACATCATTTTTCTCTGTAGCCTTGGATGTTTTGAAGTTTTTGTAATGATACTTAATGATGCACGCTACCTATTTGAGCCACAATTTATTTTTGCAGAGCTTGGTTCCTTGGATAACATTGTTTCTAACCCTGTGACTAGTGCTGCTACTCCAGATTCATAATATAAAGAGTAAAAACAAACTCTCAGAGAACTAGAACTAGTTCTATTTCTTGGTCTAGAACTAGATCTGATATGGTGATCATTGAGTACAAATTTAGGGTTATAGAACTTGGAGAAAGAGTATACTTCAAATGACAACAATTTTTTTTTTGAACCCGGGCACTAAGGAGAGCTGGTCTCTCTCTGTGTCAACAATTTCACTTAACACAACTTCTACTTAAACCAAGGAATTCTATTTTGTTTTCTTTGTCAAATTTTATTCATCAATTTCATAGAAATTGATAAATAATTACTTTAGCCAAACTTTATTGTAACCCGAATATGTATGTTCCCTTTGATAATTTAAATTTAGCGTGCATTACCATACATATATATACCTTCTATTATAAGGTTGGCCCTTTAAATAAAGTGCTTTACTTATTTTATTTTGGAGCCTTTCCTTTGTATGAATATCAAATGAATTCCCAACAATCAAAGCTCTTTATCCAACCTCCTAAGGCAAATATAATAATCCACATTTATTTTTCGAACCTTAGCGCTTAACACTACAAAAAGGGGTCCTACTCTTTTCATTATATACACCCGCACTTATAGACCAACTATGGTTATACATTAAAAAAACATTATATTATATGGTGGCTCCTGGCCCCACATGTCCAATGCAATTTAAATAGATGTTGAATTAACACAAAACCATCAGTCTTTACCTGGAGTTAACTTTTGTGCTACTTACCGCATGATATTCGTCGGATTTGTTGGCCTCCCAATCGGACAACGCATGTCGATGTCACATTTTTTTGTACACCTGCCTTTAACACTTCAAAAAAATGCGATGGGGGTGGTATTACCCCAGTGACGTGGCGACATATTATAGGATCGCATTTTTTTTAAAAGGTTTCACTTTGGCCCAAAGCCTGTGCGATGAGGGTGGTTTTGGTTTCAGAAACCCACTCCCAGGTTTTGAACAGTGCTCAACTGGACTTTCACCATGGTTAATGCCATTAAACGTAATAACTCCACCTTGTTAACTCGGGGTCAAGCCTCAATAATATCGTTCAAATCACCATAAAACATGTTATTTTCCTGCCTTCAACAGAATTTCAAAGTTCTATGGTAAACGAAAGATAACAGGGGTTTCACTCATATAAAGCCTGGTATAAGCACACAGAGCTCGATGCCTTGTACACAGACTAAATATTCTTCATTCGGCAGAGAACCACTACAAACTCATTCAGCCAACGGACTCACTCTCGGCCTCATACAGGGTTTCTATATCAATTTAACAAATTTGGATTTATCACTGGGAACCTTTACTTAACACAACATTTTTTTTCTTAAAGTTATACACAGAGTTCATAATGTAAAAGGAGTAATTCATCATAGAATGCCAATAGCACATGCACATTTAGACAAGAAGGCTTAAATCTTATTCAACAGAGAATACAGTTTCTCAATTCAACCTTTCGCTGCCAAAATCCCCCTTTCACCATATCAAGGCTACAATTTATAATCAATTACATGACTCTTCGGTTCCTTTGGGGACCATTTTATTTCTTTAACCTAAAAGACTAATTACATCATATTCTAACAGTGGAAACTGAATAGATGGACTTAAACCAAAACTGTTCGACTTCTACAGTTTCTAGACTGACCCTAACTATTCTAAAAGCAACAGACAGCTAAGGTATTGACACCTTGTTGTTACAATTTGAATAATTTCGAATCCTTCTAGCCACAACATGTGGACAATCCTCCACATTGTTGGCTAGTGTATAATGACCTTGCGTCATCAAACCTCTGCAAAATACTTCGTTCTTCATGTATCTTCAAATAATAGGGTTTTACTTGAGCAAGGGCTACTTTCGCGTTATTGAAAAGGTGTCTCTAAAATTTGCATCATTATGTACCTTTTGACATTCATTTTAGCACACTGAATCATGCCACAAAGAATCATATAAAGAGAGACATATGTCATAGAACTCAACTACCACATAGGCATAATGCCACAAATATTTCAAAACTTGTATGTCAGAGTGTGACAAAAATTCAGTATACTATAATGCCATAAAAGATTCAGATGCCAGCAAAGAAGTCATAGGTTCAAATCTATCATGAATGCTTCTTATGTTTTTCTATTGTAAACAATTCTCCCAATATTTTGAGATTAGATGTTTCAAAAAATTTATTGTCATATGATCTTTGATACTTCAGATCATATGTTAGATATATACGGTACTCTTCCAAATTTTGTTCTGCTTCATTTTCTACCTTCATTTTCCCATAAAATATTTATCCTTTTGTAAATATGATTATCATAAAATTGACCTTCAACCTTAAGCAAGAGCGAGTTATAATAGATGGTTAAGAGGTTTCAAACTTCATTGGATATTCTTTCATCTTCTTCCATAAATCACAAAGAATATTGTATCGAATGTCATGTATAGTCACATGTAACTATTTGGTGTCATCATAAGTGCTTGTTTCTGTAACTTGGTCGAGAGATTAGCTTCAAAGAGATGTAGGATTTATTCTTTCAGTCTTGGTCCTATATTCCTTTAGGATTCAATCTACAGAAATTTTGGAAACATGCTTCAGAACATAGTTTCAAATTAGGATATAGACTTTTGGATTGTAGACATAGAGCATAGAGGATAACTTACTTGTAAAAGGAAAGAGAATCTATCAAGAGTATTGATTTGGATTCCAATAACATCTTTCCATGATGGCTACTACAAAGAAGATGATATTCAAGTCTATTTGTTACAATAGCTAGCATTCACTCATATAATTTTAATTGCTTCTCAAAAAAATATGTTTTATTTTTTTTATTGTAAATATTTTTAAAGAATCAAAATAAACAAACATTTAATTATTTATAAATTATTTTAATTATTTAGAAATTATTATATTTATTAAAAAATATATATTTTTAAATTAATTTGAGTGGAATTAAAAAAAACACATGTGTTTAATTTCAAAATGTCAAAAATTTTCAAATATCAAAAGTTTTAATTTCCCTCCGGTTGCATTGTTTGTCCAGGGAAGGAGGGAAGATGTAGCCATACTATCGCCGGTTTTGAGGAAGGATGCAACCATACTATTGCAGGTTTGGAGGAAGGATATGGGAGATTTGTGCCCCCAACTGTGCTCATAGATCTGGCACCATGGACAGTGTGAGGATCTCTACATTTCTCTCAACTCCACAACTCCAAAAGCAGGTATCTTATTCTTCAATACAAAAAGAATTTTGGTTGGCGTTTTAGCTTTTTTTTCAGGATCTTGTCTCATGGGTCTGCTTGTAATTTTTTCTATTGGGACTGCAACCCATTACTAACCCAATCTGATGAAAAAAATGCATAGTGGCCTCTGTGGGAGCTTATAAGCCTGATCAGACCTTACCACAGAAGTTGCACTGCTATCACTCGTTGCAGGCATTACATTGGCTAAGCTTCACTTGGCTTCATTGCCTTTTCCCCCTTGTTGGAACCCTACTATATGGCACACTTGACTGTATAGAAAAATAATATTATTTGTGTGCGTGTGCAGTGTAATCAAGAACCCTGAAATATCTGCACTAGTTTGATCATTACTCTTGAGTATCTGAGATCCCGATGAATACACAAAGCATTCCCTTGACGTTCTTCTGCAGGTATTTTTTAAAGTTTTGTGTCAGGCCTTTTATACCATTTTTTGCGAGATTTGATGTTGTTTATTTATTACCAACATCTTGTATTCCTTTATCTCTTATCATGTTGTTTATTTATTACCAACATCTTGTATTCCTTTATCTGTTACCATCATTGCAGACAACGTTTGTCAATACTATTGATGCTCCATCACTAGCATTGTTGGTGCCTATAGTCCACCACGGTCTTAGGGAAAGAAGTGCAGATACCTTCAAAGAAAGCAGCCCAGATTGTTGGAAACATGTGTTCTTTGGTAAAAAAGCCAAAGGATATGCTACCATATATAAGCTTGATGCTTCCTGAAGTGAAGAAGGTATCGGGAGAATCTTTTTCTCTGTATGTGTCTTATTAAGATATTTTGTTCCGAAATTTCTAATTAATTTAAATTTTTCACATGTTCTTGCAAACCCTATACCAGAAGTAGGTGTTGTGCAGCTAGAGCTCTTGGGTCACTCATAAGGGGCATGGGTGAAGAGATCTTCCCGGATTTGATGCCTTGGTTACTGGGGGGCGGAAACATGAAGCTGGGTTACACTTTTGTGAGAATCGGGGGCAGAAATTTTTTTTCGGCAATAGTTCGGCCGAACTTTCTTAAAGAGTTCGGCCGAAATTTTGACTCTGTTTAGATTGACGGCACAGTGACGGCGCAACAAATAGAATTTTTGCCGGAGGTTTGGAAAACTGGCAAGAGGAGTTCGGCCGAACTTATAAAAAAGTTCGGTCGAACTAAAAGTTCGGCCGAACTATGTTTTTATAAATATAGCTCCCGCGAATTAAACTGTTTTCATTGTTCGCGCGATTTTTGGAGCTCTGTTTGTATTTTCCGTGAGTTTTGCAGGTCTGTTACGTCCGCCGCGCTCGGCTGTGCTGGTGCTGTTACATCCTCCGCGCTCGGCTCTGCTCTATTGGTGCTGTTACGTTCGCCGCGCTCAGCTCTGTTGGTGCTGTTACATCCGCCGCGCTCGGGCTCTGTTCATGCTTTTACGTCCACCGCGCTACTAGGGTCTCAGTCCGCACCCTATCCTGTGAATGGGAAACCTACATACACAATGCACATGTACTTGAACATTAAAATTTGATGTTTTAAAAATGAATGAGAATATATATATCTAGAACTTCATGTAAAAAACAAAATATAACAAAAAAATCATGCAATACCTCGTAAGGTTCCCTCTCCATTTGGTGAACAGGTTCTGCCATAGAAACATCTGCAGTGGTAACCTGTACAATATACATGTACGGTTAAATATAAATATATATATATATATATGTTGGAACACCTAATCCTACATGGGTAGGTGTGGAATGCGAAAAGTCACGATAGGTCAGAAGTGACCTTGGATATGAAACCGAGAGTCACACCATTGTACTATAAATGTACATCTTTGTATAATGGAAAATATGAGCTACACGCTTATCCTTCATTGTGTTGAGTTTCCTCTTGTGTGTGTGTGTTTATCCTCCTCATACACCATGTGTGTGCCTTAACATGGTGTTTAACATGGTATCAGAGCGGGCGATTGCTGGCCCTACTCCAATTGAGTGAGCCATTTGTGTTTATGGCCTATGCATATTTACAAAAATTCCTGGCATTTTTGCAGCACTCAGAGTTTCTGCAGCAATGTTTTTGCCGCCATTCAGAGGTGTTTTGAAGAAGAGCAGCGTTGGTTTTGAGAAGGAGCACCGTTCAAAATCCCAGCATTCAGAAATTGGTTTGGAGAAAAGCAGCATTGTGCATCTGAAGGTTTTCATTCTGCATTTTCCTACAATCTCTGCATTTTAAATTCTGCACCATTTTGGAGCTGCTGAAAAAGTGTTTAAAATAAGTTTCTGGAAAATTCTGGGCTTTTCCTAGAAAGAATTCTGAGTTTTTACTGGAAAATGTTCTGCAATTTCTGCACATTACTCCACTGTGTATTCTACTGCTGCTATATTTCGTGAAATTTCTACAATTTTCTAGAAAATTTCTGAATCTTGTACCTGCGTTTCACTGCAAAATTCTGCCAACCTCTATTGTATATCACTAAAATTCTGCTGTTATTTTAGAGTCGATTTTCCTCTCTGCTATTTTAAAATTAAAACCAAAATAAATAAATACAAAAAATTAAAAAAATTAAAAAAATTCTCGCATTTGGCCTTTCGGCCCCCCTCCCCAACCTGCAAGTTTTTTCACAAGCGCTCACCATACGCCCCTCTCACATTTACATCTGAACTCTCACCATACGCCCCTCTCACCAAGGCGCCCTCTCCTTACCCGCGGCCATCCGGCCCCTTCTACTCACCCCACTCACGCCGCATCTTCCCGCCATACCCCATAACACCGCCTTCTCTACAGTCCCGAACTCTCACGCTCGAGCCACCTGCTACATCCTATGCCTCTACCCACAACACCCCTCTCGGCCCCCTTCCGCTCGGCTCTCAAACCCACTCCAACCTTAACGCTTGCTCACTACCCAAAATCCCTCCCCACTCTATGCCGACTCACACCTAGACCCTTTCCCCTTCCCCTATCTATGACTCCCCCACCGCTCCCCTATCGATTTAATCACCTCCTCTCAAAATATTAATTCTCTCCCTTTTTAATTTATTTAATTCCCTCCCCTCACAATTTTTAATTTTCTTCCCCCCTCGCTTCTTTAAATTTGTTTTTTAATTTATTAACTCTCCCCCCCTTACGTATATACATTCCCATTTTAATTTTTTATTTAATACCCCCCCCATCCCCATTAATATACCCCCATATAATACCCCCCACCCAAATAAATTTACCTACCCTTTTTTTAATAACTTCCATTTTTAATTATTCCCATTTTTTAATATATATATATATATATATATATATATATATATATATATATATATATAAAGTGTTAATTCCCTTCCCTTTTTTTAATCCATTCCCATTTATATATAATCTCATTTTTATTCCCATTTTTATATAATCCCTTTCCCTTAGTTTTCTCATCCTTTTCCCTTTTTAACTTATTCCCATTTTTTTAATTAATTTTTAATTAATTAAAAAAAAAAAAAACAACAACAGAGAGAGAGGAAGAGCAAAAAGAGAATATGAACAGCAGAAATGAAGAGAAATGACATGTGAGCAGATGAACTATATATAGAGAAAATCGCAGAATTTCATTGTGATTTGTGGCATTTATTTGAAGGGTGACTTTTCTAAAAGAATTTTACATGTGAAGACAAGTTTGCCATCATTGCAAAACAACTCTTTGAAGAAAATTTCAGCTGCTTTAAAGGCCCCTTGCACTAGTGTTTCAGCTGCACATATTTTGCAGAAATATTGTATTGAGTTGACATTGTATTGCTTCTTCATAGTTGCAATCAGTACTTGAGTTGTTGAAAAATTGTTGATTGCCCTCCATCATTTGAGGAGCACATTTTGTACTTTGAGATTTCCATAGTTGGAACTTCTTTGGAGTCATTTGTATTTGTTGTTGCATCACATTGTAAACGGGTGCATTTTCGGTTGAAGCCGACACCCTTTCATTTTTTGAGCATAAGTTGTTGAAATGGCTAAAATCAATGAGGTATTAGTGTTGTTGAATAACCTCATTCATTCAAATGTTGATGATATGATAAAAATGAGCAAGGATGCTCTTTGTAACATTCAAAGTTGTTTGCTATATGCACATGAGAAGATTGAGTTTTTGCAGTTGGAATCTCAGCTCCAACAAGATGAACTTCACCAAAAGAGTCACCATTCTGAACCTGTTTCTGTTCAGAACATTGTGAAAGACTCCCATCAGCAGCAAGTCAGCAAAGTTCCAGTTGATCCTCATTCAGTTCCTTGTACTAGATCAGATTTACATGCAGATGCAGCCACTCAGCCTGCACTTCCTAAGCCCATCATCAGACCTTGGGAAGAGCTTGTCCACAACAAGCACCGAACTGGTCTTGGATATGACAAGGATGTGTCCTTTCATATTCCGGACTACACCAAGCCCATCATATTTCAGAGTGCCGGATTCATGTATGACAGTTCACCTGCAGCTGTTCCAGATCCTGTTCCACTTCCACAACAGATTGAGAAATGCCAACACTGTGATCGAGTTGGCCATATGAAAGATCACTGTTTTGATCTTCATCCATGCAAGCATTGTGGTCGGCACACTCATTCTTCAGAAAGATGCTTCAGAAACAAGCCTCCTGCAAGAACCAAGATTCATCTTGGATGGATCGCTTCTTGGCAATGGGCATCAACAGCCAAGAAGATGTTTACGACACATGTTAGAACTTGTTCACGGATATTGAACAAACTTGCAGTTGAGTTTTCTCCATCATCTCACCTTGTCCCTGACAGGGGGGAAAATGGTGGTCATGTACAAGCTTCGATGACAGATCAAGCGAGCCTGAGCCACAATCTCTCATTCCATGTTCAGAGTTGTAGCCAGCAGTTCAAGCGAGCCTGAGCCACAATTCGTCATTCCGGATTCAGAGATGTAGCCAGAGACACGAATGCCCATGAGCATGCCTTCGGTTGGTGGATAACCTTAAACCATCATCTTTGGTTGGTGGATAACCTAAAACCATCATAGGTAGTAGACCTCCCTTCTTTTAGGTCGAAGGTATCCCTTTCATATATGAGGAACACTTCCTCTAGCAGAAGCCTTCAGCTTAGCAGCCTTCAGCTTCTTGCCAGCTTTGGTTGAGTTCCAGGAAATGCTTCAAGCATTCCAGAGTTGTTGGTAATCCTAAAACCATCACAGGTAGTAGAACTCCCTTCTTTTAGGTTGAAGGTCTCCCTTTTTTATGAGGGACAATTCCTCTAGCAGAAGCCTTCAGCTTCTTGCCAGTTTTGGAAGAGTTCCGGGAACTGCAACAAGTTTTACGTTCCAGTGTTTGTGGTCATCCTAAAACCACCTCTTTTTTCCAACATTTCAGAGAGTTGATTCAGCCCAAGTGCTGCCATGTATACTTTGCAAATTTGTATTACAACTCTTTTCTTGGACTCACACATACCCCTTCGGATTAAGGGGGGATGTTGGAACACCTAATCCTACATGGGTATGTGTGGAATGCGAAAAGTCACAATGGAGTCCAAGTGACCTTGGAATATGAAACCAAGAGTCACACCATTGTACTATAAATGTACATCTTTGTATAATGGAAAATAAGAAAGCCTCACGCTTATCTTTCATTGTGTGTTGATTCTCTTGTGTGTGTGTTATTCTCCTCATACACCATGTGTGTGCTTTAACATGGTGTTTAACACTATATATATACATATATATATATAGATTATAATATAAATAATTTATATAAATTAAAAACTTTCAAATGAAAATGCACGTGTACATATATAAACTTATTTTCAATTTAATATTAAAAAAAGGAACTAAAAACAACCTGTTCAAATGCTTTGGATGTTCCTATCTCCATCGCTAGAGTCTACGGATTAAAGAAATCTTCTATAGGAACCTAAATTCAAAGAATTTTAAATAACTCAAAATATAGATCTCTCTCTCTCTCTCTCTCTCTCTCTCTCTCTCTCTCTCTCTGTGGTGAAAATGTGAAGCTGGGTTACACTTTTTGCCCTTTTTTGAGAAAACAATTTCATTTTTTTTCGGTTCTTCAACTTTATGCAAACTATAACAATTTTTCTGTGTAGAATTTCATTTTGCGATAAAAATAAAAGTTGTCAGAAATTTTGTTAGCTTTCTATTACTTATTTTTTGAAATTTTTTATGCAGATTTGATATGTCAACTTAGCGTTTCTTTGAGTGTGTGTTTCTTAACAATCAAAGGATTCATAAGAAGTCATGTTATGACGCAATGTTGTATTCATTGAAAATTTGTGTTTTTGAAAAAATAAAATGTGTTACAACAATCTAGACAGAGTCTACTTTGTTTTTGTCATATTTAGAAAGCCAATGGATGCATATCATAATTACTAGAATTTTTTGAACTGGTCCAATACGAAAAACTGCGTATTTTGGATATGTTTCGAGTCGCAAGAAATTTCTTAACATATAAGTTATAAACTAAAAATCTAAAAGCTACCCGTTAGAGACGACGGACCAATGTAATGCCCCATAATTTTTTCAATTTTTTTTACAATGTATTTTGGGAGATACAAAATTTTGATTTCACTGAATCACAATGACCCTCAGAAATTGTTTGCACACATTTTATTAGAAACTATAACAATTTTTCTATGTAGAATTTCATTTTGCGATAAAAATAAAAGTTGTGAGAAATTTTGTTAGCTTTCTATTACTTATTTTTTGAAATTTTTTTATGCAGATTTGATATGTCAACTTAGCGTTTCTTTGAGTGTGTGTTTCTTAACAATCAAAGGATTCATAAGAAGTCATGTTATGTCGCAATGTTGTATTCATTGAAAATTTGTGTTTTTGAAAAAACAAATGTGTTACAACAATCTAGACAGAGTCTACTTTGTTTTCGTCATATTTACAAAGCCAATGGATGCATATCATAATTACTAGAATTTTTTGAACTGGTCCAATACGAAAAACTGCGTATTTTGGATATGTTTCGCGTCGTAAGAAATTTCTTAACATATAAGTTATAAACTAAAAATCTAAAAGCTACCCATTAGAGACGACGGACCAATGTAATGCCCCATAATTTTTTCAATTTTTTTTATAATGTATTTTGGGAGATACAAAATTTTGATTTCACTGAATCACAATGACCCTCAGAAATTGTTTGCACCCATTTTATTAGAAAAATAATTAAAATTATTAAACGTTTATGAAATTCCATAAAAGTTATATTTCCTGAAAGTAGATTCAATTCTGAAAATGCTTGTCTTGGTTCCGACAGTTAATTAACAACCTTTCATAGAGTTTAATCAGTCCAAAGTTGCAGAACCGTATTCAGAGCCTAGTTTTTGCATAATTGATGACGCGTTAGTTCGACCGAACTTTTAGTAAAGTTCGGCCGAACTATGTTTTCCGCTTAAGACTCATTAAATATAACGTCTTAATAGTTCGGCCGAACTTTTGATCAAACGTTCAGCCGAACTATTGTATAACTCTCCATCGGCCGGAGACTTTTGCGGAGCCCCCTACTAAAACACACTTCGCGTCAATATAAATTGCCGCCAAATGATTCACAATTTTCACACATTTCACACACTTCTTCTCATTTTACAAAGATCTTGGTTTGGGTTCAAAAAAATTTCTTCAAAGTTTGGATTTAAGAGCATTTCTTGGTTGATTTTACAATTTTGGGTTTAAAGAATTTTTTTGGAGGACATTTCTTAGAAGCGCCGTGATTTTGGCAAAATTTGTAAAAATTTTCTTGGACGTACATTCAAAAGACATTTCTTGAGGTATGTACGTGTTTTGAGTTGAAGTAAATCTTTTGAGCTTCGTTTCATTTTTATAAGACATTTTTCTCTCGAATTTTTTAAAGTGTTTTGGATTGGAATATGTATTTTTTGCAAAAAATTTACACTGAATTTTTTAAAATTAAATATTTTGTAATATTTTTTGTAATTGAGTTATTGTCCAATTTTTTGAAGGAAATTTTTTGAACTTCATACCCTATTATCATGGGAAATCGAAGAACTTGTGCGAGAAAATATGATCGAAAAAGAGACCCTGAGGCACGTAGAGAAGAGACGAGACAATTTCGCAAAAGAAAGTTAGAAGCCCTCTCAAATATTGAAGAGGAAAATCAACTTCAAGCAAAAATTGAAGCAGGTATGTAAATGTAAATATTATGATCTATTGATATATATTTAAAATTTTCCTAATGTAAAATGTGAAGCTTAATTTTTATTTGATGAACTAGTTTGAAAAATATTTTGTTTGATGTAAACAGACAGAGATATTCTTCAAAATATTGAAGAAGAAAATCAACCTCAAGCAGAAATTGAAGCAGGTATGTAAATGTAAATATTATGATCTATTAATATATTTTTAAAGTTTTCCCAATGTAAAATGTGAAGTTTAATTTTTATTTGATGAACTAGTTTGAAAAATATTTTGTTTAATGTAAACAGACAGAGATACTCCTCAAAATATTGAAGAAGAAAATCAACCTTAAGCAGAAATTGAAGCAGGTATGTAAATGTAAATATTATGATCTATTGATATATTTTTAAAATTTTCCCAATGTAAAATGTGAAGCTTAATTTTTATTTGATGAACTAGTTTGAAAAATATTTTGTTTAATGTAAACAGACATAGATACTCCTCAAAATATTGAAGAAGAAAATCAACCTCAAGCAGAAATTGAAGCGGGTATGTAAATGTATATATTATGATCTATTGATATATTTAAAATTTTCCTAATATTTATTGACATATTTATTAATTTAGTGATTTATTGAATATGTACTATTTTTTCGAATATGTACAGATGAAATCACTATTGATAATGAAATGTTAGAAAATGTTGACACTCACACATATGGAGATAAAAAACCTGACCATGTTATACGATATCGTGTCAACCGCATTTTTGAAAAGTATTTCTTAAATGAGCGAGTGACAGTTCAGGCTCAAATGTTGAAAGGTCTCCTATCATCAAGGAAATTAAAAGAAGCGACGACACTATTGGGTATTCGAAAATCAACCAAAGATAAAAAAATAAAGTAAGAGGTGATAAAAAATATGAGTAGTGCTATAAAGTTAATTAAGAAATCTAGAGATAAAGATGTTTCAAATGTACGTAGAGGAATACATATGGCAATGGTTTCACCAAGTACTCAAGAGAATCGTTTGATAACATCTATGGCACGAGCACTGGGAACCTCGTGAAAAACTCTGCACAAACATCGAAAATTTCGACCGCAAATAGATGTAAATGATGAACTCGCTTGTTGGAGAGCTATTTGTAGGCAACCATACAAAGATAGACTTGGAGAAGATGTTAAAAAAATAATATATTAATATTGGAAGAACAATTCGCGTGTTTCACCCACTGCAAGACATGTGATGCGAAGAAGAATAGCACGAAATCAATACGAAGAACATGAAAAACATCTCTTGGAAACCACTCAAATAGAGTTATTCAACAAGTTAAAAGAAGAGAATCGTCAAATTCAAGTTTCACTCAGTGCTTTTGTTCAACAAAAACCATGGTATGTAAAACCTATCACCGTACGCGACACTTGTTGTTGCCATTATCATGTGGAATTTGAGTTATATTATGACACATTCCTCGATTTCGGTAGAAAATTATGGAAGGATTCACCTCCTCCTTCCACTATTCGTGAATTCATATCTCAAATTCTATGTGAAAGAGAAAGCGATGAACTATTTTACAAAAAAAAATGTGTTGGTGGTAAAAAATGCAATGATTGTGGAAATTTGACTAAATTTCAAAGCAAATATCGTATTGATATAAATGATCAATCATTGTCCAACATGAAAGTGAAATGGAAGAGATATGAATATATCGGTACATCGATTCAAGGTGCAAATAGTGTTAAAAGAATCGAATTACGAGAAGACAAAATTTTTCTGATAGACTTTTTGAGAAAGTTTGAGGCAGAAATTTACAAATACACCAAGCATTCCCATAGAGCTCGATGGCAAGACTTGCAATTCAAAAAATCTCGTGAAATTTTTCCACCAGGGACCATTTTGTCAGTGATTGATTTTGCAGAAAACTACACATTTGTTCCACAAAAAGAAATTCAGAGTGAATACTATCACTCTGACCAAGTCTCCATGCTTGTCCATATTCTATATAGACATGCTGAAAAAAATGTCGATCATATAGAAAGCACGAGTGAAAATCGACATATCATTAAAGAATATCACTTTTATATCAGTGACGATCGTACACATGATACATGTTTTGTACAACATTGTTTTGGAAGAATTTATGATTCATTGAAAAATCGTGGAATAACATTCAATGAACATTGGATATGGTTAGACAGATGCGCAGGTCAATTCAAATCTGCACGATCATTCTTTTGGTTGTGTTGTCTTCATAAGAAAACCTGCATTAAACATTGTTGGAATTTCTTCGAGACTGGCCATGGAAAAGGAGAACATGACGGTGCAGGAGCATGCATAAAACGAGTACTTCGAAGATATCAAATGAACCACTCTGCACACCGACTTGTGAACGCTAAAGAAGTTGTTCAATGGTGCATCGCTGCTCTAAGCCATGAGAAAACCCCATCAAGAGAAGTGCGAAGGTACATTCAATTTAATTTATATTGAAAATCTAATTTTAAACATTGTACATTTATCATGCAATGATTATTTTTAATTGTATTTTGATATCATATTTACAAATTCTTTTTCTAATTTTCCATATAAAGTTTTTTCTGGCATATTGGAATCGGAGACGTAAATAGATCAATTGGAAATGAAGTTGGAACAATAAAAGGGACTCGAAAATTGCATTCAATTCAAACAAAATTGTCCACAAATGTGTTTGCATTAGATAAAAGAAAATATTCTTGTTTTTGTGATGTTTGCATAGACAACACAAAATCCAATGACGTCTGTGAAAACAAAATGTATGTGAACGATTGGAAACATACAGAGCTAAATACAAAGGGAAAAATGTTTGTTGCAATGTTTGAAGAAATGCAATCAGAGGAAACTACAATATCATCCGATGGTGATCGAGTTTCTGATCTTGTTAGAGAAGGTAACATTTGAATTAATTTCTAATGATTTAAAGATCTATAAATAAATTTAAATATGCATAATTAAATGTTAAATTTATTTTATTGTGCAGGAGATGTTTTTGCTGTAATTGCACCTATTGACAACGATGAAAATGTGAAGTATTATTTGATGCGTTGCACCGAACGAAAAATGAAATTATTACAAGACTATAATGATCACGGATTTCAGTATGACAAAGGGTCTGTTATACTGAAAGGTTATTTTTTCAAACAAACTCGTCAAAGTGGAGACTTTGTTTACTTTGAAGACTATGAACCTGATTCCATAAGTTGTCAATATAGTCACTTGGTGTGTGCAGCACGCATAAAGTTGATAGAATTTCAATCAAAGAAAAAATTGAAAATTGAGAAATGGAAAATGTCAAAATCCGATCATGAACGGATTATTGAAGATCGAATTCCATTAGAATTTTTTTGAGTGAAGTGTCCAACAATTTATTATCTTTGGATTAAATATGTTTTAGAACTTCCAGTACTCAACTAAAAATTGAGCTGCTTATGTTATTTGTGGTTTGCACATGTTACAAATTGTTTGGGTATAAGCACGTGCTCTAGTATCAACTGAAAGTAGTTTTTCTATACATGTGCATTGATGAAAAATGTTATATGTATTGGATATATATATATATATATATTCTAGAATGAAATTAATTGTTCTTGTATATTAATTGTTCTTGTATATGTTTTCCGACCGTATGGTACAAATTATTTCACTTTATTTTGTAAAGTTAGATTCGGTCCCCATATGGCCTAGCCTCCAAGGGACGAGATAACAAGTGGTTGTCCCCACTTTCCCGAATCTCGGCTTTTAAGTACAATTTTACTGTTTATGGCATGCATCTTACATGATGTCCTAGCCAAGGATAGATTCTCTTTGTCTCAAGTTTCCGATAAAAGTTGTCACCGAATGACCTACTAGGATATATTATAAATACTAGCTTTGTAAGATCATTTGGCATTCGGAAAAATTCGAAAGTCTTAGACTGTCAATCAATTTAAAGTATCATTCACCCTAGGGAGTGTAAAATATTCAATGTAGGTTGGTGACGATGCTCACTCCTAGCTTGAAGCAGCTCCAATGACCAATTCTTTAATGAATTCCAATGCAGTAGACCAAAGTTGGTGACCCACTTGGTTTTTCACGCAAGAAATTCCAAGGTACTCTTCTTACCCTTGGCCCCCAAAGCTACAATGGAATTATAGGAAGGTGAAGAAATTTTTTTTCACTGATAGGAATTTGGTCACATCCCTTATCTCCCCTTATCAAAAAGTTCCTATCTACTACATTATCCAGCATGTACTCAAGATCACTATTTCGTAATTAGAATATCACAATATCATAAGTTCTCACAAAAATACATGGAATGCCATTACGACACTCATCTAACAATGGGGAGCTCAAAACCTAGAAAGTTCCTCATCCCCTTAATAATAATGTGTTTAATTTAGTCTTTTAGGTGAGGATTAGGTGTGAATCTTGTTTTCACATACAAAAATAATTAATTGTTTAATTCCATAAATTTGATTATTCACCAAAATACATGTCATATCCACTATTTGTTTCTCCTACAAATTCCCATTATTTTATTAAAATATATGATTTTATCTCACCCAACTATCACATGTTCCTAAATTTACTCCTAATTGTTCCCTATGCCCTAAATCTACTCCTAATTGTTCCCTATGCTGCTTTTCCCTTACTTATTTTTAGAAAGTTATTTTCCTAGATCCATCATAACTATGGATCTATCAAGCGCCGAGAGGGATCAAATATCTAGAGGTGCAAACCTCTTTTTTGAGTGCAAAAGTTGAAGAAAGGTTTGCACCTCAAGATATTTGATCCCTCTCGGCGCTTGATAGATCCGTAGTTAAGATGGATCTCAGTTGGTTTCAGTCGTGTGCAACCAAGGAAAAACTATCGATAATATGAGAAACATATGATTAATTTTATCAATAATATGTAAATACATCTAATATTAATATAACCATTTTAAATGTGCTAAATATGTTTGAGATTTATCAAGTCATTTAAATTTTAAATTTTCTTAGTTACCTCAATTTGTTGAGATCATGTGTGAAACTAAATTTAATCGAAAAAGAAATTATAAAAATTATAAGTTCACCAAATTGCGCTTTACATGGTGGGAGCACACTTGGTATAAAATTTACCACTTATACACTTTAGTTTGTGGGAGAAATGACACATGTACATAGTTTACCTTAAAGTTGTTGTGTTTTATGGATATTAAAATGAAGAACTTCTATTTAGATCCATTCTAGAGATTGACTGTAGGGGCATTTACTAGATATGTCACCTTTTATAAAAGATGAGATCCAGAGGCTACCTGGCCCTTTACAGACTCTGCCTATAGAACTTGTAGAAGTAAACACTAGAGGCATTAACAATATCAAATAACATTTTCATGCTCAGACATGGGAATGTGTCTCTTTCCCTACACAAAAAAATAGTTCAAAGTAGTTAATCTTCATAGACATGTCATCAAGCAAGTCAATGTGATCATCCCCAACTTACTTTTTATGAAATTAGGCTTGGAATCCTCTACAACCCGGTGGATGGAGTTGAATGGGAACTAGGTTGAAAGGCCTTTACAAAATACATGCTAGTGAATAATACTTACTAGGTTATGCCAACAAATAAAGTGGGAGAAATGTTTTCTCCTCAAGGTTGTCCAATTGGGTGTGTAATACCAACTTCACACATTTCCTCACAGGTTTCTCTCTTAGGTTACAAATGTCTTCCACCTTATTAGTTATATATTTTTCAATTTCCCGTGGATTCCTTGATTTTTTTCTCCTACCATCTCCCTCTCTCACTCCCCAAATTATTGTCATCAAACATGCCCCATTGAGGATCTGGAGCAATGTTTGCACCATACTTAGAACTGTCATTGCTACTAATTGAAATTGGAGTCATGTATACTAGATTGCTTGCTTAAGTGGCTCTTACTTGGACAATATCCTAAGATGAGTTTGACATGATGGTCATATGAGGTTGGAAGCTACTTAGTGTAATTTTCCTTAAATATTAAAAAAAACAGAGCAAAAATGTCATTTTCGATCATTTTTTATTAGCTTCTGCATACAACAAATGTTATCACAATTGCAACACAATCATGTTCCATGAGCATGAATTATGAATGTCGCAAGCCAAATGGCAAGGAAATTTTCATTCATTTAGGCAAAAGAAGGAAAATAAAGTTGCTAAGTCTTGATACTTACCATGTGTTTCAAAGCCATAACGAAGGTTGGCTTTGAGAGTGTCCTCTCAAAGCCCTGTCTTGAGATGAAATTTAATTCAATGTCAGTTTATGGGACATAAAACAATATGTAGAAATATTCACTTGGTTTTTATAATTGGATAGAAGAATGACTTAAAATGACCTTGTATGTCTTCTCATTTTAGAGCTCAAATTTTTAGGAAGGATTTAAGTATCCACCTTTCAAGAATCACTAGAAGACGTTGATAAAGAATATAGGAAGACAAAAAACTAACCAGTGGCGTACTAAATGTATTTCTTGGGAGGTAGATTGGCATATGGAATTTTGGTAGCTAGAAATTTTGCAAATAAGTGAATGTATTTGAAAACCAAACCTCTAGTTTATTTTGGTTTAGAAAAGGTCTAGAATTTGAAAAGTGAATTCCCTCTTTCTTCCTCTTACATGTCCAATGATCGGAATCTGGATTGAGGGAAAAAAATTTCCTAAATAAAAATTTTGCATTTTATTTGTACACATGAGTTTTTAAAAGCTAATTAACTCGTAAATTTCTCACAAAATACACTTAAAGCTTGACACAAACCCCTTCCCAATTTGCTAACTTTAGATGATCCTAAACACATTTTTATTTAACTAATGAGGGAGATAGCCCAATAAAACTAGTTTGTCCATATTCAAATCAAGTTGGTATCAAAGTAAAATTTAGCTCATTTTAGTCAAGGTTAGTTAGAAGAATTAGCTTTTGGTTTCTGTTTTCAATTTCCTCTCAAAATGAATGTGTACGTGCTTTTGAAAGACACACTAGAGGAATAAGGTCCAAATTTTTGATGAAAATGTGCTATGAAAGTAAAGGGTTAAAGGCAACCATGTACAAGGCATAGTTAATACAAGGCATAGTTGAGCCAAATGTTGTTGAGGAAGGGCCTAATTATTTGGGTCTTGGTTATGGAAAACATGGAGAATGCTCCAAAGCCAAGGAGGCACATGAAGCTATTCCAAGAAGGAATTTTATTTTGTGTTCATTACCTCAAGCTTGTGAAGTTTGTGTTCATGATGACTGGAAAAGTTTGACACCCACTTTGCAAGAAGATGTTAATAAACATGCAGCTAATGAGAATGTAAAAGAAGAGGATGTTGAAAGCTCTATCTAGTCATTGAATTCATTGCTAGTATTCAGAGGAGAGCCACTACCTCATCAAATTCACCTCCTCAAGAAGGCAACAATGGTGAATGTTCAAGGTATAAATTTTCCTTTAATCAAATTGCTTTTGATTATGATAAACATGGTAAATATTCACATAAGATATATAAAAGAACTTGCACATTTTCCTTTTGTGGTTTGAATAATCATAATGTTTATAGATGTTGGAAGAAGATATCCATACACATTGAAACTTTCTAAATAAATGAGGCAAAAAGTCAAAGGCCCATTGGACAAGGAAAATGATGTTGAAAATAACATGCAATTGTTTATTACTCATTTCCATAAGAAAGGTCACCTTGTGGACAAGTGTTGGACTTTGTATCCAACAAGTCATCCACAACATTTGAAGAAGGTGGAAAGAGATAACGACAAGAATGGAAAAGAGGATTCCATAATCGATGAGGGTCAAGATGATTCACATGATGAAGTGCAGCTAAAAGATGCGCCATTGAAATGGTTTGCTAACAGATGGTTAGATTTCTTATCTAATTAAGGCCTTGCATGTATTTTGATGTTTCATGAATTTCTTTTCAAATTCAAAGTATGGTGCATGTTGCATGAAGCAAGATGTTGAAAGTAGAGTTATGTTGACACACTTAAATGCAAAAAATATGGAAATTTGTACATGAGCTCTATTATTTGACTTGAGAGTCAGTTTTTTGAAGAGGCATGTTTTGTCGACTTGTGTTTGGTTGATGGTTTTGTATGTCACCAATATGTAAGAGTACATGGAGATATTCACATGATGTGAATTTTTTTCTTTGAAGGAGAAAAATGATATGTCAGCGAGCTATGTTTCTTGCATGATGTGTTTTCAGTTTGATGGTTTTGTTTGTGACAAGACGTCACAAGATTTTGGGAAGTTCCACTCTTGAGCGAGAGCCTCATGATTACAACCTAATCATGAGAATCAAATGGGAGTGCATCCTTATTTTGAAAACAAATAGGATTCTGAGCTACCTAGGACTCGAACCATTATTTTTAAATTTGAAATATCATGGTGTGTTGTTTCAATCCCCGAATCCACAATCCTAACATAAATTGTTTTATTCTTTTTTTGCAGGATTTAGTTGGTTATATTAAAAGTCAGTTGAATTTAAAATTCTTGGCTTAGTGGCATGAACCAAACATATTGTACATATTAAATTCAAGGAATTTCGCTCTCCCAATCACTTCTAAATCACCCATATCACCAAGAAAACATGTTTTAAAAGAACATAATTTGGTATGGGAAAGACCTTCGATTTCAAATATTATAAGAAGGTTTTTGATATGGTTGAGAGAATGTGGAAAATAGAATCCATAAACAAATTATTTTTCAAAAAGTATTACTTTCAAAGTATCAACAAGGAACATGTACAAGGGTGTTCAATGAATTAACACTATTTATTTAAATTCCATGATGTATATCTTACTCATAATTTTAACAAATTATTAAATAATGATCTATATTGGATAATTATATTATTTTTCATATATTTTGATGCTTATAGAGTGAAAAAACTTAAAGAATCAACTTGTAGGGTCATTTTAATGGTGGGTGGAGAATTGGGGTCTAAAACCTTTTGGAGTCATTTTGAGGCATTAAATGACATTTCTGGAGGTCAAACGATTATCCCTTGTGCCAAAATCTTGACCATTATTCTACACTTTAAGACATATCCAATGGTGCAAGAAAAACATCAAACGAAGTTCATTCAAAATTTATGCCTTTAGTAAGTTGACCTATCATGTTGACCACCATGGTACGAGAGAATGACATCTTAGCCCCATTACTCATGCATGGAAAGCTAGCTACATGTGGAATTTTAACAAGGCTCTAAAAGGTCTAAAATCACAAACCTCGTTAATGGTTGACAGAGTCAAATCTTACACCTAGTTGGCTATCACACTAGGTTAAATACTTGGCCACTAGGAGGAATAAGAGTTCCATTTTGTGTTATTGTATTTTGTTCCATAGTTGAAAATACAACTAGGAGTGTGAAGTCAGAGAGAAAAAATGTATGAAGTTAAGTTTTTATAGCAACCTTACACGCTAAAAGTCTTAGGTAACTCTAGAGAGATTACCTCTTTCTTTGTACTCACATATTTTCCATACCAGAAAAGAGAGAGTAGAGCATGTTTACATTTTAGTGTTCTTTTTCTCCCATAAGGATTTCCTAGGGAAAAAGGAGTCTAGAGCATCATTAATTTTTAGGGTTGCTTGTCTCCCATATAAGGATTTCCTAGGAAAATAATTGTGTTGATTGTCTAGAGATATTTATGTGTGTGTTTCATTATGTTCTCTATTTCTTACATTGTGTTTCATTATGTTTTATATTTCTTACATTTCACATAAGATATATAAAAGAACTTGCACATGTTCCTTTTTTGGTTTGAATAATCATAATTTTTATAAATGTTGGAAGAAGATATCCATGCACATTGAAAATTTCTAAATAAATGAGGCAAAAAGTCAAAGGCCCATTGGACAAGGAAAATGATGTTGAAAATAACATGCAATTGTTTATTACTCATTGCCATAAGAAAGGTCACCTTGTGGACAAGTGTTGGACTTTGTATCCAACAATTCATCCACAACATTTGAAGAAGGTGGAAAGAGATAACGACAAGAATGGAAAAGAGGATTCCATAATCGATGAGGGTCAAGATGATTCACATGATGAAGTGCAACTAAAAGAAGCGCCATTGAAATGGTTTGCTAACAGATGGTTAGATTTCTTATCCAATTAAGGCCTTGCATGTATTTTGATGTTTCATGAATTTCTTTGCATTTACTCAAAGTATGGTGCATGTTGCATGAAGCAAGATGTTGAAAGTAGAGTTATGTTGAAACACTTAAATGCAACAAATATGGAAATTTGTACATGAGCTCTATTATTTGACTTGAGAGTCAGTTGTTTGAAGAGGCATGTTTTGTCGACTTGTGTTTGGTTGATGGTTTTGTATGTCACCAATATGTAAGAATACATGGAGATATTCACATGATGTGAATTTTTTTTCTTTGAAGGAGAAAAATGATATGTCAGCGAGCTATGTTTCTTGCATGATGTGTTTTCAGTTTGATGGTTTTGTTTGTGACAAGACGTCACAAGATTTTGGGAAGGTCCACTCTTGAGTGAGAGCCTCATGATTACAACCTAATCATGAGAATCAAATGGGAGTGCATCCTTATTTTGAAAACAAATAGGATTCTAAGCTACCTAGGACTCGAACCATTATTTTTAAATTTGAAATATCATGGTGTGTTGTTTCAATCCCTGAATCCACAATCCTAACATAAATTGTTTTATTCTTTTTTTGCAGGATTTAGTTGGTTATATTAAAAGTTAGTTGAATTTAAAATTCTTGACTTAGTGGCATGAAATCTTGACCATTATT
Source organism: Pinus albicaulis (assembly GCA_034641835.2). Taxonomy (NCBI): domain Eukaryota; kingdom Viridiplantae; phylum Streptophyta; class Pinopsida; order Pinales; family Pinaceae; genus Pinus; species Pinus albicaulis. The sequence goes on along the minus strand of CM076575.1, from coordinate 638,688,456 downwards.
CTACACTTAAAGACATATCCAATGGTGCAAGAAAAACATCAAATGAAGTTCATTCAAAATTTATGCCTTTAGTAAGTTGACCTATCATGTTGACCACCATGGTACGAGATAATGACATTTTAGCCCCATTACTCATGCATGGAAAGCTAGCTAAATGTGGAATTTTAACAATACTCTAAAATGTCTAAAATCACAAACCTCGTTAATGGTTGACAGAGTCAAATCTTACACCTAGTTGGCTATCACGCTAGGTTAAATACTTGGGCACTAGGAGGAATAAGAGTTCCATTTTGTGTTATTGTATTTTGTTCCATAGTTGAAAATACAACTAGGAGTGTGAAGTTAGAGAGAAAAATGTATGAAGTTAAGTTTTTATAGCAACCTTACACGCTAAAAGTCTTAGCTAACTATAGAGAGATTACCTCTTTCTTTGTACTCACATATTTTCCATACCAGAAAAGAGAGTAGAGCATGTTTACATTTTAGTGTTGTTTTTTTCCCATAAGGATTTCCTAGGGAAATAGGAGTCTAGAGCATCATTACTTTTTAGGGTTGCTTGTCTCCCATATAAGGATTTCCTAGGAAAATAATTGTGTTTATTGTCTAGAGATATGTATGTGTGTGTTTCATTATGTTCTCTATTTCTTACGTTGTGTTTCATTATGTTTTTATATTTCTTACATTTCCTATTGCCACGGTGTACATTTATATCTAAAGAGTCCAAAACCTCATTCAAGACCATATGTTTTTTTGATGTAGTTTGATTGGTTATATTGCATTGCTTTTGCAGTTGTTGCTGTGGGCCTCGCCATCTAGTGATTTTAGGTAAAAAATTATTTACATGGAATTTTGAAGTATTCTAGAATGTTTATTATTTATCACTACTAGCCTTGGTGATTTAGTTGTTTGTTTTGATGCTGCTTGGTTACCCATATTTAATAGTTGTTCATGTTTAATTCATTGTTAAGGATTTTTATTGGCCTATGAGGATGTATTTTTCTCAAATCCATAATGGCTAAAAGAATGAAATTTATCTATGAAAAAGAGAGGTCATATGGAAAACAAATTGTTTGCAAGTGTTCTTTTGAACCCATAGAACTTGCAACCCAATATGGATACAATACTAAGTAATACATAGCCTCCTCATCTAACTTAGCCAGGGATTTGCAATACTATATTTGAGTTGGCTAGCTCCATTTCAAGATATCATAATGTTAGATTATTATTTCTATAGATTTTGATTATGGTAGTAAAATGTTACAAAAAACCGAAAACTACAAATAATATTATTCTAGATATATGTAAAAAGGACATGGTAGAGAAAATCAAACAATATTAAACTTTTCATAAATAGTTTAGATATAAATACATTTTCTATTTTTTATTGTAAATTCCAAGGCTTAAAGCAATAATTTTTCTAATAAATTTTTTTTAATTAATAAATAAAAAAGAAGCATTTTCAATCAAAATCACATCCAACATATAATAAAAATAATAAAAACAATTTAAAACTTCATACACTATGACATTACTATGGCAAAGAACATAAAAATATATGTAAGCAAAAAATCCTTTTATATAATAATGGAGAGCTTCAAATATACAAGAAAAAAAAATCTTTCAGCCTCCTTGTATCCCAGAGAAAGAGTTGCTCAAACAATCATATTTTAAACAATTAAAACTTGAGGAAATCATCTATTTTTGAATTTCAATTAAATATAAAAAATTAGTCAAATATTTCAAATCTGTTTTTTGGCTAGTTGCGGAGTGTAGGTCAATTCTAGCTAAAGAGAGGCTCCAAGAAGGGGTTTCAAGATAGAGCAGGTTTCCAACATTCCAATCAAGAAGGGAGGCAAATATTTCCAACAAAAGAGGCAAGAACAAGTTCCCTAGTGGTAGTGCTATGCAACCCAATTAGTCAGTGCATGTTGCAGGCAAGAGTGCGAGTAGCTAGTAGTCTCCAAAGAGACTTTCTAGAGGTAGAACGAGTTTCCCAAAAGCAGTACTACACATTTTATTAGGTAGGACTGCATCTAGCATGGAGAAAATCATCTGTTTTTGAATTTCAATCATATAAAAAATTAGTCAAATATTTCAAATTTGTTTTTTGGCTAGTTGCAGAGTGTAGGTGCAGTTCTAGCTAGAGAGACTCCAATAAATGGTTTCATGACAGAGCAGGTTTCCAACATTCCAGTCAAGAAGGGAGGCAAATATTTCCAACAAAAGAGGCAAGAACAAGTTCCCTAGTGGTAGTGCTATGCAACCCAGTTAGTCAGTGCATGTTGCAGGCAAGAGTGCGAGTAGCCGGGAGTCTCCAAAGAGAGTTTCTAGAGGTAGAACGAGTTTCCCTCCCTCTCAAACTACTCCCTCTCACATCTTCCTATTGAAGCAAGCCTTTAGCCCATTGAAAACTTGGTTATGACTAGGCATTTTATGTATAAGAAGGAAGTTGAACCACATCGAAGCCAAGAGGTTCACAAAAATTGCTTTTAACTATAGCCAAAGCCCCCACCTTTGGCTCAAGAGGAGATGACATCAGGCAAAATTTTAGGGGCTAATATTAGTAGGTGGGCTAATTTTCCATGCTTTTTCCAAAAAAAGATTAGCCAATTTCATTTTTTTTTCTAAAGTGATTTGCCAAAATTTTATAGTAAACCATTATTTTACCTTAAAAATGGCCAAAAATATTATCTCAACTAATATAAAATCATTGGAAATCTAAATATTTCTACAAAAATATCACAATTTGCATATTAGGGACTAGTAAGATTACCAACGTTTCTAAACTTTAAGATAAAGTAGCATCCTTGATGTTAGTTTTTGGCTAGATGATTAGGTATAAAGTAAGAAATCATTTTGCAGTATATTGATAATATTAAAAATAATATTAGTTCAAGACTATTGGTTAGTTCCCAAAATAATGTGAGATGGAAGCATTTGATACATTTGCCACACTCAAAGAGTTGAAAATGAAAAACAATTTCTCTTATATTATCTATCATATACTCACATTTGATCTATGAAAACTCTTCGTGTTTTTTAAACATAAAAACAAAATAGTAAAAAATTCAAACTAATCTCTTACTTCTTAAAGTACAACAAATATTTTTTAATTTTTCGAAATAATAATTAAAAAAATATTTAATTTCAAAATAATTATTATTTTATTATTTATAAATAAAATTAACAATAAAATATGTTTATAATGAACTGTTGTGAATGATAATATAAAAACTGTTGAATAATTTTAATTTTACTCCAATCATTATATAAATTAATATTATTCATTAAAAAAATACCTTTTAATATTTTAAATATATTGAAACCTCCACTATCAAAATTTCAAATAAGCATTTTTCTTCCTTCTTATACAACACTATGCCAACACCATGCTAACAAAATTCAAAGAAGACACAACTTCAAAATTTTACAGAGTTGAGATCTCAGATGCTACCACATCAAAACGTTGTGGATCTCACAGAGTCATCTAGAAGCATTGTTACAAAGTGCTAGCATGATAATCAATGGAAAGGCTGAGAGGATGGAACAAATGTACACAAAACAAATTTCTATTCATAATAGTTTTTCCATACATAATTACTGAGTTTATTTTTTTTGGTCCTTTTATTTTGCTGCATTAACGGCAGACTATCAAAGGATGGAAGGAGAACTAGGGACATTATGTTCACAGAACCAAACAAAACAAATTTCTATTCATAAAAGTTTTTCTATACATAATTACTGAGTTTTTGTTTTTTGGTCCTTTTATTTTGCTGCATTAACGGCAAACTATCAAAGGATGGGAGGAGAACTAGGGACATTATGTTCATAGAACCAAACACCGTAAGATCAGGGTCATTTTAAGAAGATTTATGGTGATTTGGTAATGATAATAATAGGTGTTTCTTTTAGAAGACTATGCAATAGGAAACCTGCCTACTTACAGTGGGCTCTTGATGAATGGACTTCTATGCTTACAATTTGAATTTCTTTGCATACAGACAGTGAGATAGCAAGTGAATCTTGCCACCTTAAAAATTCTGAAGCCAACCACCTGTAACACGCAGTCTCAATGAACTATATATATAATCTGTTGAAGAATAATTGTTGTAATAAGAATTTTACATGGGATTCTACTACATCTCCTGCATCCATAGTCTCTACGCATATTAATCACCTACTGCTATGAAAGTGGTTGAAGAAAAAATGTTGCTCTTCTACTATATCTAGAACTGCCAACAAGGGCTGCATTCAATTCCTGTCGCAGTTGCATAACAGATCACCATGGTTAGCTATGCAATTTGCCTAAGTTTTTTCCTTATACAGTGACAGAGCTTAAGAGAATGCCTTTTGTACTGGTCTTTAGTGTAACTTGGGGGGTGAAATTTGAAGTGTATAGTATGTGGGGTAAGCATACTATAGTTGTACAGGAGGGCTACATTGTCCTCACTGTCATCGGAATTCCAGCATAGGTAAATTCGCTCGATAAAACTATATATGGTGGAGGCCATTGCCTTCATTACTTTAGCCTCCTTGGACATAGGTTATACATAGTTTGTAGATGATGAAAATTTGCCCACATGGGGGGGTGACTCCTTGTTGAACTATTGCAGCAAGTAATGCAAACGATGAGCACTTGAGTCCAAGACCTATTGGGTTTGTGACAAGTTCACTGCATGATTATGAAATCCATTAATCATTACATTCATTACAGAGTTAATACATTACACTACAAAACACAAAAATACATTTTTATACATTTTCCATACACAACACCAAATTTTAATACATTTTTTTTTAACTCGGAGCACAAAAAATTTTCGAGCGTAACATACCCGACGCACACAACACAAAAATACATTTTACTACATTTTTCATACACCACAAAATTTTCATACATTTTTTTAACTCGGAGCAGAAAAAAATTTCGAGCGTAACATACCCAATGCAACAGTCGATGAGTGTGGACGGCAGGAGCACCAGGGCGGATGGTAGGAGCACCCGGGCGGCAGGAAGGAGCAACATAGCCGAAACAGTTACAAACACCGATAGCGTGCGAAATGAAAACGGTAAACCATAAAACTTCGCGGGCGATTTATTTATAGAAAATAGTTTGGCCGAACTTTTTTAGCAGTTCGGTCGAACTTTTGTTGCCGGTTTTCCAATCTCCAGGAAAAATTCTGTTTGCCCTCGCCGTCAGTGTGCCATCAATCTAAACGGAAACATGAGTTCGGCCGAACTTTATATGAAAAAATTCGCACCCCGATTCTCACAAAAGTGTAACCTACCACATTTCGCCCATATATATATATATATATATATATATATATATATATATATAACTTTTAAACATAAATTTTAAACTTGTGAAAAATTGTCCATACTTGTGGCTCATCTCCCAAGGAAGTAGAAGGTACATCTCCTAAGGAAGAATAAGGTATCGCCATCCCAAAAACATCAGACGAAATCGGTACCTGTTAAAACATTTTATCAAATTATATATATACATACATGTAGATGTGTGGCAAAAATTATTTATTTTAGAGTCACTTAAAAAACACTAACATTTTCCAACATATCATGATGGTCAAACCCATCTGCATCGTTTGAACCGGAGGTCCCGAACATGATATTAACATTTTCGTCACGCATCATGCCTGAGAACTGCAAATGGTGTTTTAACATATAATCATACATTTTTGTTAGATTGATGTACACATACAAATAAATGTATACATGTACATACACATGTATTTATTACAAATTGTACACATGTATATGTAAAAATAATTTCAAACCCTAAGGTCACTAACACATACCGTTCTAGTGCCCTCTTCCTCATGAAAAATTAGGTCTTGCAGACCATTGCGACAATTTATTGCATATGTTCAGAGATCTTCAACATTCATGTTGTAAATCTCCTCATCTGTACGATAAACAAAATTGGCACGTGCATTTTCACGTGCTCTTTGTCGATTTAAACAAAGATCGACTCCACTCAATCCGCTATGAACATTGTCGATCATAACATCCCTTCCTTCTCGACTTATTTGAGAAGTCGCATCCATCTCTGATCGCAGAGTTTCGACTCGAAACGGTCGACTCACCAATGGCGGCTCAGGGCGAGGCAACTCCACATCTCGCTTAGCGCCCTTACGGTCATATAATCGACCTTTCCCCGGGCCAAAAAATTCTGAAGGAAGGTCATTGTAGTTGGGTTTCATACCCAAAAAAAATTCTGCATAAAACATTTGTGCAAAATAAACAGGAACCTCATCGTTCCATGGAAGCCTTCCAAAGGCCGCAAGATGCCGATCATACAAATAACGAGCTATGTCTGGGTGCTTGAAATACTGCACCTTCAACATTTTTATTTTTGGCCCTTCCTTATAATTAAACATTGACTTGGCCACTTCTCTTGTAACTTTTTGTTTAATTTCCTCCCATTTATCGGGACCCATCATTGTTTCTTTTCTCTTTCTCATCAGTGCTACAAATGAATCAGTCGTTGGCCCAAGATTTCTGTACACATTTACCATTTCACCCAATGAATGTGTAACTATTTCAAGGCTTTGTTGACTCTCAGCAGGTAGAGACAAAGCCATGAGATCTCTTTGCAATTTTGCATGAAGGCTTTCACACCTTTGTAAGGTGCATTCCGCCATGTTGGTTTCCCATGGTATATCAGTAATCTCAGCCGGATAAGTTGTGCTGGGTTGACAGCCTTCTTCTTGAATGTAGCGAGCTGCCCTACGTCTATTTTGACCACTAGCTCGAACATTTTCAGCCTCTGCATCAATATATATAAAATTTCGTATATTAGAAAAAACACGTGTAAAAAAAGTTGTACAAATTTAATGAAAAATATTGAAATTGATGGCAACCTTGATGTTGTTGGTTAACATCATCTCCAACATGACCCTGCTGAGAACCAACCCTAGAATGACGCTGCTGAGAACCAGACCCACAGTGACCCTGTTGAGAACCAACAGCCGTTGATTGGCCTTCGGGGGAATAAATATCACCCCCTTCCCGCAACTTGCTACCACTCATACCTCGACCGGTTGAACCTTGGCCACGCTCCATGGATGGAGTAGAAACCCTTCTCCTCTTGCCTCCTAAAAATTAAAATATGAAACTTATTAACAACTAATTTAACTCACAAATTTAATAAAAAATCAATTCCATATGTACACACATGTATGGAGATTTAAGATTATATTTAAATACCATGAACATCCCCCGATCCCTGAACCTCCATATGGGATTCGGCTGATCTTCGTCGTTCATCCTCCATGATATATATCTATTGGTCTACATTTACACAAAATAGATTTCAAAAAATCAATTTGTAATTTAGTGTACACAAATTATGTAGAACACAACTTTCAAAGCAATAATTGATCATGTGTGAAACTAAATTTAATCGAAAAAGAAATTATAAAAATGATAATTTCACCAAATTGCGCTTTACATGGTGGGAGCACACTTGGTATAAAATTTACCACTTATACACTTTATTTTGTGGGAGAAATGACACATGTACATAGTTTACCTTAAAGTTGTCGTGTTTTATGGATATTAAAATGAAGAACTTCTATTTAGATCCATTCCAGAGATTGACTATAGGGGCATTTACTAGATATGTCACCTTTCATAAAAGATGAGATCCAGAGGCTACCTGGCCCTTTATAGACTCTGCCTATAGAACTTGTAGAAGTAAACACTAGAGGCATTAACAATATCAAAGAACGTTTTCATGCTCAGACATGGGAATGTGTCTTTTTCCCTACGCAAAAAAATAGTTCAAGGTAGTTAATCTTCATAGACATGTCATCAAGCAGGTCAATGTGATCATCCCCAACTTACTTTTCATGAAATTAGGCTTGGAATCCTCTACAACCTGGTGGATGGAGTTGAATGGAAACTAGGTCAAGGCCTTTACAAAATACATGCTAGTGAACAACACTTACTAGGTTATGCCAACAAATAAAGTGGGAGAAATGTTTTCTCCTCGAGGTTGTCCAATTGGGTGTGTAATACCAACTTCACCCATTTCCTCACATGTTTCTCTCTTAGGTTACAAATGTCTTCCACCTTATTCTAGTTATATATTTTTCAATTTCTCGTGGATTCCTTGAATTTTTTCTCCTACCATCTCCCTCTCTCACTCCCCAAATTATTGTCATCAAACATGCCCCATTGAGGATCTGGAGCAATTTTTGCACCATACTTAGAGAACTGTCATTGCTACTAATTGAAATTGGAGTCATGTATACTAGATTGCTTGCTTAAGTGGCTCTTACTTGGACAATATCCTGAGATGAGTTTGACATGATGGTCATATGAAGTTGGAAGCTACTTGGTGTAATTTTCCTTAAATCTTCAAAAAAAACAGAGCAAAAATGTCATTTTCGATCATTTTTTATTAGCTTCTGCATACAGCAGATGTTATCACAATTGCAACACAATCATGTTCCATGACCTTGAATTATGAATGATGAAATGGATATCTCCTTTCATCTATATCTTTCTCTACCATATTATTTCCAGGTGAAATGGGAATTTTCACATTTTGAATGCCATTACCATGTAATTTTGTAGCCTTCTAGCTAGACCTATCACAAGTAAGGTTGTCATTCCAAACTATTTCTCTTGCTCAACTCAGTGACCATGACTCTCTTCTCACACTGCTTACCATATAAGATCTTCAATTGTACATGTCACGCAAAGTTGGGGGTTCTAGGTCTACACCTATTAGGTAAAGTTACATATTTTATGTCATTGTGGTCCTTAAATTTGGAGGTGTTCCACCTGAAAAAGTAGGCATTAAATATGGATGAAAAGGATTTGTTTTAACTTTGATAGAATTTCCTCATGGAATTACTGAATTTCTCAACGACATCATGCTAGCTTTGCTTAGAGAAGAAGGTTTTGGAGAAATTGAATTCTTTCGACTTATTTTTGGCATTGAAGTTTGAGATAGTAGTTTTGATGACTCCATTGATGACCTTGCTGAGGAATTTGATGCACACAATATTGACTTTGAAGATGGCTTAGAAGATGTTGAAGAAGTTTTAGATTTTGGTGTTGTCACTGAATGTTTCTTTGTTGTTGGACTTGATCAAGACATGTAATTTAACTTTACGAGCAGATTGAAGACCTTGAAGAGGTTTTAGATTTTGTTGTTCTCACTGAAGGTTTTTTTCTAGTTTTGTTTCTTAAACCATCATTTCCATAGGACATTTTTGGTGAATAAATTCTTGACCTTGATGAGAGGATATGATACCTTGAAGAGGCTACATCTTTTGGTGACGTCACTAATTGTTTTTCTATTATTATGTTTGTTAAACATCTCGCTTAGGGCGAGGAAACTCCACATATATTGTACAGTTTATGGGACAGAAATCAGTATGTAGAAATATTCACTTGGTTTTTATAATTGGATAGAAGAATGACTTAAAATGACCTTGTATGTATTCTCATTGTAGAGCTCAAATTTTTAGGAAGGATTTAAGTATCCACCTTTCAAGAATCACTGGAAGAGGTTGATAAAGAATATAGGAAGACAAAAAACTAACCAGTTGAGTACAAGGCATAGTTGAGCCAAATGTTGTTGAGGAAGGGCCTAATTATTTGGGTCTTGGTTATGGAAAACATGATGGAGAATTCTCCAAAGCCAAGGAGGCACATGAAGTTGTTCCAAGAAGGAATTTTATTTCGTGTTCATTACCTCAAGCTTGTGAAGTTTGTGTTCATGATGAATGGAAAAGTTTGACACCCACTTTGCAAGAAGATGTTAATAATCATGCAGCTAATGAGAATGTAAAAGAAGAGGACGTTGAAAGCTCTAGAGTCATTGAATTCATTGCTAGTATTCAAAGGAGAGCCACTACCTCATGTCAAATTCACCTCCTCAAGAAGGCAACAATGGTGAATGTTCAAGGTATAAATTTGCCTCTAATCAAATTGCTTTTGATTATGATAAACATGGTAAATATTCAAATAAGATATAGAAAAGAACTTGCATGTTCCTTTTGTGGTTTGAATTTAATCATAATGTTTATATAGATGTTGGAAGAAGATATCCATGCACATAAAACTTTCTAAATAAATGAGGCAAAAAGTCAAAGGCCTATTGGACAAGGAAAATGATGTTGAAAATAAGTTGAAATTGTTTATTACTCATTGCCATAATAAAGGTCACCTTGTAGAATATTTTGCTACATACAACACTGAACATTTTTAAAACATAAACTAACTTCTAGCAAACAATAATATTAAATTAGATTTAATTGTTTGTGCAGTTGAATTGATGTGCATAGAAAAACTGGGAATAGATATCTTTGATACATACAACAAACAAATGCAAAATCTTAAAAGATAAATCAATCTTGCAAATAGAAGGGTATTTAACTAGACAGAAATGTCCATATAGATTCAGCCAGAAACCCAAACCTAGTCAAAGAAAACATGAACCAATGGTTTATTTCAGCTCTACATCAACGTTGAAAAATCGAACTATTATGATGTGTTACAAATCAGCCTACATGGAAAAGTGTTGGTTGGCCTAAAAGGAAGTAATTCTATCTATATTTATATACCTTGTCTATGGCTCTTTTAATAAGGAATAACTCGGCAATCTCTGAAAACAGTTTACAGATTCTTGTAAGATTCAATACGAATATGTTGATGGGCTTTCAGTGTGAAGTTTAAAGAGTTTGAAAATAGTGTGGATCTATTGTTCGGTCATCTTTGAAGCAGATTGCGGATAGTATAGTATGAAGCAGATTGCATATACTGTGAAGCAAATTGTGGATAGTCTAAGGAAGATTACAAATGCCTGAAACAAATCTGTGGATATATGTTGCAGGATGCAGCACCAACTAATGTTGTTGATAAGACTGTTAAAATAGAGACATACCATGAACCCAAGGGTTTATCTGACCCTGTTGTGTCAAAGGTTAATGTTGTGGATAAGACTGTTAAAATAGAGATAGAGAACAAACCCAAGGGTTTATCTAACCCTGTTGTGTCAAAGGTTGATCAAAATAAGAAGAAAAAACAAGGCAGCAAGGAAGCAAACAATGAAGATGGCAGTGGCAAAGATAAGTTTTCCAACTTGATTTTTATGTGTAATTCTCAAACAAAGCAAGAGTGTTTCCGATACAAAGTGTTTGGGTTGCCACCAACCAAAAAGGAGCTTGTAGAAAAGGTGAAGCCCGGAATGAAGCTCTTCTTGTATGATTTTAACCTTAGACAAATGTATGGTATCTACAAGATAGCTTCTGCCGGAGGAATGAATGTGGAACCAAATGCTTTCCGAAGTTGTAAAAAGCCACTCCTAACACAAGTAATCTTTTTATACATGAAAGGGGTGCATCAAGCTTGTGAAGTTTGTATTCATGTTGAATGGAAAAGTTTGACACCCACTTTGCAAGAAGATGTTAATAATCATGCAGCTAATGAGAATGTAAAAGAAGAGGATTTTGAAAGCTCTAGAGTCATTGAATTCATTGCTAGTATTCAGAGGAGAGCCACTACCTCATCAAATTCACCTCCTCAAGAAGGCGACAACGATGAATGTTCAAGGTATAAATTTGCCTCTAATCAAATTTCTTTTGATTATGATAAATATGGTAAATATTCACATAAGATTTGGAAAAGAACTTTCATGTTCCTTTTGTGGTTTGAATAATCATAATGTTTATAGATGTTGGAAGAAGATATCCATGCATGTATGAAACTTTCTAAATAAATGAGGCAAAAGGTCCAAGGCCCATTGGACAAGGAAAATGATGTTGAAAATAAGTTGCAATTGTTTATTACTCATTGCCATAAGAAAAGTCACCTTGTAGACAAGTGTTGGAATTTGTATCTCTCTAGTTAAAAAGAAAAGGCATCTTCAGTGATCATTAATTATTACCGGAGAAAACTCCTCATGTATATCAATATGGTTGACAATATGTAATTTTTGTTTGTGGATGATCGTTTAGAGTTACATTGATTTATTTTTTAATACACTTATTGGAAGATTTGGGTCCCAAGTGCAGATATGTGATGAAGTTATAGTGAATAAAATTAAAGCAATGGGTTGGAATAGAATTTCCTAGAGAGTTCCTTTATGACAAGGGTAACCTAAACAAGAACTTTTATAGGAGAAGTTGGTAAAGATTTGTTAGGTGAGGTGAATTATGGTTACTATTTCTTTAAATACTTTCTCATTTAGTTACAATCGACCTATGAAGAGAGAAATTATTAATGGCTATATAGAGTACCTTTTAAATTGTGATGACCTTCTAAATTATCACTTTGGGTCCCTACATAGATGAAATAAATGAATAAAGTATCTCTTAAGAATGGATTTTTTGAATTTTCCTTATTTAACATTTGTGACATCATCATCATCATCATGAAACTTGGGTACTAATGTAGAGAACTGTGTCTAAATCTTTAGCATTTAGGAAATTTGAATATTTACATATTTTACTATTGGATACATTTAATTATGCAATCCTTATGGTATGAACTAAAGTTTTCAGCCCCCGATTCTCACAAAAGTGTAACCCAGCTTCACGTTTCCGCCCTAGTGTTAATCTTCTTCATCAGCACGAGGGCAGAACTGACTACTCGTGCCAAGGCAAAAACAAGGGTTTTTGAATCTCTGCTCGGGGAATTGTCAACAGAAGGAATATTGCTCTCATGTAAAGGGATGCAATGATGGTATTTGAAAGGCATGCCACTACTTATTGATCACAGAAATGACCCTCCAATGGGCGAGGTGGGGATTGCAGGGACAGTGACAAAATGTTGTGTAATAGTGGTTCATAGTGGAATGACATATCTTAAATTTGGCTTGGCATTTAATTTTTTTATCATGACTTTCTAACCATAGACTAATATTTTTTTCCAAAATAAATTCTTACAACTTAGCTAAAATGTGGCTAATCATAATGTTCACACAATTAGAAGGAATTTTTTTATCCCCACTTTTAAATATAGGTGTAATGAAGCTTTGTGTCTAGGGTTAAGAAAGCCTTGCTTCACTACCAAATTGAAGAGTTTATGTATGTGAGGGATGAAAATAGATCCTCTTTAATAAAATTCAAGGTGATAGCATTTAATGTATTTATATTTCCCATTTACAAATCACTTAATCCAAAACCTAATGTCTTCCAGATGAAAGATTTTGACTTCTATTGGAGCATTCTAAACATAGTGTCCATGGTGTTTGGATATTCATACAATTTTTTAAGTTAGGAATTTAAATGCTTGAAGGAAATCAAATTATTTCCTTTAGTATTACAAATACTAAATCCTTATAATTAAATGAAATACTAAATTATTTACAAAGTTTTTTCTATTATCCTTATAGGTTAGGAGATGTAAATCTCTATTTAAATCCTTTTAGAAAATATCAATTTGAATTTTATCGAAAAGTAGGTGCCTTCCATTCACACAATTCTCTTGCATGGGGTTTTTTTTCATAACAAAGTTTAGAGTTAAGGTTGATGATATATGATCAAAGTTAGGCCATGGCCATTTAAGAGGTAAAAAGTTACTATTTGGTTAGAAATAGGGGTTTCGGATATGACATAATCCACAAAAATACTAGGCCCATGGCACAAGTCATTTGGCAAAGAAAATGACATTATACCTAATTATGGGAGGCAAGATAGTAAAAAAATGGCATTATAGTGAGCATTAGTTTCAAAAAACTATAGTATGTAATTAAATGGTATGTCAATTACCATATTGCCAAGAATTAACAATACACATAACACATGAATTCATGTAGAAATTTACAAAAAACAAGATATCTAAACTTTGAGAAGTTTCAATCAAACAGATCACATAAAATAACATGTGAATTCCATGAATAATCATGATGAAAAGAATTAATATGGTTCTCTTTAGGAATCTAACATTGTTTTTAAGTGTGGAGATATTTGCGGCTAGAAATAAGCAATAAAACTTGAATAAATTGCAAACATCAAGGACAAGTATAAGTTCCAAGAACCTAGAGCAATGTTGAATACAAAGAATATTAGCATGCAATCAAGATCAAGAAAAAGGAGATTAAGAGTTGAAGTGTCTGGACAAGAAAGGTGAAGATGAAGCTTCACTAACGAATGAACAAGCATGGACCCTTTAGCAAGAAGACAAAATGAAAGCTTAGTTATCAAGTTATTTTATATACCATTATAAGTGTAGCTAAGACTGAGACCAACAGAGGTATCTTATTCATGTTGTGCTTTGATTCATTTCTCCAATAGGGGTATCTTATTCATGTTGTGCTTTGATTCATTTCTCCTTTAAGAGAGGAACTTGAACTTGGAATTAATGAAGAAATATAGAGTATTGTAGAATGTATTATTAGATGTTTTTTGAGATTATGGTGTCTCACTCAAGTTGTGAGATTTATTTAAGATGAAAATCTTATTTATGAGGAAGTTGTTCCAACTCCTCAATAGATTTGTAATACCTTAAATGTATGCACTTTCTTGCTAATAAATGTTCATTTTCTCCATTTTCTGTCTCTCCTAAATTTTAGTTTTTTCATTTTCTCCATTTTTTGTCTCCTAAATTTTAGTTTTTTTCTCCATTTTGTGTCTCTCCTAAATTTTAGTTTTTTCTCCATTTTCTGTCTGTCCTAAATTTTAGTTTTTTCTCCATTTTCTGTCTGTCCTAAATTTTAGTTTTTTTCTCCATTTTGTGTCTGTCCTAAATTTTTAGTTTTTTCTCCATTTTCTGTCTGTTCTAAATTTTAGTTTTTTTCTCCATTTTGTGTCTCTCCTAGTCTCTCCTAAATTTTAGTTTTTTCATTTTCTCCATTTTCTCTCTCCTAAATTTTGTTTTTTTTAATGATTTAAATGAATTTTCAAATACATAAATAGATCTAGAAAACCTTTTAAATACTTAAACTTTACAAATTAAACTATTTAAACTTTAATTTATGATTATTATAAATCTCTACTAAATTTTGATAAAATCTACTAAATTTTAAAATTTAAACAGAATTCACCAATTTTAAACTTTAAACAAAATTCACCAAAGAAAAATCCTTTTCCTTTTTGCTGATTTTAAACTTTAAACAAAATTCAACAAGGAAAAATTCGTTTTCCTTTCCTTTTCCTTTTGCTGCTAGAGATATTGAACAAACTCCACTTAGGAAAAAAAAACATTTTTATTTTTTTCTTTTCCTTTTTGCTGTGAGAGATATTGAACAAATCCACTGAGGAAAAAATCATTTTATTTTCCTTTTTTATGTGAAAGATATTCAACAAACTCCAGTTAAGAAAAAATCATTTTGTTTTCCTTTTTACTGTGAGAGATATTAAACAAAATCCACTGAGGAAAAAATCATTTTCTTTTCCTCTTTGCTGTGAGAGACATTTCATTGAAATTCACCTCACACTGTCCATGCAATGTCGAAGTTACCTGCTACTAAAAGCAGAAAAAGCTTTGCAAAGCGAATTGTCGGTGACAGATGTTAATGAAAAACTCAAAAACACCTAACAAGGTCAGCAATTCTACTGTAATACGCATGAATAATGACAGTCATATCTATAGAAACAATAGACATTATGGAACACTCAACTGTATGGAAATTTTGATAAAAAAATATGGAAGTAAAAAAATATCCTGTAATAGGATTCGTATTATGCTCGTTTGCAGATGCAATTCAATCTCACACTGTGGCCATAAAATCCTAACTCCAACAGAAACCAAGAAACAAAAAGGAAGGGCCATTTTCTTTTCCTCTTTGCCATGAGAGACATTTCATTGAAATTCACCTCACACTGTCCATGCAATGTCGAAGTTACCTGCTACTAAAAGCAGAAAAAAGCTTTGCAAAGTGAATTGTCGGTGACAGATGTTAATTAAAAACTCAAAAACACCTAACAAGGTCAGAAATGCTGCTGTAATACGCGTGAATAATTATAGTCATATCTATAGAAACAATAGACATTATGGAACACTCAACTGTATGGAAATTTTGATAAAAAAATATGGAAGTAAAAAATATCCTGTAATAGGATTCGTATTATGCTCATTAGCAGATGCAATTCAATCTCACACTGTGGCCATAAAATCCTAACTCCAACAGAAACCAGGAAACAAAAAGGAAGGGCCATTTTCTTTTCCTATTTGCTGTGAGAGACATTTCATTGAAATTCACCTCAAACTGTCCATGCAATGTCGAAGTTACCTGCTACTAAAAGCAGAAAAAAGATTTGCAAAGTGAATTGTCGGTGACAGATGTTAATGAAAAACTAAAAAACACCTAACAAGGTCAGCAATGCTGCTATAATATGCGTGAATAATGACAGTGATATCTATAGAAACAATAGACATTATGGAACACTCAACTGTATGGAAATTTTGATAAACAAATATGGAAGTAAAAAAATATCTTGTAATAGGATTCGTATTATGCTCGTTTGTAGATGCAATTCAATCTCACACTGTGGCCATAAAATCCTAACTCCAACAGAAACCAGGAAACAAAAAGTAAGGGCCATCCTTTACCATCTTGAAAGCACTTCTTTACATATACATAAGTCAAGATTACAAAACAAAATCCTAAATTAAAACTAACTTTTGACTGCTAAATTTATGAAAACATATATACTCTATACATATCCTTGTTATTCATTATGCAATCACATTGATTAATATCCCAACCATTTCAACCTTTTTAAGCATGATGATGTTCATATTGGTTACCTAATTGAAAAGAAAACACATAAGACAGAGCCAGAGAACATACTCCGATGAATTAGTTTACGACGAGAGTGAGCAAAGAAATAACAAGGGAGCAAATGAACGTCGAACAGCTAGCTACTGGAGTGAGCAAATAAACGTCGAACAAGAAGAATACTTAAGCGGGAGGTGTTTTAAACACAAATTTGCGGGAATAATGAAACAGGTAAAATAATAGTCTTCGCGGGCGATTTATTTATAGGAATTAGTTCGGCTGAACTATTTTAAAAGTAAAATTTCGGCCGAACTCATAGTTCGTCCGAACTTTTGTTAAGAGTTCGACCGAAATTTTGTTCCTAGTTTTCCAATCTCCGGCAAAAATTATGTTTGCCCGCACCATATATGTGTCGTCAATCTTAACGGAATCAAGAGTTCGGCCGAACTTTCTAAGAAAGTTCGGCTGAACTATTACAGAGTTCGGCCGAAATTTAGAAGAAGTTCGGCCGAACTATTGCCGAAAAAAGTTTTCGGCCACCGATTCTCACAAAAGTGTAAC